>CAUYUJ010008391.1:82903-92903 GCA_963575745.1 Prorocentrum cordatum
GGCTGAGGCAGGCTGAGGCTGAGGCCGAGGCTGAAGGCAGACTGAGGCTGAGGCTGAAGCAGGCTGAGGCTGAGGCTGAGGCAGGCTGAGGCTGAGGCAGGCTGAGGCTGAGGCTGAGGCAGGCTGAGGTTGAGGCTGTGACTGCGACTGCCGTTGCCGCTGCGACTGTCATCGCGAATGCGACTACGACTGCGAGAACAGCAGAATTCTACAACTGGATTTTCATCTGAATCTTAAGGGGAATGCTTTCAGATATGCTTCTACACATCGCTGTTAGGTTGCGTTGCCGGGATAATTTGACAATGTTTGATATTCTTTCTGGTATTTTTAGGGGTATCTTTAATTTTTCGCCCGAGATCCCCCTGTAGGGGACAGGTCCGACCTAAGCCCAGTCGGGCGGGGCTAGGTCAGTGATCGATCGTTCTAGAGCGTTTCAGAGCGCACCGCCAGATCTCAGAGATCCCTGATGGTCCATGTCCGATCTTGCGAAGGCCTTACGGCCGGTGCTGCCGACCCTGCAGACGGAGACGACGAGCAGGAGAAGGACGTTGAGGAGCAGGAGGCGGAGGACGTCAGGGAGCAGGAGGGGGGAGGAGGAGGAGGAGGAGGAGGAGGAGGAGGCGCAGGAGGAGGAGGAGGAGGAGGAGGAGGAGGAGGAGGAGGAGGAGGAGGAGGAGTAGGACAAGGATAAGGTGACGTCGACAACGAGGACGATGATGTTGACGAGGATGATGAGGATGACGACGAGGACGATGAAGAGTAATCGTAAGATGAATCTGAGTATGCTCCTTCCGTTGATGGGACTGGCCAGTTGACGAGACAGATGAGGGTAATCACGCTGTTGCTACAGCTGATGCTCATTCTACTGTAAATGGTTGTGGTCATGAGGAGGATGATGTCATAGAGAGGATGAGATGGTTGATGATGCTGCTGATGCTGGTGATGCTGATGCTGTTGCTGCTGCTGAGGAGGAGGAGGATGACCAGCATCAGCAGAATGTTCATTTCCAAGTGTATCACGACTTCTCAGGCAGCACGATCCAGATGCTCGTGGAGGTTCTCGACGGTGAGTCTGCAAAGATCGAGAAGGAGAAGCTCAGGCAATCGGGGTGGACAGATGGGTGACAGTGCTCGGGGAGGTGTGGGCAGATAAGATGGAGGGCCCGCCACTGCAAGTGTGCAGTTCATTTTGCCAGTATGCTCTCGGAGTGCACGCCGCTGTCGTGTGCGGGACCTTTTCTCAACAAAACCAGTGTGCTTGAGACGTGCATGTGTGCATGGGCGCATGATGTGCACACGCGCATGTTGTATGCGTGCGCCCCGTTTGTGATTTGTACGGAATTCAACTGCCCTGTGCGGTATTCAGCTGCCGCCCAGAGGGCCGTAGCATGTGACACCTTCGGTCTCTATTCCTTGATGCGGCCCTCATTGGGCCTTCCTGGGCTGTCTTGGGGCTCGATTGGTCCCCTGTGGGGCCGTCTCGGGGGCCCTTTGGACCGTCCTGGGCCCCCCGTGGCCTGGTTTGGGGCCCTTTTGGCCGTCTTGGGAGTCTCTAGGGGCTGTCTTGGGTCCTCTTGGGACCTTCTCGGAGCTGTTTTGGGGCTGTCTTGAGCGGTCTTGGGGCTCTCTTGGGCTGTCTTCGGGCTGTCCTGGGCCATCTGGGGCCCTCTTGGGGCCCTCACAGGATTCTACTGTGTCGCCTCTTGGGCCATCACGGGAATGTTTTTTTGCCTTCTCGGATTATCTCTTGAGATTCTTTTCGGTGACTTGGCAGCCTTTTGGGGTCCTTGTGGCGCCTCCTGGGGTCTGATTGAGGGCTGCTGTGTACCTCTTGGGGCATTGCTGAGCCAGCTTGGCGGGCCGTCGTGGCCTTTCTGGCCCGTCTTGGAGAACCTTGGAGGGCCCCAGGGGTGCGTCTTGGCGGCCAGCGGGCCTCGGGAAGGGGACGCGGTGCAGGCATGGAAGTGTGACGACCGGGGGAGTGCTTCTAGACGAGGCGTTGCACGAAGGGCCTCGAGGCTCGAAGGGGAGTTGGCATCTCTTCGACGGGAGGCGGAGGAAGGGCGGCGCAAGTCGGCGGAAGGCAAACGGGGGCGGCTCCGCCGGCGGAAGCTGGCGGAAGGCCAGCAGAAGCCGGCGGAAGTGAAGCATGCGCCCCCGAGAGATGACAGCATTTTGTGGTTCAGGGTTTCTTCCAGTGGTGCATCTCTGTCGCCTCCGGTGGGGGAATATGACCGGAGCCCGTTTGGGGTGACGTTAACCCGGCCGGCGTTTTTTAGATTTGGCTTATATCGAGTTCGAGCCTTCATCCAATGGGTGCGGTGGGGGAAAAAACAAATAAATTGTGGTTGAGGGTTTCTCGAAGCGGCTAGATGTCGGGCGGAAGCCCTACGGTAGTTTCGTGTCGTGTCGACGCGGTGGCGACCCCAGCGTTGGCATTAAAGGTTGAACGGCGACAGTCGCTTGGAATCGGCTTACGTCGAACAATCTGCGACACGTCAAGGCCGCGATCACTGAGTGTTGAACGATCCCCGCCGCGTCAGAAACCGATGCCGACGTCGCCACGACGCAGACCTGACGCACCAGAGAGCCCTCGGCCGTTCAAGCACCGCCCACATCGTGCGCGCGTGTTGGCGCGATGCGAGCGCGACCGCGTGCACGCCTGTGGGCGCTGTGGCAGACATTCTGGCCCGGCTCCGCCGTCGTGCTCGGGATGCTGTGCGGCGGCTCTCCCCGGGGGCGGGGCGCGCACGTTAGCACCCGAGTCAGGCCCGACCCTCAGCATATTCAGCAGACGTCTTTGGATGGGCAGCTACTGGGGGCCAATCCGCCGCCGCCGCCGCTGCCCGCCGCCGCCGCCGCCGCCGCTGCCCGCCGTCGCCGCCGCCGCCGCCGCGCCGCCCGCCGCCGCCGCCGCCGCCGCCGCCGCTGCCAAATCGCCGCCGCCGCCGCCGCGCCGCCGCCACTGCCAAATCGCCGCCGCCGCAGCCGCTGCCGCCGCAGCCGCTGCCACCACCGCCACCGCCGCCGCCGCCGCCACCGCCGCCGCCGCCGCCGCCGCCGCTGCCGCCCCCGCCGCCGCCGCCACTGCCGCCGCCACCGCAGCCGCCGCAGCCGCCGCCGCCGCCGCGGCCGCCGCAGCCGCCGCAGCCGCCGCCGCCAAGTGTACTCTATATTGTTTTTTGACAGGGATGGTGGGGGGAGGCCGCATCGGGTTGGCTGCGCATGCTCCGAATTTGGAGGCAGAGTGTGTTTTGTATTTTTTACAAAAGGGATGGTGGGGGGGGCCCTCATGGTTCCTGGTTGGCTACCAGTCGCCTGGGGGAGGGGGTGTTTATTAATATGGAACAGCGATCAAGCCACCCACCCGCCCGCAAGCCGTCTAGTTCACTCCCACCCGCCACACATAAGTAACGCCCGAGCCTGAGCATGTTCAGCGGTCGCCTTTGGATGGGCAGCTACTTGCGGCCAAAGCGACCCTAGGTGCGCGACTCTTGGGCGAGGTGTGCCACGCGTGCCCGGGGCGCCACGCGCGCCAGGCATCCTTGGGGCCCGAGCGTGCCAGGCACGCCTGGTGCGCCAGATGCGCCACATGCTCCGAGTGCGCCGTAGTGCCGCACATTCCAGCCGCGCCCAGTGCGCGGCGTTCGGGGCACGTGCAGAGTGCGTCAGGTGCGCTCGCGCACGTGACAGCACACATGGGGAAACATGTCGGCCCCCGCCATCTTTGTCGAAAACCGATGCCCATTATTGTGTCTGGTGGGCCTGCGCACAGCAGGCCACGCGCCACAACCCCCGCCGTCCCTGTCCAAAACCACTTGACAGTGTTCGCGAGATGGCCGCGCATGATCCAGATTTGGCCGCGAGGTGCATGTTTCTTTTTTTTGGGGGGGGTGTCAGGGATGGTAGCCCTGCGCTCAGCAGGGAATATGCTGACACCCCCGCCGTCCTTCAACAACAATGCAAAATGCTGGCGGGCCTCACGAACATGAGTCAAGACTTTGCCCCAACTTATATTTTGCATTGTTTTTTTTACAGGGATGGTGGGGGGGGGGCGCATCGGGTTGGCCGCGCATGCTTTAAATGTGGAGGCAGAGTGCGGTTTGTATTGTTCTTTGATAGGGATGGTGGGGGGGCGGGTCGGCATGGTGTCAGCATGGTGTCGGCATGGTGTCGGTTATTAAGGAGCAGTGATAATCCCCTCCCCGAAGGGGAAGAGGGGCAGATGGAAGACAACACGCCCTAGACCACCTACGCCCTGAAGGCTGGTGGGAATCATGACGGCCCTCCTGGCGACATCAGCGACATAACTTGCACCAGCATGGCACTCAAGGCTTGATTTAGAATGGCGGAATCTGGGGGACCAGTTCGTGACCGCGACATGAGACCCTTCACGTTTTTCCTGAAGCGATCGAGGGCTACGGCTCTTCTCGTCCTGCCCACATGGGCGCGGCTCTACCCGCAGCAGGGCCATGTGGACGCTCGCTCGCTCGCTCGCTCGCTGGGCCTCGGGACCGTCAAACCACGGCTCAGGATGAAAAGCGGGTCCCGGGGAAGGGGTCCAGACTTCTGGGGGTCCACGTCATGAAACAATCACGACGTCTGACGGGGCTAGGACGAGGATACATTCGTTCCAGATCGTTCTGGAGCGTTCCGGAACGCTCCGTGAAGGCCGCGGCGCCCGAGACATCCGCCAAAGCCGCCGGACTTCAGAGATTCTTGACTTTTCCCCAGCCGATTTTATCCTCGCCACGGCTTTGTCTTACGGTGGAGGTCTGTTCTTCCACCGCCAGAATTTTAATACATAACCACCGCTTCAGAGCGCTTCTCCAAGTGGTTTGGGTTGCTTCTCCGCCTCTGTCCTCCCCTTCTCCGCAGTCGGTGCCTGTCTCCTTCGAGCCTGAGCGGGTTGGCTCTGGGGCGGCGCTCCTCTTTAGAGGTACTTCGAGTGTTCGTCGCGCTGTCATTCCCCTCAGCTTTTCCCGTTTCTCTCTCTCTCTCTCTCTCCCCCCCAGAGAGAAGCCCCCAAAGAAAAAACCCAAACACGTCCACCGCTTCAGAATCGTGCCCCACGACCTCGAGGCGTGGTGGATGCTGCCCGCCCGCCCCTGCGGGCGGGGACGTGCCCACCTCTCGGGCTGCAGCTCCTGGGAGGCTAGCTTCCGCATCGGCGCTGGCGCTTCCTTGGGTCTAGTCTGGCCTACCCCGATCTGATCTGGCTGCATCCGGCTTGCTCCGGCGCAGTCTGGCTTACAGTGTCGGGCGTAATCCAGCCTGAGCGCACCCTGATCTGGCTCAATGGGATTTTCATCGGCCCTGGGAAGACCTCCCACAGGGTTGCCTCCGAACATGTCCACCGCTCCCAGGGAGGCCGGGGCGGAACCTCAGCAGCCGTGGGCGTGAATGTTCCTTGCCGGTGCATTCGGCATCACCCGACCATACTTCTATTATGTGTGCGTCGTTTCCTCCTTCTCCCCCGAGGCGACGCGCTCGGTCAGAGCTCTTGCAGTGTGTGCTCCGTTGTGGGCGCTCTCTTGCCGTACAGCCCGGGTAGCGATGTGCACTGCTATGTCGTGTTGCATGATCTTGGTATCGCTCGGACGTCTGCGTTTTCCCTCGGCGAGGACCACCGAGGAGCATCCTGTAGGGGGCCACATGCGAACCCTACCCCTACCCCCCACGATTTCCGAGGGGGAGGGTGGGGTTCACTCCGCTCGAAGGCTCCCGAACGAAGTGAACCCCACCCTCCCCCTCAGAACTCGTGGGGGGTAGGGGTAGGGTTCGCACGTGGCCCCCGAATCCTGGCTCACCGAGCCAAAGCACGCACGCGCGGCATCGACAGCTGCACGGGGCATGGGCGCCCGAGCGCTGGCGAGCGATCCGTGCGGTCCGGGCGTGCGCCTCTCCCGGGAGGAGGAGGAGGAGGAGGAGGAGGAGGAGGAGGAGGAGAGGAGGAGGAGGAGGAGGAGGAGGAGGAGGAGGGAGGAGGAGGAGGAGGAGGAGGAGGGAGGAGGAGGAGGAGGAGGAGGAGGAGGAGGAGGGAGGAGGGAGGGAGGAGGAGGAGGAGGGAGGAGGAGGAGGAGGAGGAGGAGGAGGAGACGCACGTGCGCATCCCCGGGGGGCGCCCCGTGTCCGC
This sequence comes from Prorocentrum cordatum, assembly GCA_963575745.1. Classification (NCBI taxonomy): domain Eukaryota; class Dinophyceae; order Prorocentrales; family Prorocentraceae; genus Prorocentrum; species Prorocentrum cordatum. The sequence continues at coordinate 89,039 of CAUYUJ010008391.1, forward strand.
CCGCGCCCCGTGCGCGGGGTGGCGCCCCGCAGGGCCATCGGGCAGAGGAACCGCGCCGAGATGGAGGCGCGGGCGCGCCCCTGCCCCGGGGCCTTCGAGGCTCGAGGCTCGCCGTTCGAGGCTCGAGGCTCGAGGATCGGCTTTCGCGGATCGAGGGGCTCGACGCTCGAAGGTCGAGGGTCGAGGATCGAAGGGCTCGACGCTCGAGGATGGAGGTGCCCACGGCTTTCCTCCCTCGGGGCCTGCGTTCCTCCTCCTCCCCCCGCGGCTGCTCTTCCCCATGCTGGCCATGCTGGCCCAGGCATCCCTTCCGAGCGCTGCATGGTGCAGGCGAGCTCTCGGCACCACCTGGAGACACGCATCTAGATTCTAGATATATGCACATGCCTATACGACCACCCTTCGGGTGAGAAGGAGGTTGTGGAGGGGGGGGAGAGGGGGGGGAGCCAACATCTGGCTCAATCGCTCTCACTATCGACCTCGCTCAACGGGACACCACGGGGCACCACGGGCCAACCACGGGACACCACGGGACACTGCGAGACACCTCTCGATCTCACTATCGGTCTCACTATCGGTCTCACGATCGATCTCACTCAACGGGACACCACGGAACACGACAGGACACCATGGGACACCACGGGACACCACGGGGCACCACTTCAATTTCAGATCTCAGTACCGATCTCATTCAACAGGACACCACGGAACACCACGGGACACCACGGGACACCTGCCGATCTCACTATCGATCTCACTATCGATTTCACTTTTTGGGACACCACCGGACACTACGGGACACCTCGGGGCATCGCATCGATCTCAGTATCGATCTCACTATCGATCTCACGATCGATCTCACTCAACGGGACACCACGGGACCCCACGGGACACCACGGGAAACCGCGGGACACCTCGAGCCACCGCCGGACGGGCGGGCGGGGGAGAGTCACTTGTCTTGACTTCGCCCTAGCATCGGCGGACACCACGGGACACCACGGGACACCACGGGACACCACGGGACACCGCGGGCCACCGCTGGACGGGCGGGCGGGGGATAATCATTTGTCTTCACTTCGCCCAAGCAGCGGCGCGTTCATTCCCCTTGCGCGCCCACGCAGCTTCGCCTCGCCCGCACGCACGACACGAACACGAAACCGAAACCGATTTCCCAGCTGTGGGCCTCCGTTTCACTGCGATCTCACCCCCCAACCTCCGATCATACGGAAGACCATGCGGGAGGCCATACCAGAGTCTGTTCGGGAGATCACGCGGCAGACAATACAGCGAGACCATGCGGGAGGCCACGCAGGGAGGCGCACGGGAGACCTCACCGGAGACCACACGGAAGACCATGCGGCAGACCAGACCGCAGGGTAGGCCAGGCGGGAGGCCATGTGGGAGACCGTACGGCAGACCGTACGGCAGGCCATACGGCAGACCACTGCAGCGTAGGCGCCCTCTCTCATGGGTGATCGGTGGGTTTCATGACGAACGAGCAACACACACACACACCCATACCCATAGGGGGGTCGTTGAGAGGAGGACTGGCTATGGGTATGGGTGCGGGTTGTCGGACCCTGGGGAACGCTCCCGTTCGAGCGGGGACCCCCATCCGACAACACGCACCCATAGCCCTCTCCGACCCCCCTATGGGTATGGGTGTGTGTTGTTGGTTCGTCATTTCAGGCACGTGGTCCGTGCTGCCGTGCCTCCGTCTTGCTGAGGGCGGGTGGAAAGTGCCGCGGGGGGCGGCCGGACGTGGGCCAACCGTCGGTGGTAAGTGCTCGGCGGCTGCCCGAGTCCCTTCCTGGCCCGGCCCCTGCCCCGCGGCCCCCGTGGACCCCCCCCGTATGCCATGTGCGGTTGGGGGCGTCGGGGCAGTTCGCCGCGCCAGGGAGCATCCTGGAAGCCGTACGGGAGACCATGCGGGAGAGACCACGCGGGAGGCCATGCGGGAAATTGTGCGGCAGACCATTTGGGAGATTCTACGGGAAACGATGCGACAGACCATACGGGAATCCATGCGGGAGGCCGCAAGGGAGGCCCTGCGGCAGACCATACCAGAGATCACCATACGGGAGACTATTATACCTGAGACCATGCGGGAGACCATGCGGGATATCATACGCAAACCATGCGGGAAGCCATGCGGGAAGGCACACGGCAGATTAGACAGGAAGCTATACGGGAGACCATGCGGCGGACCAGATGGGTACGGCGGGCTTTCGTTTTTCCAATGGTCTGAACTCCTTTCCACTTCTCTCTCTCTCTCTCTCTCTTTCTTCATAGTTTGTTGTTGGTGGTCGGTTTGTTATTATTCCTCTCGCTTCGCGGGGTGCACGTCCGGAGCACGTGCAGTCACGTCGTCGCGGGGCCTCTTGGGAGCCTCTTGGGGGCCTCCTGGAGGCCTCCTGGGAGTTTCTTTTGGCCTCTTGGGGACTTCTTTGGGGCCTTTCCCCCCTCCCTCCTTCTCATACACCCTCCCCATCTTCCCTTCCAGCACCGGCTCTAATCATGAGCGCCGCAGTGACCAACTTCCACCTGGCTGGCGCTGCGCCGCAGTTCGCCCAGAGGGGAAAATAACATTACACTCCAGTCGCTGTGTGGCCTTTGGGGGGCTTTTTGGGGGCCTTTTGGAGGCTTCTGGGGGACTTCATGGAGGCTTCTTGGGGGCCTCTTGGGGCCTCTTGTGGGCGTCTTGGGCTGTCTTGGGGCGCTTTTGCGCCGTTGCGCCCTCTCGGAGGCTGTCTTGGGGGCCCCTCGCGGCCGCATTGGAGCCCTCTTGGGGTCCTCTTGGGCTTTCTCTGCGGCCTCTTGGACCGTCTTGGGGGCCTCTTTGGGCCGTTTTGGGGCCCTCGTGGGCCGTCTTGGGGCTCTCTTGGAGCTTTTTGGGTTGTTTTGAGGCGATTCTGGAAGCTGGTTGGGCCGTCATGGGTTTTTGAGAACCGAAAACGGCGAGAACGCTAAAGTATTGCAGAAACCATAGGACAATCAATGATTTCGGCCGCTGGAGGCGCAGTTGTGGGCGCTCTTGGGGCCTCTCGGGCCGTCCTTGGGGCTTTTGGGGCCCTCTTGGGGCCGTCTTCGGGGCCTCATGGGCCCTCGTTGGGAGTATCTTGGGCCGTCTTGGGCCGTCTTGGGGCCATTTTGGGCCATCTTGAGGCCCTCTTGGAGCCCCCAGAGGCCCAAGAGGCCGAACTTCATGATTTTTCATAGGTTGTTGTAGGTTTGGGCCCCCAGAAGGAGGGCCGTTCTTTTAGGATCTCTCCTGTGGCGCGGCTCCCAGGGGGGGTAGGGGGAGACACAATAATGTAACACAATGCAATCTGTGGCAAGTATGCAATCATTGGATTCATTGGACACGTTGCATTAAGGCTTTCGCCGAAAAACGCTGCCCACGAACAGCAAGCACGATAAGACGAGACGTGCAGGTTGGGCGTTGGCTGGTTTGCCCTGCTCGTCGGAGCACTCGCAGTGAGTGAGGTCGTTGTTGGGCGTAGTGGGAGCTTATCGGAGCCCTCGAGGAGGCTTCTTGGTGGCCTTTTCGGGGCTTCTGAGGGACCGTCAAGTGGCCGCTCAGTCCAATCGTTGTGGGGCCTTTTGGGAGCTTTTTGGGGGCCTCCTGGGGGCCTCTTGGGCGCTACTCGGGGGCTTTTAAGGGGCCTCTTGGGGCCTCTTGGGGGCGTCTTGAGCCGTCTTGAAGCGCTTTTGCGCCATTTCGCACCTTCGGAGGCCGTCTGGGGGGGCACTTGCGGACGCCTTGGGGCAATCTTGGGGTCTTCTTGAGCTGTCATGGGGGCCTCATCGACCGTCTTGGGGGCCTCGTTGGGCCGTCTTGGAGTCCTCTAGGGCTGTATTGGGG
>CAUYUJ010008391.1:102903-130455 GCA_963575745.1 Prorocentrum cordatum
TTCAACTTCGCGCCTGGCCAGGAGGTTGCCGGCCCGCCCTTCAACGACCGCTGCATCGCCGTCACCGGTCGCTGCGCGTACGCCTGCATGGAGCAGCAGACACCCAGGTTGGACAAGTGCATGTTGGACGGCACGATCTCGGCGGACGAGCTGGTCGAGCCCCCGGAGGAGTTTGAGCCGCCCGTCAACGAAGGCATGGCCGTGAACAGCTTCATGTTTGTGCTGCTCCTTGGCTTTGCAGTGAAGCTGGTGACATATTTCCCAGGTCTCTTCATCCCCTATAAGCACTCCAAGACTTACAGCCCGGAGATGACCGACGAGCTCAAGTACATTGCCGTGTGCTGCCCCAGTGGAGGCGAGACGAAAGCCGTCGTCTTGCGAAACCTGGTGGGCGGCATCTCCGGCATGCCGAAGGATTGCAGGAGCCACTTCCACATCGTCTTCGCCGACGAGGGCCACCGCCACCCGCAGAAGATCATGTTCAGAAAGCTCGTGGATGTGCTGGAGAAGATCCCCGACGTGCCCATGACGGGCAACAGTGGGGGCAAGCGCTCCCCCAGGCGCGCGCGCCACGGCTACAAGGCTGGCAACCTGAAGATGTTCACGAAGCTGTGGACGGAGCAGACGCGGCAGACCACGCTGGACGGCTGCAACACCGACAAGATCGCCGCGAGGGCCGCGAAGCTGCGCAAGGAGGACCCCGAGGGCAACAAGAAGGAGGCCGACTTATTGGAGGCGAAACTCGACCGGCTGGCTGGCCTCGAGGCCCTGCGCACGCTGCAGGCGCGCAACGGTTGGCCGAGGGGCTCCGACGTCGGGGTGGACGGCCACCGCGAGGCGGCCGTGCTCGAGACCGCGCTGGAGGCGCTTCGCGCGGAGCTGGCCGTGGGCGAGAAGAAGGTCGCATGCAAGGTGATGGCCGCCGAGGCCCCGAGGCCGATGCACCTCGACGACGTGGAGTGCCACAAGGGCCAGCTCCGGGAGGCCTCCGACTCCGAGGACAGCGTCTCGACCAGTGCGCCCAAGCCGCTCTACATCATGCACTACCTCGCCCGGGCAAAGCCTGACGAGGATGAGCGAACACTAAAGGTCCAGCACGTGGCCCGCGGGGTGTGGTATTACAAGATCCCCCAGGTCGACGAGAGCAGGTCCCAGAAAACGTGGCTCGAGTGGCGGCAGAGCGCGCAGGAGTTCGTGGACGGCGATGCCGACAACCGCAAGTACATCGTTCCGCTGCGCACCAGCCGCGGCAAGGCTGGCGGTCTGAACTTCGTGGAGAACTATCTCTTCGACTACTCCTGCAGGCAGGAAATGGAGGAAGTGAGGCCCGAGGCAGTGGATGGTGAGCAGCCGCCTGAGGAGAGGTTCAAGTACAGCCTCTTTGGAATCGCTGATGCCCGCCACCAGTTCCAGCCCGATTTCATGCAGGAGACCATCCCCTTCTTTTTCATGAAGAAGACCAACAAAGTGAACCCCAGAGTCGCCTTCACCCAGTGCCCGCAGTACTTCCCTGAGATGCCCGACGAGGTCGACTACCTGGACACTAATAATTCAAATTTCTTCCGCATGAACTGCATGTTGCGTAACTGCTGCGGCGGCGTGTCTTCCTGTGGTACTGGCGGCACGTGGCTCATCCGGGACAGGCGTGCTGGTATCAAGGGCACGAACAGTATCGAAGACGCCTACGGCGAATCACCGCCGCCCCCTGCCTTTGTGGAAGCGCCTGTGTGGCCGACAGCTGGGCTAGAGCCTGGCCAAGCTAGCGGGCCAGTTGTTTCCCAAGTCGGTTTGGAGAGCCTTCGGGGAACGCGTGGGGGAGCAAGAGGTTTGAAAGCGCTCATGTGTCCGAGTGTTGTGACAAGAGCTCTGCCAAGCTGTCGGACCAGGTGTTCCCCCAACCGTTGTGGAAACCCTTCGGGGAACACTTCTGGGAAGATGGCGGGGAAGATCAGGAGGAGGAGGAGGCGAAGGAAGAAGGAAGAGGAGAGGCAGGAGGAACATAAGGAGGAGGAGATGATGATGATGATGATGATGATGATGATGATGATGATGATGATGATGATGATGATGATGATGATGATGATGATGATGATGAGGAGGAGGAGTCTTGGGAGTCTTGGAGGTCTCTTGGGCCGTCTTGCTCTTAGGGCCGTCTTGCGCCTCTTGGGCGATCTTTGGGGGTACTTGGGCCGTCTCGGGCCGTCGGAAAGCAGAAAAAAACAAATGCCACAATCCTTCAACAACTCATGGGAAATCGATGATGTTGGCCAAATCGGGCCTTCCTGGAGACCCTCTTGGAGGTCTCTTGGGCCGTGTTGGGCCATCTTAGGGTCATCTTCGGCCATCTTGGTGGGCTCCTGGCCCGTCTGACGCCGTCGGAAGCCGTTTGGGGGGTCTCTCTGGGCCGACTTGGCCCTCTTGGAATGCTCCAGGGCCGTCTTGGAGGCCATCTTGGGCGTCTTGGAAGCCTCTTGGGTCGTCTTTGTGCCCTCTTGGGGCCGTCTTGGGGGCCTCTTGGGCCGTTCTGGGGCCATCTTGGATGCCTCTTGGGCGTTGTTTGTGCGATCTTTGGGGGCTCTTGGGCCGTCTCGGGCCGTCGGAAGGCCGAAAAGAAGCAAATGTCAAAGTCCTTCAAAAGGGCAATCCGTGTTTTTGGCCTTTTCGGGCCTTCCTGGAGGCCCTCTTTCGGGGCCTCTTGGGCCGTCTTGGGCCAGCTTCAAGCCAACTTCGGCCATCTTTGTGGGCTCCTGGCCCGTCTGACGCCGTCGGAAGCCGTTTAAAGTGCTTCTCTGGGCCGACTTGGGGCCTTCTTGGGGTGCTCCAGGGCCGTCTTGGAGGCCATCTTGGGCGTCTTGGAAGCCTCTTGGGTCGTCTTTGTGCCCTCTTGGGGCCGTCTTGGGGGCCTCTTGGGCAGTTCTGAGGCCAACTTGGAGGCCTCTTGGGCGCTCTGGGGGCGATCTTGGGGGCCTCTTGGGCGGAAAGCCGAAAAGGAGCAAAGACGAACAACCTTTAAACACCTAAGGACAATCAATGTTTTTAGCCTCTTCAGGCCCTCCTGGAGGACCTCTCTCGGAGGCCTCTTGGGCCGTCTTGGAGGCCTCTTGGGCACCTCTTGGGCCGTCTTGGGCCGTCTAGAAGGTTTCCTGGGCGGACTTAGAAGCGTCTTCTCTTGGGCGGACTTGGAGGCCATCTTGGACCATCTTGGGGGTCATCTTTGGCCAACGTGGCCATCTTGGAGGCCCTCTTGAGCCGTCTTGGAGGAAACATTGGGGATTCGGGCTCTGGGCAGTGGCCGGCGGGATTTGGGCTCTGGGGGAGTTCTTTTGGATCATGCCAGCGGAGTTCCCCACATAAGGCTGAGGCGGGCCTCCGCTGGACTGGTGGACGGGGCACGAAACCTGATAAATCATATGGTATGCGAGTGCTGTCCTCGCTCAGGCGGGGCCTCCCTGGACGGGTGGGAGGGGCACGTAACCTGATACATCACATGGTATCCGAATATTGTCCTCGCTCAGGCGGGGCCTCCCCGGAGGGGTGGGAGGGGCGGTGGACGGGGCACGAAACCTGATAAATCATATGGTATGCGAATGCTGTCCTCGCTCAGGCGGGGCCTCCCTGGAGCGGTGGGAGGGGCACGTTAACCTGATGGACATCACATGTATCCGAATATTGTCCTCGCTTCAGGCGGGGCCTCCCCCGGCGGGGTTGGGAGGGGCGGGGACGGGGCACGAACCTGATAAGATCATATTGTTATTGCGAATGCTGTCCCTCGGCTCAGGCGGCCTCCCTGTACGGGTGGGCGGGGCACGTATACCTGAGACATCTCACATGTTATCCGAATATTGTCTCTGCTCAGGCGGGCCCCCCGGAGGGGTGGGAGGGGCGGTGGACTGAGCACGAAACCTAAAATCATATGGTATGCGACTGCTGTCCTCGCTCAGGGCGGGGCCACCTCACTGGACAGGGTGGGAGGGGCACGTGACCTGATACATCACATCGTATCCGAATATTGTCCTCGCTCAGGTGGGCCTCCCTGGACGGGTGGGAGGGGCACGAAACCTGATGAATCACATGAAATGCGAAAACTGTCCTCGCTCAGGCGGGGCCTCCCTGGACGGGTGGGAGGGGCACGTAACCTGATACATCACATGGTATCCGAATCTTGTCCTCGCTCAGGCGGGGCCTCCCCGGAGGGGTGGGAGGGGCGGTGGACGGGGCACGAAACCTGATAAATCATATGGTATGCGAATGCTGTCCTCGCTCAGGCGGGGCCTCCCTGGAGGGGTGGGAGGGGCACGTAACCTGATACATCACATGGTATCCGAATATTGTCCTCGCTCAGGCGGGGCCTCCCCGGAGGGGTGGGAGGGGCGGTGGACGGTTCAAGAACCTTATAAATCAATGGTATGCGAATGCTGTCCTCGCTCAGGGGGCCCTTACGTCCCTGACGGGTGGAGGGGCACGTAACTTGATACATCACATGGTTCCGAATATTGTCCTCGCTCAGCGGGGCCTTCGTCCACCTGAGGGGTGGGAGGGGCGGTGGAACGGGGCACGAAACCTGATGTGAAATCTATATGGCATGGCGAATGCCTGTCCGCGGGCTCAGGCGGGGCCTCGTTGGGCGGGTGGAAGGTGCCTGTATCTTGATAAATCACATGGTATCCGAATATTGTGCTCGCTCAGGCGGGGTCTCCTTGAAGGGGTGGGAGGGGCGGTGGGAGGGGCACGAATCCTTATAAATCACATGGTATGCGAATACTGTCCTTGCTCAGGTGGGGCCTCCCTGGACGGGTGGAACGCGTACGTAACCTGATACATCATCTGGTATCCGAATACTGTCCTCGCTCAGGCGGGGCCTCACAGGACGGGTGGGATGGGCACGTCATCTGATACATCACATGGTATCCGGATGCTGTCCTCGCTCAGGCGGGGCCTCCCTGGACGGGTGGGAGGGGCACGTAACCTAATTTATCACATGGTATGTGAATACTGTCCTCGCTCAGGTGGGGCCTCCCAGGGGTGTGATGGGGGCGGTGGCTGGGCACGAACTGATAAATCTATTGTTGCGATGCTGTCCTCGCTCAGGCGGGGCCTCCCTGGACGGGTGGGAGGGACACGTAACCTAGTACATCCCTATGGTATACGATATTGTCCTCTGCTCATCGGGGGCCCCCCGAGGGGTGGGAGGGGCGGTGGACGGGCACGAACTGATATCATATTGGTATGCGAATGCCTGTCCTCGCTCAGGCGGGGCCTCCCTGGACGGGTGGGAGGGGCACGAAACCTTATAAATCACATGGTATCCGAATACTGTCCTCGCTCAGGCGGGGCCTCCCTGGAGGGGTGGGAGGGGCACGAAACCTGATAAATTACATGGTATCCGAATGCTGTCCTCGCTCAGGCGGGGCCTCCCTGGACGGGTGTAGGGCACGTAACCTATACATCAATTGTATCCGATATTTGTCCCTCGCTCAATTCGGCCTCCCCGTAGGTGTGGAGGGGCGGTGGACGGGGCACGAAACCTGATAAATCATATGGTATGCGAATGCTGTCCTCGCTCAGGCGGGGCCTCCCTGGACGGGTGGGAGGGGCACGTAACCTGATACATCACATGGTATCCGAATATTGTCCTCGCTCAGGCGGGGCCTCCCCGGAGGGGTGGGAGGGGCGGTGGACGGGGCACGAAACCTGATAAATCATATGGTATACGAATTCTGTCCTCGCTCAGGCGGGGCCTCCCTGGACGGGTGGGAGGGGCACGTAACCTGATACATCACATGGTATCCGAATATTGTCCTCGCTCAGGCGGGGCCTCCCCGGTGGGGTGGGAGGGGCGGTGGACGGGGCACGAAACCTGATAAATCATATGGTATGCGAATGCTGTCCTCGCTCAGGCGGGGCCTCCCTGGACGGGTGGAGGGGCACGTAACCTGAATACATCACAGCTGGTATCCGATATTGTCCTCTTGCTCATTGCGGGGCGGGTTGTCCCTGGAGGGGTGGGAGGGGGCTGTGGGAGGGCACTGAAACCATGGAGAATCACATGGTAATCTATCCGAATACGTGTCCTCGCTTCAGGGGCCTCCCTCCCTGGACGGGTGGGAGGGGCACGTAACCTGATAGATCACATGGTATCCGAATGCTGTCCTCGCTCAGGCGGGGCCTCCCTAGACGGGTGGGAGGGGCACGAAACCTGATAAATCATATGGTATGCGAATGCTGTCCTTGCTCATGCGGGGCCTCCCTGGACGGGTGGGAGGGGCACGTAACCTGATAGATCACATGGTATCCGAATATTGTCCTCGCTCAGGCGGGGCCTCCCTGGAGGGGTGGGAGGGGCGGTGGGAGGGGCACGTAACCTGATACATCACATGGTATCCGAATACTGTCCTCGCTCAGGCGGGGCTTCCCTGGACCGGTGGGAGGGGCACGTAACCAGATAAATCATATGGTATCCGAATGCTGTCCTCGCTCAGGCGGGGCCTCCCTGGACGGGTGGGAGGGGCACGTAACCTGATACATCACATGGTATCCGAATACTGTCCTCGCTCAGGCGGGGCCTCCCTGGATGGGTGGGAGGGGCACGTAACCTGATACATCACATGGTATCCGAATGCTGTCCTCGCTCAGGCGGGGCTTCCCTGGAGGGGTGGGAGGGGCACGTAACCTGATACATCACATGGTATCCGAATACTGTCCTCGCTCAGGCGGGGCCTCCGTGGACGGGTGGGAGGGGCACGTAACCTGATGATTTGCATGGTGTCCGAATACCCTCCTCGCTCAGGCGGGGCTTCCCTGGACGAGTGGGAGGGGCACGTAACCTGATACATCACATGGTATCCGAATACTGTCCTCGCTCAGGCGGGGCCTCCCTGGAGGGGTGGGAGGGGCATGTAACCTGATACATCACATGGTATCCGAATATTGTCCTCGCTCAGGCGGGGCCTCCCTGGAGGGGTGGGAGGGGCACGTAACCTGATACATCACATGGTATCCGAATATTGTCCTCGCTCAGGCGGGGCCTCCCTGGAGGGGTGGGAGGGGCACGTAGCCTGATACATCACATGGTATCCGAATACTGTCCTCGCTCAGGCGGGGCCTCCCTGGACGGGTGGGAGGGGCACGTAACCTGATACATCACATGGTATCGGAATATTGTCCTCGCTCAGGCGGGGTCTCCCTGGACGGGTGGGAGGGGCACGTAACCTGATACATCACATGGTGTCCAAATATTGTCCTCGCTCAGGCGGGGCCTCCCTGGACGAGTGGGAGGGGCACGTAACCTGATAAATCACATGGTATCCGAGTACTGTTCTCGCTCAGGCGGGGCCTCCCTGGACGGGTGGGAGGGGCACGTAACCTGATACATCACATGCTATCCGAATACTGTCCTCGCTCAGGCGGGGCCTCCCTGGACGGGTGGGAGGGGCACGTAGCCTGATAAATCACATGGTATCCGAATATTGTCCTCGCTCAGGCGGGGCCTCCCTGGAGGGGTGGGAGGGGCACGTAACCTGATACATCACATGGTATCCGAACACTGTCCTCGCTCAGGCGGGGCCTCCCTGGACGGGTGGGAGGGGCATGTAACTTGATACATCACATGGTGTCCGAATACTGTCCTCGCTCAGGCGGGGCCTCCCTGGACGGGTGGGAGGGGCACGTAACCTGATAATTCGCATGGTGTCCGAAAAGTGTCCTCGCTCAGGCGGGGCCTCCCTGGACGGGTGGGAGGGGCACGTAACCTGATAATTCGCATGGTATCCGAATACTGTCCTCGTTCAGGCGGGGCCTCCCTGGACGGGTGGGAGGGGCACGTAACTTGATACATCACATGGTATCCGAATACTGTCCTCGCTCAGGCGGGGCCTCCCTGAATTGGTGGGAGGGGCACGTAACTTGATACATCACATGCTATCCGAATACTGTCCTCTTTCAGGCGGAGCCTCCCTGGATGGGGTGGGAGGGGCACGTAACCTGATAAATCACATGGTATTTGAATACTGTCCTCGCTCAGGCGGGGCCTCCCTGGACGGGTGGGAGGGGCACGTAACCTGATACATCACATGGTATCCAAGTACTGTCCTCGCTCAGGCGGGGCCTGCTTGCAGGGTGGGAGGGGCACGAACTCATACGAAATCATGTGGTATGGTGTTGGATGGTATCTGATGGAATCATACGAACTCATATGATATGGTGTTGCATGATATCTTATGGTATTCTTATGGTATCGCATGGCCTGGTATGGTATGGTATGTATGGTTTTGCGATGGCATGTGGAACAGGAAGCGGGAGAAGGATAAGGAAAAGGAGAGGGTGTTTTTGGAAAGCAGGAACCCAACTCAGGATGTGGGAACAAAAATATCCAAACCCAAACCGAGAGGATCTAGCACGCCAGGCACCCCTGCGATTAATCGACATGGGGCGGCGGATCTAGTGGCCTTCGGCCCATCCCGCCACCGAGCTTGGGTTGTAGGTCAGAGGCCTCCTGGATGTCTGTGAGGATCTCTCGGGAGGCCTCTCGGATGTCTCTTGGACGCGGTGTTGGGGGTGTCTTGGAGACCTCGTGGGGCTTGATTTGGGACTCTCGTGGTCTCTTGGGAACTTCTTCGGGCCTCTTCTGAGCACGTCGGCGGCTTGTGGGGGGATCTTTGGGCCATTTTGGGGCGGAGGGCTCAACATGGAAGTTCGTGTTCCCCATCTTGTGCCCCTCTTGGGCCCCCCCTGGGGGCTCTTGGGCCGTTTTGGGGCGATATGAAGACCAGAAAAGCGGGAATGCGACAACCATACACACCACATGTTTTTGTAAGGTTTTGGCCTCTTGGGCCGCCCTCCAGAGCCTCCACAACGGCCCAAGAGGCGCCCACCGGGGCTCCAGGACGGTCCCCAGAGTCACCCGAAGCCATGTTGGACATGCGTGTCCCGAACAGCGTGCTCTCGGCCTCTCGCAGCATCACGCGGGGACCCCCCGAAAGCTCCCAGGAGCGCGCGGCAGCGCCCGATGGCGTCCCGCGGGCGCCCAGAATTCAGGCGGCGGGTTTCTTCAAGGAGATCGGGACCCGATGACACTCCGACTTATGCCTCAGGGCACGGTGGCGGATATGGGAGATGGACTCTATCGAGTGGCGCCGCCAGGGCTTCCAGCAGATCTTCGAGCACCGCTTCTTCCACGAGAGTTGCAAAGTTGAGGACACGGCGTCCAGTCTGGACCGTGTTGTCAAGGGTAAGCACTCTCAGTACATCAACAGGCGCCTCGCCTACGGCATGGCCAAGGATCCAGTGGACTACTTGGCGGCAGTGCAGCGCTGGGCAGAGGGTGGCGTCGTCCTGTCGCTGCAAACCTTCATGGGCTGCGAGCAGGGCATTCACATGATTTGGATGACGTTCATTCTCTTTCTGAGCTTTCTGGGGTCCCTTCTTGTCATGGCGTACGGGTCCTACTCACCGCTGTTCCGCCTCATCAGCGAAACGCTGCTTGGAGATGACCGCCTGCTGACATTCTACCAGGACTTTGCGGGAGCTCAGGCGGAGTGGTGCGTGCAGAATGGATTCGCGATGGCCTTCGCGCGGCAGCAATGGCTGGAGATATTCCTGCAGGTGGAGCTGTGGCTTACCTTGGTCTTCCTGTGTGTCGTGGTCATCATGCTAGTGACAACGATCTCTTACATGTTTCACCACACCACGTGTGGCGGCCGCAAACGGAAGCAGCGCCGGACTCGCTTTCCAGTCTCCATGGCGCAGTGGGCACGCCTTGCCATCACCATGGATAACCTTACGTACTTCCTGTGGTTCTGGACGGCGTTCTTCTGGGTGTTCTTCAACTACTACACGGTCTTCTTCCCAAAGACTTACGTTTTCGAGCCACAGGGTATGATGGTCTTCTCTTGGATTGTCCAAGCCCTAAGCTGGTCCCTGGTTATATCTGCGACGATGAGGTATCGGATGGATCAGAGCATGGCGGCCAACGAGGTGTTCTTCCTGAGCCTCACAAACATCTGGCGTACCACCCAGTTGTTCTACATTACCGCCCCCCTCACACTGTACTCGATCCTCATGGGAATCTCTGACTTTCTGAAGAACCGGATGCTTGGTATTGACATCAGCTACTGGGTGGGAGGAGATCGTGGTGCGGTCTCGAAGGCCATCACTCAGTACTGGACCCTGCTGCTAGTTCTCGGCGGTGTCGCCACCAACATTCTCTTCTGGGCTGGCCTAACGCCTCACGCCGAGTTCATCAACATCCTCATTGTCACGTTCATCGCCCTGGACGTGCTGCACCCTTGCTGCTTCCTGTGGTTCGGCAACGCCCCCGAGACGCTCCCCAAGACGCCAGAGCGCAAGGAACCGCCACTGAGGTGCATTGGCGCGGACGCGTGGAACGGTTTCAGGCGCAGCTTGCAGCTCATGGTGTGCCCCGCGTTCTACAGGAACTGCGTGCGGGCAGTCGTGTTCCACCGCCGCACGTCCTTCTTCATCCGCTGGATCGGACCCGTGCAAAACGTTATGTTCCCAGTCCTGACTTATTTCATGCCTGAGCTTGCCATCAACCAGGCGCTGCTGCTGCTGGCCTCCGTGAAGTGAGGCGGCCGCACCATTCCGCCTGCTCCCGCTGCTTCTCCCCGCTTCTCCACCCCTCCTCCTCCTCCTCCTCCTCCTCCTCCTCCTCCTCCTCCTCTCCTCCCCTCCTCCTCCTCCTCCTCCTCCTCCTCCTCCCCTCCCCTCCCCTCCCCTCCCCTCCCCCCCTCCCCCTCCCCTCCCCTCCCCTCCCCTCCCCTCCCCTCCCCTCCCCTCCCCTCCCCTCCCCTCCCCCTCCCTCCCCTCCCCCCCCTCCTGCCCCCCCCTCCACCGCCCGCACAGCTGGCCAGAAGAGCCGCCGCGTGGCCATCCGCGCCGCGCGCACGCCGTGCTCTCGGGGCGCCCGCGCCCCCCCAAGCGGGGCCGGCGCCGCGCTCCCCGCGCGCGAGCCGACGGCGGGCACACGTCCCGCCCGTCGGGGGGCGCGTGGGCGCGTGCACACGTCGTCCCCGCGGGCCCCCCCGGGGCGCCACGTTTCGAGCAGGGGGATCGACTGCAACACTCGGGGGCGGCAAAGAGGGGGGGGATGACTAGGGGTGGGTGGACATCGTGGCGGGGGCCACGGTTGTTCCCCAGGTTTCATGGCGCCTCTTCTTATATCATTGCGTCCCTGGCCCCCCCGCTGGGCCGCGCACATGCCGCCGGTCATGATTTGCACCCCCCCCTTCTTGGACACCCCCCTCTTGGCCGCTCCCGAAACATGGGTGCACCTCTAAAAAGCTGGCGTGCTCGTCGATGGTGCGAGCGGTGCGCAGGAGGCCCGTGGAGCTGCACGCACGCTAGTTTTTTTTGGGGTGTCGGCTCGACGAAGCTTTCACTTCTGGGGTGCATCGATTCTGGAGACGATCGCCTGCTCGAACGTTGGCCGCTGCAGCGCGCCCGCCGGCCGCTGCTCGGCCGAGGGCCCGGTCGTGCCTGTCGAAGACGCCTGCGGCGAATCACCGCCGCCCCCCTCTGCCTTTTGTAGGATACGCCTATGTGGTCAAACGTTTGGGCAAAGTTTGGCCACGCTGGTGGACCATGCGTTCCTCAAGCCGTTGTGCACGCTCTTCAGGGAACATGTTGGGGTGGAAGAGGAGGATGCGGAGAGGGACGAAACAGGGGAAGGACGATGCGGAGATGGATGAGGAGACCTCTTGGGAGCTTCTTGGGTCAGTTTGGGGCCTCCTGAGAGCTTCCTGGGGACCTCTTGGAGGCCTCTTGGGGGCCTCCTTGGGCCTGTTGCGGGCTTCTTTTGCCATCTTGCGGCGTTCCTGTCCCGCCTGACGCCGTGTGAAGCCGTCTTGGGAGCCTCTCTGGGCCGTCTTGGGGCTCTCTTGGGGCGCTTCAGGGTCGTCTTGGAGGCCATCTTGGGCGTCTTGGAGGCCTCGCGGGCCGTCTTGGGGCCCTTTGGGGGCCGTCTTGGGAGCCCCTTGGGCCGTCCTTGGGTCATCTTGGAGGCCTCTTGGGCGATCTTGGGGCGATCTTGTGGGCCTCTCGGGCCGTGCCGTCGGAAGGCCGCTTTGAAGCAAATGCCAACATCTGCCGACAACCGAAGGAAAATCCATGAGTTTGGCCTCTCCGGGCCTGCCTGGAAGACCTCAGGCCCCTCGGGCCGTCTTAGGGGCCTCTTGGGCGCCTCTTGGGTCGTCTTGGGCCCTTTTGGAGCCATCTTGGGCCGTCTTGGTGGCTTCTTTGGCCATCTTGGACCATTTTTCGGCCATCTTGGGCCCGCTTGGGGCCATCTTGGCCGTCATCGAGGCGTCTTGGAGGCATCTTGGAGGCCATCTTGAGCCATCTGGGCCGTCTTGGGGGGGCGATTCGATCCACGATCGATGAGTTTTCGCTGGCTTTCCGGGTGGCTCGCGCCATGGACCGAAGCCCAGAGGGGCTCTTAAAAGAACCAAGAAGCAGTAGACATTTAGCACGCTGGGCACCGCTGTGATAAATCAACAGGGGGCGGCGGAGCTGTAGCTGCCTTCGGCCCATCCCTGCACCGTGCCTTGATTGTAGGTCAGGCCGCATTTGGGGCCCTCCTGAGCCCGAACAAATCACGCGAGAAGACGCGCCAGGGCCCAGGAGGCACGTCGGGAGCCCGGGGTGATCTAGGAATCGGGGGTCAAGGCCCTCGAATTACTCAATCCTGAGGACTGAGGACTGAGGGCTACAGATGACCTGAGAACACTCTAGCTCGTGCCTCGCGGCACGGTGGCGGATCTTCCTAGGAGGCCACCAGATCCATCTTCGGGCAGGGAGTCGCTCGTGTAGGCCTCAGCGGCTCGCGCGAGGGGGGCTTGCCTCGAGTGCCCTCGGTAAGAAGCGGTGCACAGCACCCGCGGTCGGTAGCAGGAGGAGGAGGAGGAGGAGGAGGAGGAGGAGGAGGAGGAGGAGGAGGATAAGAACGCTTCAGCCACGTAGCCAAAGTCTGAGCGACGTCAAACAAGAGAAGGATGAGGATGAGGATGAGGATGAGGATGAGGAGAAGGAAAAGGAGGAGGAGGTGGAGGAGGAGGAGGAGGAGGAGGAGGGGGAGGAGGAGGAGGAGGAGGAGGAGAAGGAGGAGGGGACTGCTCAGTTAACTCTACGCTCTCGCGGGCGTACCCTCTTCTTACTTTTATCTCCGCCGCTCTTTCGTCCCAGTGAGTTTGCAGCCGCACTTCTGGGCTACTTCGCCTGAGTCGGTCGTCTCTTTTGTGTTGTCGTCTGCTCTTTCTTGCCGCCCATGCGCTGCGAGGATAACATAATATGATCAGAGTCCGTGCAGCGTCAAAGAGGAGGACGAGCAAGACGGAGGGCAACAGGGCGCCTTGAGCCGCCTGCCTGCCCCGCCGCCCGCCCAAGAAGCCCGCGCCTCCGCGCCAGGCCGACTCGCAGCGCCACAAACAGGCGACGATGACTGGCCTCATCGCGGAGAAGGCCGCGCCGCTGCCCTCCTCGAAGAACAACAGCTTGCATAAACGCAGATGGGGACGAGTTGATACAGCAGTATTCGGCCTTCCGGGGGCCCCCTCGTCGCCACGGCTGGGCGCAGCTCGGAGAACTGGTGCGTTTGGACCCCGGCAGGGGTTCGGGGACTGATTTGGAGCTACCCGTGTCTCAATTCGCCGTGCTACGAAGACAGCAGGTACGTCCAAAATGAAATTGGCCTGCCAGCAGGTGCCACGCGAACGTGTCGTACCCTTCGATGTCTCTGGGGGCCCACAGAAGCCCTGGTGCACCTCAGGAGGCCCAGAGCTCGACGGCAAAGGTGCCCGCAGATTTCTCATCGTCAGATTTCTTGTCGTCTGCGTCTACAGTTCGCCCGCATGGGAGGGATGAACAACTTTCCAAGGTCACCGTTGCATCCTTCCCTCGGGCCCATCCTTGGCCGCTTTCGCTGGCCGCGCCCCGCTCGCAGAGTGCCGACATGGCCTTCCAAGGCCCTTGCATCCTTGTCCCGCGTCCTTCTGCTGCGGGTTGACGGCATTGCGAACTGTCCGAGGGACGCGTGTACGTCTCCTGGATCGGCGCTGGGCGCCCGCGCCTCCAGCGCCGCCCCTGGCGCGCTCCGCGCGCCAGGGAGGGGGACGTCCAGCGCCGACCTCAAGAGATCCGCGCGGGCCTTGGGAGGTTTAGGCTCATGCTGTTTTTGGGCGGAGATGTTTCGCCGCTCTCCGTGAGGCTGCGCTCATTCCCTCCCCCCCTCTTTGTTAATTCAAGCTTCGCGCGGCCCGCTTAGCTTCGACCGGAAGAGGTGCGCTCTCGACCCGCGAATCAAAAAGGTGTTTCGCCGCTCTCTTTCCAGAATCGGTGGGCTCGCTCGCCACTCCGCCACAGCACTGGTTCGACTTGTTCTACACCTTCAGCGCCTGCAGCCTTTGACTCGGCCCCCGGGTGCGTCGGGCCAGACGAAAGGGGGGGATAGGGAAAGGAGGGGCTACGAAGTCTGCTGCATGCAGCTGGTCTCGGCCCCGCCGCCGGGCCCATTCCCCGATACATGGGCGCCTCCCGGCGCAGGGAGGCGCCAGGAAAATCAGCTACGCGAGCTGATTCTCAACCCCCCCCTTTGCTCTCCTCCCCCTTCGCCCGGCCCGAGTGTGGGCGCGACGCCGCTCCAACGTCCGCTGCCGGGCCGCCTCAGCAGCCGCCGGCCGCACCACCGGCCACTCCTGCCGGAGGTCTTCGTGCACGTGAGTGCTCTCCCTGCTTCGCCCTCGCCCCGCGGCCGCCCTCTGGCCTGCCCCTCTCCTCCTCCTCCTCCTCCTCCTCCTCCTCCTCCTCCTCCTCCTCCTCCTCCTCCTCCTCCTCCTTCCGTAGCCATTTTGGCTCAAGATGTCTGCTTTGCGCAAACAGGGCATGGATACCGCTAGTCCGCGGCCAGTTTCCATATCGCGCGCCGCCCCTGCGCCCGCGCACCGCGCCTGCGGCTCATGGCGCCCTCAGCCGCAGGAGGGCGGCGAAGGAAGAAGAAACTCCCTGGTGATGCTCGGAGTAGTGTGGATCGCTCTGATGATGACGGCGCTGACGCTCGTGATGCCCGCGCCGAAGAGCGGTCCCGTTCCAGCAGATGTGGCTCTGATGAAGAAGAGGATCCTGACATGGACCCCAGCGGTTGGGACGACCACGTCAAGGGCCTCATCGATGGCCACCTCCGCAGCACGTTCGTCTCATTCAAGAATGATATCACTGGAATGGTGGTCGCCTCGACAGCATCTTCAGCAGCCGCGCAGGCCGTCGATCCCGTCATGGCCGCGATCCGCGCTGTGGAGGACGCCGTCAAGAGCGTCCCCGCTACCTGCCAGCAGAAGGTGGAGGCCTCGCTTCGTCCTGAGCTGGCTGCGATGGAGCGGAGGTTTCAGACGCAGTTGGACGGACTCAGTGCCAGGGTTACCAGTCTGGACTCGCGCACAGACAAGATGAACGACGAGTTCGGGGACATGCGCAAGCAAATGGGCGAACTTCGACAAGCCCTGGCACTCGCACGTCGTGTTCCACCGCCTCCAAAGCCGCCTGCTTCTGGATTTCAGAGGGAAGTGGACGCGACGGTGCTCAAGATTGTGGCATCCACTATGGTCAAGCGCACGGACGTCCACGACTCCATCAAGGCTTGGCTTGACAAGTCAAAGATTGACGGATGGGAAGTTCAGGGAGAAGAGCAAGATCGCCTGTTTACGTTGCAGTTTACAGGCCCTGTCGCCATCGCAGGTCGGCGTGCTGTTCAGGCGCTCGGAGCACTTCGTCTTCCTGGCAAAGGTAACTGGATGCGCTTCCCCGTCCCAGCTGCATCAGGGGGATCCACGCAGCTGCGCGTTGGTGCCGACAAGAACGCGTTCCAGATCAAGCGCGAGATTGCAGGGAAGAAGGTCGCGGCCATTTTGCGGGAGAAGTACCCCGACGCCAAGCTGTTCTTTGATCGCCAGAATGGATGGATCTCTGAAAGCTGGAATCCAATTCTTCGGCTCGACCCACGGCCAGGGCAGGAGGCGACCACATGTTATTGGAACGATACCGCCCTCGCCACGAGAGGTTGGACCAGGGACGAGATCAAGTTTGCCATCAACCACATCATCGTCCACAACGGCGAGCCTGAATGGAGTCTTTAGCCACTACGATGTGCTCTTCCTCTCGAAGGTGGAAGGTGGGCAGTCGCCGAAGACAGCACAAATCGCATTATGTACGTGGAATGCCAGGGCGTTCTTGCGGTGGCGCGGTGTTCAGACCATGGCGAAGGCCACGTACCTTCATCAAGCTGGGATCACGAATGCCATTTTCGCCATCCAAGAGGTGCACCAAACTTTGGCGGAGTTCCAGTTCGTCATGTCGCGGATTGCTCCTTCGCCCTCGGTCTTCGGTTCATTTGAGGCGGCGCGTGACGGCCATCGGCGAGGTGGCGTGGCGACAGTCGTTCCACTCGCGCAGGGTGTTGATGTCGTTGCTGATCCGCTCGATCTTATCCCTGGTAGAGTATTGCGCTTGGTTCTTCGACGTGGACATGTTGAGCTTCGGCACTACAATGTTCACAATTTTGGCCTGGAGCGTGGTGATGTGCTACAAGTCACGCAGAGTACCCAGGAAGACTATACTTGGGCTGCGGCGGCTCCGCCCACAAGAATGGTAGTGGTTTGTGGGGACTTCAATTTCTCCACGCATGAGGCCCTGGACCTTAATGATCCTGCTCCAGCGCGAGATCTTCGTGTTACCAACAGTGCGAGAACACATATGCAGCTTTGGCTATCAGCGCTTGCGTCGTTCGTCGAAGTTGCCTAAGAGGACCCCACTCATTACTGCAGGGACTCCAAGACGGTGGCGCTGATCGATCGCGTATGGGTGTCTGAACCTGGTTGGGTTGCTTGTGAAATTCAACACTCCGTTGCTTATCTCCACGCCTGAAGAACTTTCCGATCGAGATGTCTCTGATCATGCTGCCGTCAGAGTTACCCTGTCCAACAGGCGGCAGCGCAAGAAGTACATCAAAACGGTGCCCCCCAGCCATCTACAAGTCCGTCGGCTTCTGCGAACGACTCGGGCGTCGTCTCGATTACGAACAGCACACCTTTTGTTCGCTTTCACCGCCGCGTCAGATGGAACGCTATAAGGAGTTAGTCTTGCAATGGCAGCAACCGCTAGGTACTGCAAATGCAGGAAACCAATTAAAATAGTCCAGAAATACTCTTCCGATATATCTTGTCGGCATAGCCGAAAATAGTCCAAATATACTCTAGCCTAAAAAAATAGCGCCGCCGCGTGGAGTTGTTGCAAATATGACCAGCAACATTATATGTAAGCCATATAGTGTTTAGGAATACACAAGCCATCCTAAAAGGCTCCAAGAGGCTACCCAAGGCCCCCCGAGGCCTCCCCTCTTGCGGCCCCCAAGAAGCTCCAATAGGCTCCCAGAAGTCTCTATAGTGTACAAGAGTATACCAGCCACCAAGAAAGTCCAAGAGGCCCCCCCCCCCAGGGCCCCGAAAGAACCCAAAACACCTTCAATGAATCCAAGATGGACCACCCGGAGATCTCAAGACCCCCCAAAGCGTTCAAAGGTCCCGAAAAGCTTACAAAAAGCCAACCAGTTTTCAAAGATCACCTATATCCTACATGGGCAACCAAAGCTTCCAAACATGCCAAAGACCCCATGAGGGGCATGCGGAATTTCGCCAGGGAAAGCTTCGTGGTAGGGTGTTTCGCCAGGGAAAGGCTGCACCGCGGCCGGGTGTTTCGCAAGGGAAAGCTTCGCGGTTGGGTGTTTCGCCAGGGAAGGCTCCGCGGTTGGGTCCGTCGCGAACGTGGTTGGGTGTTTCGCCAGGGAAAGCTTCGTGGTTGGGTGTTTCGCCAGGGAAAGCTCCGCGGTTGGGTCCGTCGTGACCGTGGTTGGGTGTTTCGCCAGGGAGAGCTTGCACCAAAAAGAAGGTGGCAGCAATGCGAATACCACGTGTGTTCTCGCACTGCCCCCTCCTGCCGTAGCCATTTGGGCTCAAGACTTTCATGTATTTATCGGGAACACATCATGAACGTAGAAGCCCTTGACGAGCAGATCGCGCCCCGAAACAAACGTGGGGCGAATGTTGCTGTGGCGCGGGCTGCTCTGGATAGCAAACGGGCTCGCACTCGGGAGTCGAAAGTTGCACAGGAGGGAACGGATGCATTGTTTGTAGTGCAGCCAAACGTGCTTAGATCATTGCGCGAGAAGCCAGAACCTTGCTTGATTCACCCGCTCGCCGATCAAATGACTCAATTGTTGGCGGCCGTGAGATCGTCAAACGTTCCAATTGGTTCAAATATTGTTTCATATTACATGCGAGGAGACGCTCGGAAGCTCATGTCTGCTTCAAGGGGCGTGCAGGCATTTCATGTTGACATGCCCAGACGGACACTCGACGCACACCAACGTATTCACAGTGCTCTCGCGTGGCTAGTTGATCGAAGCTTTCGGAACGCTATCGCTTTAAGCATTGTAAACTGCCCTCGCATCGAGTTTCTTGCGTTTGTTGATGACAAATCATACGACGAGACACCATTGACGCTGAGGCAAATTGGTTCGACGTTGGAAGTCGAACTAGATGGCAGCAGGGGTTCGAGGCAGAAACCAATATCGTTTGAGAAAGCATTGCCCAAGGACCAGGCATCTATATCGACAAAGGTTCTGCAGTTTGAACAAAAATTTGGGCATCTATTGAAAGCCGAGGTGAATGGGGAAGTTCGGTTCACAATGTTGATCGGAAGCACGAGTTCTCACCTTGGCAGTTTGTTTCGGAACACTCCAGAATCCATGCTGGCAGTGATTGGTGAGACTGGCGCCACGTGCCTTCCCGAGCTTCAAGCAAAACATATAACGAGGATCGCTGCAATATATAGGCACCCATCGAATATAGTTGTCGAGGGGAGGACGGTACGCAGAGGAAGACGTGTAACCGATAAGTATCGAACGATTCAGTCCCGTTGTTGTCAACATAAGTTGGGTTGCGTCAGGCTGGCAGTGTTGGACTCTTTGAACGACGTTACCACAGGGGTCATCACTATAACGAGGAGCATTTTCTCGAGCACGGCCTTGAAAGAGTTCCGCAGCTGTTTGTGGAAAGTTGCATTCGATATCTCAAAACCTCGGGTTGGATGGCCGGATCAGGAGGCCGTAGCACGACGTAAGTGTATTTTGAAATATTTCATAGTCAAAGGCCCAAACACTACAATACAACGGGTGTTGTTGGAGATGTTCTGCAATGGTGATTGGCTTGACACGTCCGAGATAACTCATTGGGTGCCACCTGGCGCGCCGTTCGATGAGGATGCAATTCGGCATCGCATGGCAGATGGTATCGTCAAAGCTGTATGCAACCAAAGGTGGAGATTGTTGCTTCGGAAAAAAACATGGTGGATGTGAGGAGGCCGTGTGCGACGTTGCATTGCTTTTGATGGTGCACAATATATAGGTCCCTGCATACAAGATGTTTTGCGAGCGGAGCGCAAAGCGAGCAAGTCAACGCGCTGCTCAGGCCGAGTTTGGGGGTGACGCTCCTGCTGGCAATGAGGAAGATCAAATCTTGAACCCTGTAGCTGTGCAGCACTTGGAACCGCGTGAAATGCCGTTGGAGTTCGACAGGGCCGCTTGGGCTGCGCAGAATGCTCGCTTCAGGAAAAAAGGTCGCGACTTTGTGGCACTTACAAAGCCTAGCCCGTTGGCGATGTCAATTGTTCTTCGCATGAGCATTCGGCCAGTCCAGGAGATGGAGAAAGAAGAGTTCAAGATAGCTGGCGCCAAGTGGGATCGCAAGCAGACTGCCAAAGCAGCCAGAGGAGGTCATGGAGCATACGGCAGCACCCACCGTGACTACATGGCCCTCGTGCACGCCAGGGGCGATATCGAATCAACGGGTCTTCTCAAAATGAAGTTGTTGCTCTATGATCACAGGCTCTGGAGTATTCTGCCGCCTGACCAAATCACGAATGGACTTCGAGTGCGTGCGTTTCGATCGATTTGCAAGAGCGCTGCTGTGACTGAGAAATTGTCGGCAAAACCTCACACCATGGCACCGTGGAGCTTGTTCCTGGTTTTGGACCAGCCCGACCTTGCCGAGACAGTCATGGGGGCCCCTGAATGCATGTTGGATGCTTGGATCAGGCAGTTTTTATCGGACCACGACCTGCGAACGCCAGAGGCTCGTGCTATTCTCGCATTGCACGCCCACTTGCTGAAGACTAACACGGACCACATGGAAATCGGAAGCGCACACCCCAGACGGTTTACCAAGAAACACGTTCAATGCAAGCAGTTGTACGCGGGACAGTTAACAGAACAAATGATGAATCAGGGGTATTTCTTCGATGTGGATTTCAAAAAAGTTGGGCAGGTTCCAGCAACCCCAGGACAAGACGCTAAGCCTGACGAGAAGCCTGCCGAGGGCGACGCCAAGCCTCAAAAGCCTGGGGGGTCTGGCGGTGGGCCTTGGCGAGCTTTTGTCCACGATCAGGAATCCAACGACCTCAGACGCGTGGGTGAGGACTACAGGGGATTGAAAGCGAAAGGGCCCGATGACCCCATCATGGCGGAATGCGTTCGCAAATGTCGGCTGGGGACGAAGTTGCGCCAGGAGGGTCGGGTTCCAGAGGGCGGGCCCTTGGGCCGAAACCGTCCGTTCTGCGCAAGCGGATAGAGACTCAAGCAATATGTGCACACCCAATGGCTACTTCCATCGACGACCAGCGCGTGACCGACCATCTGCTTGCATCAGGGGAGGCACTGGGTGCCAGCGTTGCAGACGTCGCTGGCGCTTTCAAGCGGACCGAGCGGGCGCTGGCGAAGAGGCGTCGGGCGATTGAAGGCCAGGAGCTGGCTGCTTTGGAACAGTTCCATACGGGCCACACTGAGGAGTGGCGGCAGGGTCTGATTCGCGAAGCGCCCACGTTGACAGACCATGCGTCTTTGTTCACGGCAGTTCCTGGGCCACTACCTGGGGTGCGAACCTTGGAGTACGGCTTCGGCGCATCATACGACGGCGCCAGCGACATTTTGTCATGCGGCTTCAACGTTGCACGGAGCACGAAGAACCTGATGAAGAGTTGCAATCGAGTGTGGGAGCACTTGCACAGAATTGTTGCTGATTCTGGCCCTCATGAATCTTCGGAGTCAGACGAGGATAACTACAGCGGCGAGTGTTGGAAGCTGGGTACTTGTCTATGTGGCCAATATGGTCCTCAACAATGGGCTTTCAGAAATCGACTTCTCAGTGCGATCAAGAATGCTTTCCCAGCGTCTCCAGATATGAAGTGGAAACGGCGAGCTCTCCTGGAAAGTAGGATCGTCGCGCAGTTCATTCCCTCTGTGCCCTCGGGCGACGCTGACGCTGACCAACTGGCTGAATTTTGGGGGCTCGACTCCGAGGAGATTTGCATGCGCGTGGCGCACTTGAGCCAGAAGCCGTACGAGCCGACAGTCCAGGCGATGTTCCCCGCGACGGAGCCCGGGGCTGTTGGCGCTGGCGTCGGGCAAGGCGAAATCGCCTTGAAGGCGCCCTCGGCCATTCCAACCAGATGTGTCTATTCATATATACACATGTAGGTATGCACATATATGCGCATGTAAACCCGACATGCGTCCATGCGCATTCCATTCAGGTGGCCAGTGATACATAACTCATATATGTGATGGTGCTTGGGTTTTTGTGTTTCACATCGCAGGCAAAGGGCATGTACGCCAGCGTCTTGGATTTCATCTCGAGGATGCAGTTCAACCTCGAGTGGGGTGTGCAGTTCTGGGAGGTGGCGACGCACGACAGACCGTGCGCGGTCTTTCAGCCAGCAGTCGTGCTGTGCACTAGCGTGGGTGACTGCGCTGAGTTGTGGCCACCTCCGCCCTCCAAGAGAGGCGGTGGGCGAGGTCGTGGCGCGGGCCACGCCCAAGGGCGAGGTGCAGGGCGAGGTCGTGGCGTTGGCGCCAGAGGGCGGGGTCGTCACGCTGCTCCTGGGCGACTGGGAGGTCGCGGGCGAGGAGCGGCCCCACTTGCTCTTGAGGCGGCCCCAATTCCTCTTGAGGACAAGCACGAGCCCGACGAGTTCGAAGAGGAGGGCGAGGCCCGCACCGAGACCGACGAGGACGACGACCCCAGCGAGCACGGCAGCGAGCACCCCAGCGAGCACGACAGCGAGCACGTCAGCGCCAAGGGCCCGGACAGCGAGGACTGACTACGGGTAAAAAACTTATGCAGTTGAAATGTTTACATGTGGTTCGCGAGAGGTATGCTCTCTCCTCTTGCTTCCCTGCCATCTTTAGAGGCCTTCGGCCAATAGCGCTACCGCGCCTGGGTTGTGGGTCCGAGCTCAGAGGTCTCTTGGGTGCATGTTAGATGTTAGGCGTTGGGGTGTTATGGTCTCTTCGGATGCCTCTCGACATGTGGCTCGCGAGAGATATGCCCCTCTCCTCTTGCTACCCTGCCACATTTAGAGGCCTTCGGTCAAAAGCGCTACCGTGCCAGGGTTGTGGGTCCGAGCTCAGAGGTCTCTTGGATGCATGTTAGGTGTTAGGTGTTAGGGTGTTAGGGTTTCTTGGGGTGCTTCTCGCGGACCTCGCGGTGGCCACGGGGCTCATGGGCCCCATGGGGCTCACGGGGCCTGTAGGGCCAATTGGGTCCATGAGGCCCGCGGGGCCCACGGGCCCGCGCGGCCCCCAGGGCCTGTAGGGCTCATGATGCCTACTGGGCTCATATGGCTGATAAGGCCCATAGAGCTCCTAGTGCTCATCGGGCCCATAGTTGTTTGGCCCCTCCCTGCCCCTCTAAGAAGACCGTCGACGGGTTTTTTCTCCCTGGCAACCGGAGAGTTTTGGGAGGAACGACAAGGGATGCCTTATCATGGACAGCACAGCAAAGTGATAGCAGATATCGGATAGCGTACCATAGCATAGCATGGCGTGGTATAACAGTGTTCAGTATGGGATAGCACAGTATGGGGTACCACAACAATGCATGATATAGAATATCCTAGCACCGCAAAGGCGTGACATAGCATGGGTATCATAGCAAGCTGCTAACAAATGCCATGCCAGATCGTAGCATAGCATTGGACAGCAACGCTCAGCATGGGATAGCACAGCATGGGGCATCATGACATAGCAGCGTCCATCATGGTACAGCATAGCGAGGGGAATTCACAGCATGGATAGCACTGCATATGGATCGCAGATAGCAGATAGCATATAGCATATCATATCAGAGCATCCTGGCATATAATGCGATACCATAGCTCAGCATGGGATAGCACAGCATGGGTAGCATATCATATCATCTGATAGTATGCCAGATCACATGAATACAACCGCAGCGATATCATAGCAACGGGACAATAACACAGCATATCATGGCTTAGCATGGGGTGGCATATCTCAGCATGCGGTAGCGCAGCAGGGGATATCATATCATACCATGTGATAGCATAGCATAGCAAATGGTCAGCATAGCATGGGTCGTGCATCAAAGGGGTATCATATATCAGATCACATCATAGGGCGACATGGGGTAGCACAGCTAAATCGGGCTCATAGGGCTTATAGATCATAGGGCTCAGGGGGCCCATCGGGCTTCTGTCGCGCGGGGCTCAGAGGGCTTATGGTGCCTATATGGGTCACGGGCCTCATAGGGCCCATAAGCTGGCCCGAGGGCCCTCGCGGGGGCCCAAGCGGCCCCCAGGTACCAGTTCAAAACCTCGTCTGCACCCCTGGCATCCAGGGCCCGACTGAACTTCGCAGACCTCCGTAGCCATCTGGTTCCCAAGCGGGTGCTTTTGAACCCATCGGGCAGCGGCGCCATGAGCAGTCGCCGCATCAAGCTCTCCCGTTTGTTTGACGCGTTTGACGCAGAGCTCATGAAAGCGCACGATCTCGACGGGGCCTCGCCTGTGAGCTCGGATGCAACACCCGCCAAGGCCCCAAAATACCGCTTTGACACGGAAACCCCCGACGTTTCGGTGGCGGCCAAGCGGGTTGACCTTTTCACGCATGGGCCATCCGTCTTGGACAGCAAGTGGGACGTCGAGCCTGAGCCCGCGACGTGGAAGAAAAGCAAGCACAGGCAGGGCTCGTGTGGCGTGTGGTTGAGCACTAAGAAACCTCGAACTTCCACGATCGACGATATCCAGGCCAATGCGACAATTGTTTCGGGTAGCACGGGGACCATTGACGTGGAGTGAGTTGCGTGAATTCTAAGATCAGTCGTAGAAGCAGTTTAAATTGCTTTAGTTGCTTGCGTGGTGCCGTGTCCAGGGCTTTGCTTCTGCATTTCGGAAGTCGACTTGATTGGGTCTGCGGTCGGCTGGAAACAAAACGACCGACTGGGGGTAGGGGGAAGGCGGGGAGGGCATCGGGGAGTGCGAGGGGGGCGAGAGAGGGGAATAGGGCGCCTCCGCCGCACCCTCTACGTCCCTCCTCTCTTCCTCGCAGGCACGCTCAGACTCACTCACTCACACGCAGAGTCGCTCACGCTCAGACTCACTCGCTCGCACTCAGACTCACTCATACTCGAACCCACTTACATTCAGACTCATTAGCGCTCAGGCTCACTCACACTCACACTCATTCACACCCATACGTACTCATGTTCAGACTCGCTCACATACATACATACTCTCACCCAGGCTCACTCATATTCAGACTCACTCACATTCAGAGTCAGCCCCACACAGACTTACTCACACTCAGCCTTGCTACCTCTCAGGGTCACTTACACTCAGATTCACTCACGCGCAGGCTCGCGGATTGCGGGGATGTCTCGGGCGACGCAATGACCTCAGCACCCCGAGGGGTAGCCGCCAGGGGGACGTAAAGGGTGCTAGCGATGACAGTGGGCCTCGCGAGGACGGCGCCTCTTCGAGCACGTCGTCTTCGGCATCGGAGGAGGCAGCAAATGAGCAGTCGGAGTCGTCGGCGGGGGGGGGGGGGACACCGAGAGCGAGGCGCCGCCGAGCCCCGCCGACCCGCCCGCCGTGCCTGTCCTTCCTGCGCCGCCGCCGCTGCCGCCGCCTGCCGCGCCGCCTCCTGGTGTGGGGGCTCCTGGCGGACAGATGCCGCCAGGCCCTGTCGCCCTGCCAGGTGACGTCGAGCGTTCACCAGCGTTTTATGCCACGGCTTTCGGGCGGGTCACGTTCTATAGGAAGTCTGGCAACATGGAGGCCAGGTGTCGTCATCCAGGCCACATTGGTTGTCATGAGACACTCACTGCAACGCCTGCTGAGAGGACCCTCAAAAGGGCACCTCACGTGGGCAGGCCAGCTGCAGGCCTCGTCGCGTGGCTCGAGTCTGCTAAGGATGACGGCACGCACGCCGCTGAGGAATGAATACGAGCCGCATGCTCCAAGAAGGGCCGTGCGTGACAGGCTCAAAGTTGCGGGGCCTTGCGCTGCAGCGCTGCTCGCAGCAGGGAGGCCGCATAATCTTACACTTGAGCCCGACTCAGAGCTTGAGTTGTTTTTATGATGGTGCGTCCAAGGGGCGCGATACAATCAAACACGTAAGACATAATACTGAACATGGCAAACGGCCGATGCACGTGCATACAAGTGTTCACATAACACACAACAGCACAGCATAGCATACACAGCACAGCACGCACACGCATATAAAACACGCATAGCATACATACACATCACATCATAACATACACAGCACATCACATCATAGCGCATGGCATCGCATAGCACAGTATAGCATACATACGCAACATACACAACGCGTCGTATAATACAGAGCGTGGCGTACATATGCATTCGTCTAGCGCATCATGCGCACCCTGGCGCCTGTCATTGCATCCCTTGATTGTCTCGTCGAGGGCGGCCTCGTCGAGAGATTTTGTTGCTTCGCCCCGCCGAGGGCGCCTGGCCATCACTTGTTGTCTACGCACCGCCACTGTTGAAATCTGCGTCCCAATATCAGACACGCTACGCGTTCCAATATCAGACACGCTACGCGTCCCAATACCAGCCAGACGCTTCGCGCACCAATATTAGCCAGACGCTGCGCGTCCCAATATCAGACACGCTACGCGTCCCTAGGGACCTAGAGGCCCTTAAAGGCTCCTAGAGGCATTCTTAGAGGCCCCTAAAGGCGCTCTTCAGGGTTCCTTGAACATGAGGCTCTCTTGGGAAGGGGGGAAGCTTCCTCATCAGGCCCTTGAGGCCCTCTTGGGCTCTGTCAGGGCACCTCGGGCCCCCCCTGTGCATTAGGGCTCTCTTCGGCACCTTAGGCTCGTAAGTACGCCGTAGATTATTGGACTCCTCAGGTTCTGAAGCTGCCTCGATGTGTTTATTGTGGGCTCCCAAGGCTCAAAATGTGCGTAGGCTCATTAGGCTCTTCAGGCTTGCATAGGGTCCTTAGGCGAAGGCCTCTCGAGGCCATCTTACAGCTCTCTCAAGTTCGTCAAACTTGCTCCTCCCTCCTCCCCCCCCCCCCTCTCCCTCCTCCTCCTCCTCCCTCCTCCTCCTCCTCCTCCTATTCCTCCTCCCCCTCCCCCCCTCCCCCCCCCCCCCCCCCTCCCCGCCTCTTCCCGCATCCCCCCCCCCACTCCCCTCCCCCTCCTCCCCCTCCCTCCTCCCCATCCTCCCCTCTCCTCGTCCCCCCTCCCTCCTCCCTCCCTCCCGCCTCCCCCCCTTCCTCCCCCCTCCCTCCCCTCCTCCTGCCCCCTCCCGCCTCCCCCCCCTCCCTCCTCCTCCTTCTTCCCACTCCTCTCTCCTCCTCCTCGTCCTCCTCCGCTTTCACATCCCTCCTACTCCTCCTCCCCCTCATCCTCCCCATCCTCCTCCTCCGCCTCCTCCTCCCTGCCCCTCCGCCCACCTCACCCCTCCCCCCCTCTTCCTCATCATCGCTCGACTTCCTGATGGCCAGAGGGACTATTCCGACGAGCGCCCTTCGCAAAACAAATAGTCACCAGGGCTATTCGCGCGCTCGCCGAAAACCAAGGACCGAATTACATACTATTTAAACTAGTATTAAAATAGTCCGCGCACTATTTTTATATCATTTTAAATAGTATTTAATTCGGCGTGTTCCTGCTCCCGCGGTTTCTGTTTCCGTTGGAATAGTCCCTGTACCTATTTGTGTTGCGTGTTGTTCCACAAGAATAGTCCCTCCGACTATTGCGTCGTAAGTTTTGTCGGTGCACGTTGTCATCGGGGACTTCTCGGAGATGTGGTTTTCAACCATTGAGGCCGCGCCAAAATTATCAATTGACTATTCTGGGGCTATTTTTTTGGAGTATTCTTGGATTTTTTGACTATTCTTGGATTAGGAATGTAGTAGCTTGATGTACTAGTTCACTGCGTTTTCCTTTGCGTGTCAGTTCAAACCAAGCCCTTGGTCGTCATTTCAAGAGCAGGGATTCAGGGGGGGACGTTTATATATATATATATATATATATATATTATGTTTTGATTATTGTTTCCCTTGCGTTGTGCTACAAGAATGCGTCCGCGACTACTATGCTATGTTCTTGTAACTTGTACCTTTGAGAGCATGCTTTGCCTCGCCCGCGCGCGCGAAGT
>CAUYUJ010008391.1:130555-170555 GCA_963575745.1 Prorocentrum cordatum
CGCCCAGCAAATGTACTCCCCCTTGCTGGGCACACAGAAGGACTTATGCCTTCCGCCTGACAGGGCGCATGCATTCACACTTAGGACGTATGCCTCGCCGTTGGCCGCCGCGCGCGGCGCGGTGTTTTTTTCTTCGCCCATGAGAAGGCGCCGTCGCAGTTTAGGTTTCGGTTTATTAGGTTTAGACGCGCCACCCCCGGCAACGCGCCGCCCAACAACGCGAGGCTTTGCAGCTCAAGGCTCGGGCCTCGGAGGGCGGGATGCGTTGTCAAATGTAGACTAGCTTTAGGTTTAGCTTTGGGCTTGGCTTAGATTTGGCTTTAGGTTGAGCTTTAGGTTTAGGCTTAGGTGCATGCTTAGGTTTGCGCATCCTTCCTCGCCACCATTTTCATTTTTAAGGGATGTTGTGCGATCGCATGTTGTGCTACCCCCCATGCTGAACTATTGCTTCCCTGTGGTCCTTAGCTAGGATATGCAATATGCGGCCCCTTTGTTGTAGTTTCCACCCCATGCTATCCGCTTGTTACGCTATGCCATGGTATCTAGCGTTATGCGATACGACGCCATGCTGTGGTATCATATGCGGAGCTACGCTTTCCCCTGCTATGAGTTGATACGATACGATGTATTAAACTCTTTGGCATGCCACACACGTTAGGATGTTAGGATATATCTTTTAGTAGTATTCATATTGAGTAATTGTACATGATGCCAGCGCTGCAGCGGCAACACGATTCGGGACAAGCGGAAACCCGAAAATGAGGCCAGCGCCACAGCGAGAGCAGCAGCTTACAAAAAATGCAAGCGAAAACCAAACTCGTCGGAACCCTGTGTGTAAAAAGACAAGACGCGGGGGGGGGGGGGGGCGAACACGTCCCACCCGTACTAGGGAGGAGAGTAGTATTCATATTTGGTAATTGTAGATGAGGCCAGCGCCGCAGCGGGAACACGATTCGGAACGAGCGGGAGCCCGAAAATGAGGCCAACGCTTTAGCGAGAGCAGCAGTTTGAAAAAATGCAGGCGTGAACCCAACTCGTCGGAATCCTGTCGGAATCCTGTGTGTGTCCTTACTGCATCAGACGATTCTGATGTTGTTTTGCGTTTTTTTGCAGCAAGCTGTGGCATCATTGGCATGAGCGGCATCTCACAATCAGCCTCCCCGTATTCGTCGTTGTGGTCCAAGGCTTACATACCCATCCCGCCTGCACACATGGACCTAAGTTCTGTTTGGGATCTTCTGTCCACACGGGTGCCGCTGATCACAGATCGCTCGCCGTCTGTGGAGCGCCCGCAGCAGGGCGACATCGGACCGCCACCACAGCTGCCAGAGCCGCTGGTCGTTGGCGAGAACACCAGGGCTTATTTCGGGGATCAGGGTTTAAGCGAGCTCAGCTTGATCGGGATAGACGGGATCGTCAAAGAGCTAAGACAGGCTGCCCTTCGAAGTTTCGCCGACATCGATGTCCAGGGACTGCGTGCTTCATACCCGCCAGCGCACCGCAAAAGTCTATGGATATGCTACCTCATCGGCCAGCACCAGCCGCAGGAGTTTCTGGATGCACTTGAAAGATTTTTTCTTCAGTTTATGAATGGAGGCGGGCAAGCTCCTAATGTGGATTTGCTCCCGCCCCGACGGGATGTGGGCCAGTTCGAGGATGAGGGTCATCGGCGCAACGGGCTCACCGACAGATCGCAGCCCCTTCTTCCTCTGCAGCTGCGTACCGCGTCATTTGCGCTCGCCATTTACCTTCCAGCGTGGCACCCACAGCCGCCGACCAATTGATTCGGCTGGTGCAGCCCATTCGTATATAGTTCTCGGCTGATGCAAGCCTTCCATCTATCGTTCTCGGCTGTTCATGATTATGTTGATCGGTCTCGGCTGATGCAAGCCTTCCATATACCTCGGAGCGTGACCTCCCGTGCTTTGCTGATGCAAGCCTGCCACATTTGGTCGCAGGCACTGACTGGACTGATGGCAATATTAAGCAGTCGTGCTTTGTTGCTGCAAGCCTTCTACAGCACTGTTGTGAAAAAACGGCGCAATCAAGCACTGATTGGGGAACGAGGCCCAAGTCCTGAGAGCAAGCACTGCTTGGGGACACCTTGCCTAAGTGAAAGCACTGTTTGGGTGAACCTGCCTAAGTGCGAGCATTGTTTGGGGGATGGGGCCTAAGTGCAAGCACTGGTTGGGGAATGTGGCTGAAGTGCAAGTCAGCGTGTGCTGGAGCTTGGTGGGCGAATACCCTCATTGGAGACGTGTGTGCCTCGGCCTCGCTGCAGCACCCTGGTATCGTTGATCCTTTCTCTAAGGAGGAGTTTGGGGAATAAGGTCTCAGGTCTAAGTGCAAGCACTGGTTGGAGGCTGTTGCATAATTGCAAGCATTGCTTTTGGAATGATGCCTAAGTGCTATCACTGTTTGGGGGATGAGGCATGCGTGCGAGCACTGTTTGGGGGACGAGGCCGGAGTGCAAGCACTGTTTTGGGAGTGAGGCCTAGCAAACACTGGTTGGGGAATGCGACGCGCGCACGACTCACATAGGGAGTTCCACCTGGGGCCCCAGGGGAGTTCCACCTAAGGCCATTCGGCCCCATAGGGAGTCCCACCTAGGGCCCCGTAGGGAGTTCCATCTAGGGCCCCATCGGGAGTTTCACATAGGGCCCCACAGGGAGTTCCACCTTGGGCCCCATCCGGAGTTTCACCTAAGGCCTTATAGCCCTATAGCCTTATAGCCCTATAGCACCAGATCACTATAGCCCTATAGCCCCATAGCCCTATAGCCAAATAGCCCCACAGCCCAATAGCCCCATAGCCATATCGCCCTATGGCCCTATAGCCCTACAGCCCTACAGCCCTGTCGCCCTGTAGCCTAATAGCCCTATAGCCCTAGCCCTGTAGCCATGCAGCCCGATAACCGATGGCCCACCAGCTCCATTCCGTGCTGGGGGGCCTGAGGGGTGGGGCTGGGGCCTGGGTGGGCCCGTCGCCTCCCCCCTTGGGGTGCCGTGGGGCTGTGGCCGCCGTGGCATGCTATCCCTTTGCTATGCTAAGCTATGCTACCTCATGCTATGCTATGCAATCCCATGCTGTGCAACCCCGTGCTGAGCCATACTAGCCCATGCTCTGCTATGCTATGATTTGCTGTATGATATACTCTGGCTATGCTATCCATGCTAGGCCCTAGGCTATCCCTTTGCTATGCTGTGCTATGCAATCTAATGATATGATGTATGTTCCCATGTTGTGAAATTCCATTCTATGATGTGATATACCATACCATGCTATGCTATGATATGTTATTTTGGCAACACGGTGCTATGCTATCCATGCTATGGCACGCCTTCGCTATGCTATGATGATCCCCACTTACCCCAGTTCCCCACTGCCTTGTCCGTGGCCATCTCCAGGGCCAAGGCGGGTGTCAGAAGGTTTTGCAGACCCGAGATGTGAACGGTCGACGCCGTCGCACTTCCCGCTTAACTTCGCGGCCGCGATGGGGAAGAAGGGTGAGAAGTCCGTGAAGGCTGCTTCGTGGGCGGGTTCGACTGCTGGTTCGAAGGCTGGTTCGAGGACGGGGGGGCCCGCTGGCACGACGAAGCACTGCGAAGTGTGCTTGGGGCGGCCCTCGGACACCATCCCAGGGTAGAAATTCAAACCCTGATGCCCCCCTCCTTACTATCTATCCCTCCTTTCCTTTCTGCTTCCCCCCCCCCCCCCCCCGCATCCATGCCGGTAGCCCCCCCCCCCCGCGTCCATTCCGGTAGCCCCAAGCCCCCCCCGTCGTCCGCGCAGGCACGTAGTCCCCACAAACATGCGCAGGATACAACAGAAACCGACATGGTGTCGCAGGGGAAGGGGGGTGGGGGACAGTGGACTTTCGTTTCCTCAATTGTTGGCTTTCCAAGGATGCGAAGATGCAGGAGGACAAGGACGGCGACCTCGAGCACTTCCTGGACGGCCACAAGATCTGCACGAGGTGCTTCAGCTTCTGCATTGGGTGCATGCCTGGGGTGGGGCTCGGAGACATTATTGGCATGACGCGTGGTGACGGCAACGAGGGAATCAAGCTGGCCTTGGAAGTCTTCGACAACGAGCAGAAAGTCGTGGAGCTCAACAGCTCGTCGTTGGAAGGCCATCACGAGGATGCGCGCGGAGCCGATCTGTACGTGAAGCACCTGGCCTTGACCTGGAGGGAAGTGCTGAAGGAATACAACAAGACGCCCAAGACCCTCGGCATGATGGCCTACAACATGGGGGACACAGCTGGTATGGATGACATCTACCTCGTGAAGCGCTGCCCCGAGCTGGAGGGCAAGTACCCCATCATTAAGATCTACTTGGCGAGCGGCGAGGTCGTCCAGGAGTCTGCGTTCAAAGGGCCTCGGTGCACCCTCTTTCCTGGGCACGCCCGTCGTCTGATGAGTGGCCTCGCTCTCTCGAGGGGTTCTGGTGGCGCCGAGAGCTCGGGCGGCCGTCCATTGAATGCATTGGACATCAACGTCGTGTCTCACAGCGAGCTCTCGGAGAAGATCGACAAGCTGAAGGCGAAGGGCGCAAGGAGGGGAAGCAGGGGCTCGGGGCGAGACGTCTCCGAGGAAAATGACGAAGATGAAGACTTGGGTGATCCCAGCGATGAGGACATGGAGGCGATGAGCGGCAATGAGTTCGAGGGTGGTCCTGGGTTCAGCGGTGCTGCCTCCTGCGCGTCTGCCTTGACGGGCAGCGCGCCGTCCACGGTGATGAAGGGGACTCGGGGTCCAGAATCCTGTGTGAGCCGTTTGGATAAGAAGTTCAAGGCGGAAGAGGAGGAGGAGCCGAATCCGCACGCGGTGGGCACCTACCAGTACTGGATCCACGAGCTCAAGTTCAAGAAAGCGTTAGACGGAGACTCCCTCGGACGACAGCTGCGACAGTCCAAGGAGAAGTTGCCGAAGCTGCCAGACGACCAGAAGGCGATCCTCAACAAGAGGGTAGAACTAGCAGAGATGGCGGTCAAGCTCAGCTACAAGAAGGTGGAGACCATGAAGGACGAGGAGTTCTCGGCTCTCTAGATGCCGTTGAAGAAGGGTGGGGCCAAGATGACCATGACGTTCAAGATTGCGCTGTACCGTAGGTTCACCGCAAACCTGTGGGAGAGCTTCATGACTCCATATTCGACCGACGCCGAGAAGATCAGGCTGCTTTGCGAGGCAGCGGTGTTGTGGCATGAGCCATCTCAGAAGCAGAAGCTGGTCAACGATTTCGACCCCCTTAAGCCCACGCTGGTTGGCATCGGCGCTGGCGACACCAAGACCGCGCAGGTATTCGTGGAGCCGGTGTTCGGAAAGAACTTCATGAAGCTTGTCGAGATGGGCGATGCTGGAGACCAGATCATCAAGGACTTCCACGCGGCCACTTCGCGTCGCTGGGCCATGACAGTGGATGCCGAAATCGGCGACGGATGTGGCAACATCCACTTGGACGCGCTGAGAGTGTTTGAAGTGCTGGTGGGCGCGATGGACACAGGCGTCGACGAGAACACGAACTTCCACACGGTGTCCGAGGTGAAGGAGTTCGAGGCGGAGGCCTACAAGACTGACGGCTAGGAGGGCGTAAACATATTGGTACTGATGCGCCTCCAACCTCGATTCACCTTCCTCTCCCCTGGGGGGGGGGGGGGGGGAAGAGGGAGGTTTCGGGAGCACCAGCCTGGCATTGTTTATGTCCTGGAAGGGGAGCAGCGGCCCATTCTCATCGCTGCGGTGGCTCGCGTGAAGGAGAAGACTTGGGAGCATAGGGTCACGTCGAAACTTCAGTCGAGCGAGCTTATGGTCGAGCATGGCCCGAAGGTCAAGAGCGGTCTCCTGGAGATCAAGGCGTTGCCCGATGGCGCCACGAGCGAGGCGGCACAGGTGCTCGACAGGATCAGCTCCGACGTGCCGTGCTGGGAGTCCGTCTTGCCCAAGGAGGCATCGGCTGTCGTGAAGAAAGAGCTTAGGGATCAGACCCTCAAGCGAGCTCAAATGCTGATCGAAGTGGATACCGATGGTAACCCGACCTGTGGTCTTATCAGGGCCACTCGGGACCTCCGCTTGTCCGAGTACCAGTCCGTCGTGAAGAACGTGGCGAAAGTGTTCCCAGGAGACCCAGGGTTCAGCGGGTGCTGCTCGGTATTGCGAAGGCACTCGCTGAGATGGACTTAACGTCGAAGTTCGGGATCCTGCAGGAGGCGGCGAACGGTTGGAAGGGCGACGCCGACGCCGCCATGAAGCTGAAGGACGCCGTCAACGCCTGTGCGAAAAAGGACTTGCCCAAGGACGCCAAGGAGTCGCTGGAAGCACTGTTGGCCAAGGTCTACTCCGCGGTACAGGGGTGCGCGCCATCTGCGACCCTGCCAGAGTCAGGCAGCCAGGAGCCCCACCACGCCACCGTCATGGCGATCTGCGCCGAGAAGGTGGGGCAAGTGAAGTTCATTCACATGGCGGAGCTGCTCCGCTCGGCTTGGAGGCTCAAGGACTTCGCGAGCAAGCTAGACACCGACGTCCAGAACAAGAGCTCGGACGTCGACAAGGCGCTGCGGGAGACGCACCGCTGCCTTCAGAAGACCACGCGGGACATGTTTGTCATGACATCGTACTGGGACTCAGAGGACAAGCCCGTTGAGGACAGCGTGACGGAGATCCACAAGACTGCCAAGGCCGTGACTGAGAAGGCGGGGGCCCTCACCCGACAGCCGCACTTGGACGCGGCAACCGACATTGCCAATCGGTTGGGCAAGGAGATCGGCGAGCACCCGTCGACCGCGCAATGGCATGATGCCATGAATACGTGCACTACGACCGACTCGCTCAAGGAAGCGTTCCCGAGCAAACTCAACGGGGCCCCCGTGCAGAAGTGGAGGGGCATGGCCGATGACATACACAGCGCGCTTGACGACGCGCAGAAGAAAACTAAGGATTTTGATCTCCAGTCGATCGACAACGAGGTCAAGACCATGAACGCGGTGAAGAGCAAGGCCCGAGTGGCCTACATCTTGCACTCGATGATGACAAACCTGACGGACCAGACCCTGCTGCGCAACCTCATGGAGATGAGGAAGAGGATGCGCGAGATCCAGAACCACCTGCGCGAGTGGGAGATCACGCCCGACCAGATCAAGAACGCGAGCCTGCTGGAGAGCTACACCAATGCTCTCAAGATGAAGCCCACGTAGA
This sequence comes from Prorocentrum cordatum, assembly GCA_963575745.1. Lineage (NCBI taxonomy): Eukaryota > Dinophyceae > Prorocentrales > Prorocentraceae > Prorocentrum > Prorocentrum cordatum. Next base: position 137,749 of record CAUYUJ010008391.1, read on the forward strand.
CGCCAGCAGTCGACACCAGCAGTCGACGCCAGCAGTCGGCACCAGCAGTCGACACCAGCAGTCGACGCCAGCAGTCGACACCAGCACGCTCGACGCCAGCTGTCGACGCCAGCGCGCTCGACGCCAGCATGTTCGACGACGCTCGTTGTTGGCCCGACCTTTTGCCCCGTCCGAGAAGGGGGCCCACGAGGGTGGGGAGGAGGAGGGGGAGGAGGAGGAGGAGGAGGAGGAAGAGGGGCACCCCTTCAGGGACCAGCGGCGGCTTCTGCTCGTGGAGCCCAGAAGGGGCTTCACGAAAGTGGGTTTCAGCCCTTGCCTCGGCCAGCGTGCCTTGGCCAAGGCCGTGCGGGGGCGGCCCTGAGTCCTCGCGGCTGGGGTAAGTTGGTTGAAGAGTGTGGAAAAAGAAACAAAGATAGAGTCACGAACGACTTCGGGGTGCAATTGCAAGACTTAGGAGTGCCAGTTGAAATGCTTCGATAGAGTCACGATCAATTTCGGGGTGCCAGTTGGAAAACTTTGGAGTGCCAGTTGAATAGTTCCAGAGTGACAGTTGAAAGACTTCGGGGGGCCAGTTGAAAGGTTTCGGATGGCACGGTGTGTCGATGCTAGTGTGTTCGACTGGCTTGGGCCAATCCGCCGACCCCCAGAAGGGACGACCGCTTCCGACGATCGCAGAGGGCATCTATCTAGTGGGTCAGGGGCCTCTTGGATGCATGAGGGGTTCTCGGGATGCTCCTGCCCTCCTTCACATTCCCCCTGCCCCTGCTAGCCCTCTTCCTCCTTCAGTGGCTCCTCCTCCACCCCCTACACCCTTGTTCTTGTGCTACCCTGCTATATCTAAAGGCCTTCGGCCAATCCCGACACCGTGCCTGGGTTGCGGGTCAGAGGCCTCTTGGATGCGTGTTAGGGTCTCTTGGGGTGCCCCTCGCGGGCCTCGCGTATGCGGCTGTGCAGTTTCTTGGGGCCCTCTTAGGGGCATATTTGGGGACTTCTGGGACAATTTCAGTGTTTTGGAGGTTTCTTGGGGGGTTCTTGGGGCCTCTCGGAGTCCTCTGGGGTGCATGCTGGGACCTTGTCGTGGCCATCTTTGGGTGGGGCATGCTCGAAATTTCAGTCCGCGTTCACCCTCTTGGGCCCCTCCTGGGCCCTCCCTGGGGCCTTCTTGGGCTGTCTTTGGGGCGTGCTGGGCCGCGCTGGGGCCCTCTTGGGACGTCTCGTGGCCCTCTTGGAGCCCTCTTGGGTCCTCTTCGGCAGCCCTGGGTCGCATTGGGGGCCTCTTGGGCCACCTTGGAGCGCTGGACTCCCGAAACGGCAATACAACTAAATCAATTCAAACACATAATGACGCTCGGGCCGTTACAATGGCAGCTCACCGCTAAGAGCTGTTGGTGCAGGATACCAAATCAAATGCTAAACGAAAAGTCATCCAGCCTTGTGTGGAACATAGGCTTGAATTCTACACTGTGTGTTTAAATATGGTCGTAGTGCAGACGTGATGCCTATGTTTTCTCTATGATGTACATGCAAGACAAACATAGTGCGTGTCTGCCCACGGGCACTTCGACTTGAAAAACGCATTGCATGTTTTTCGCACGGGCATCAGGAACAATCATGAATACTCACATATGCATTAATAGTATTTTAAAAGTATTCCTGGACTATTCCAGCATAACTTAAACGAAACCCAGGAAGAGTATTTCTGGACTATTTTAATTGGTTTCCTGCATTTGCAGTACCTAGCGGTATGCTGCCATTGCAAAGTTAGTCAATGTGGCGGCTCTCGACTCGCTTAATCAGCTGTTGGTCGACGATCCTGGTTCCAAGACACACGGCTGGCCATGCGAGTGTGCAACGCCTCGGAGACTGCGCGAGGCTGTATCGAGATCGTCGGCCCTCGAGTGAAGCTGGTCCAGCCGGCTGTCTTTTCGGCATGGGTCAACTCTGTCCAACTTGCGGCTGCTGATCATGAGCTTGAGGAGCTTCGGCATGCGGCGCTTCATGCTGTGGGGCGGGCTCGGCCTTCTGCCGGGGTCCTTGCTGCGAAGACTCGCAAGGCGCGCCTGTGGGCACCGCTTGGCAAGAGACTTACACTTCGGGCCATCTCCGCGGATAACTGTGTGCACACCGATGCGATGACCAAGTTGGACGCGTTAGCGCCGTATTGGGCGCCTATTTCTGCACAGCCAGCTGTGTATCCCAGAGCCACGCAAGTGTACGTCGACAGGTTTGTGCAGTCTGGTCAATATGATGATATCCCACCTCCGACACGTTCGTTACTTGGTCGAGTTCTGCGACGGCTTGCACCGTCATGTTCTGCGCCTGGAGTTGATGGCCCTCCCTACTCGGCGTGGGCTGCGCACCCTGTGGGCGGTGGCGTGTTGTGGAATGCCTGCATGTGGCTGATGGATGGTCAACTTCTCTTTTCAAACACAGGTGGCGCACTTCAGGCTTTTCTTCCCAAAGGTAGGCAGGTGGGCGATGACGATAGCAGGGGAGTCTTGCGTACACCTGATACGGTGAGGACGCCCGGTCTGCGCAACACGGACATGAAGATTATTTCGGCCACTTTCAACCAGGCCATTGCTCCTCTCATCCAGATGGCGATCGGCCGCGCAGAGGGGCTTCATTGCTGGGCGGCAATTTACCTCCAGCATCCTGGAGCTCGACATGATGGCGCGTGCGGCCTCGCTGCAGCCAGTGGTGCATGAGCGGAACCCCTTGCTTGTCGCGCTCGATTTCGGCCAGGCGTTCCCGTCCTTGAGTCAAGAGTTTCTCTTCGCTGTCTTGAATCGTCTTCGCCTCCCGTGCGGTCTTCATGCTGCCGTTCGCGGTCTGTAGTCTGTCGTGACTGCCGTCGGCCGTGTTGATGGGATCACCAAGCCGCTCTTTCGTATCTTTTGTGGAATTATTCAAGGTTGTGCGCTCAGTGGTAGCCTGTTTGCAGCGGCAACTTCACCATTCTTGGAAGATATCAGACGTGGCCTTGAAGTTCCAGCCCGTGGTGTGTTTCGTGCCTGTGCTGACGATATCGGTGGCATTGTCTTTGATATGCTGGACCTCAAGTTCCTGGCTCGGGTGATGACGGTGGCAGAGAAGTTGGCCAATCTCAAATTGAAACCGCCCAAGTGCGTCCTGGCGCCGCTCGCTGAGGCTTTCTCCGAGACCATCCAGGCCAAGACGCAAGCCTTTCTTCAACAGCATGTTCCTGGGTGGGCAGCTTTCAAAGTGGAGGCCATGCTGTCGTACTTGGGTGTCTGGCTCGGGCCTGCTGCTGTACCTATGAGTTCTTGGACTGGACCTTGGGCCACATGCAAGATGCGAGTTGGTGCGCTCGCTGCTTCGTCCGCCCCGCTGTCGCTGAATGCATTGAACTGCGTGGTCCGTGCAGTGCCGACGCTGAGCTATGTAGCGCAATTCTTCGCGCTCCCCGATGCCATCCGCAAGTTCGACATACACGTACTGGTTCGCCTGCTTCGCTTCCCTGGTGGTGCATTGCGACTTGTCGACTTCTTTGCGCTGAAGGACTGGGGTGGGCCTAAGCTTCACCATAGTGTCGCGATGTCGGAGGCTGCGCTCATTCGCTCTGGGCTATCCACGCATCCTGAGCACCAAGATTATCTGCGACTCTTTCGGCGTGCGTCAGAGCGGTGGTTTGTTCATCGTCGGCTGGTTGACCTTACAGGCCGCCTCTCGCCTTCCTTCAGGATCATGCCGTCTATTGTGGAGACGCTGGATGCGGCTTGCTCATCATCCTCGCCTTCAGCGGTGGCTGCTCGGGCGCATCTGGCCGAACATCCTGAAGCGGCTAGAGGTGTCCAGCGTGTCGCGTGCAATGCCAGCATGTCCGCCTTCGCGTCCAGGTTCAGCGTCCATGGGAGGGAGCAATCGCCATTAGTTGCTACCATCTCAAGACGGTGGGTCGAATGGTTTCCATCTTTGGCGGTGCAGTTGGACCAGATTCATTGGCCACGATTGCGCAAACAGCTCCGCGGATACCTTATGGCACGGACCTCTTCGATTTTGCGCGGCTGCGTGGGAGGCTGGCTGACTTCTTCGCGCATCTCGTCTCCTACTGGGCAAAGAAAGTGCGTTTTCGGCTGCGAAGGTTGCCTTGATGAGCTCGGACATTACCTACAGTGCCGAGGTCTCGCCTGGGGCATTGCGGTGGCGAAGTCAGGCGGGCGTCGATATCTTCCTGGATCCGTGCTGTCACGTTGGGGACTTAGTGACCCGAGTGACGACAACTTGGTCAACATGCAGCTGGCGACAGTTATTTTCCATGATGTGCGCCGCCGTGGCTACGTTCCACCTGAAGGTCTGCTTGCTGCTGCTCGGGGTGCCCTCCGTTCTCGGGCTTTGGCCAAGCCGCATGCTGGGTGGACGGCAGCACCTGAGCAGCCCCGCGCTGCTCCTGCGTCGACGACTACTGTGCCGTATGTTCAGTGTGTGAGGTCGACTGTTTCTGACCTGGCACTCCCTGATGCGCTCCTTCGTGTGCTTCCGCTTGGTCAGGCTATGCTTCATGATCGGCTTCCTCATCGGGTGCGCTACCCACAGGCGGTTGGTGAACACCAATTTGGCTTGCCACCTCTATACGGAGTCTACCCTGGCATGGCTAATCTTCTCACTGCGCTGTTACGTCGTACTGCCTCGTGGGCACGTAATTGGATACCCTCTGTCTTTATGCGGGCCATAGCCCGCTCGGACTTCGACGATTGGATGGAGTGGTGCCCGAATCAGGTTGCCCTCATTTTGGACTTCAGGATCTTTCAAGGTGTGTTTCCCGTGCCGCAGGCGGATCGTCGTTACCGCTGCGAACTTGGGGTGGGCATCGCGCATATTTCGTGGCGCAATACGGCGCACACCAGGGAGCGGCTCTTGGGGCACTTGACGAGGTCTTGGGCCAACGAGGTGCTTCGGCAACGGGCTATTGAGCACCGCGGGCATGAACGTGTTCTTCTTCGGCAGTGGTACCCTCGGCAAAGAGTCCTGGAGATTTCCTCCTGGGAACGAGTGGACATGGCTTCTCCTTCGCCCTGGGGCGCGTCGATGATGACCGCTGGACCTGAGCGTCCTCATCGTGGTAGGCCTCCGTCACGCCCTGCTGGTCGCTTTCAAGCCCATGCGATGTATCGTGCATTGGTAGATCGTGTCGCGGCCTGGGCAAAGCAATGGGATATGACCGATTTCGAGATCTGCTGCATTGTCCTGTGGGAGCTGCCTCGGGTCAAGCCGTTCGCTGGGAAGTTGCCGCTGAGATCTGTCTTCGTGGATGGTGCGACAGCGCCCAGCCCAGGGAGGCTTTCCGTGCTTCCCTTTCTGAACAGTGGCGCGCATGCGACAACTTGAGGATCGGACAGTTACGTCGGCGAGGCGTGCAGCACCTTCGTCAATTGGGCTGGCTGGCCAATGTCACCCGCATGCCGCCAGAAGAGCGCCACCTCTTTGAGCAGGCTCGAGCAGCCCGGCCTCGCGGTGAGTTGCCTGCTCTGCTTCCTCATCCTCATTCTCAGCGTCATCCACAACATGGTGCAGTGGTGGGTACTTTCGAGTCTGGCGAGCCCTTTCCGAACGACTCCAACTACAGCGTGGATGGAGATGGCGCCCCGGAGCCTACGGACGTGGACTTAGAGATCATGGCAGAAGGTGTACACAATGCGAGCTCGGGTGATGCGGAACCTCCTCCCCCAGGATGTCACGACGGTGCCCAGATGACCGCGGCTGAACGTACTCATCATTTTGGTCCCATTCTCACTGACGAAGAATTTGTGCGCCAAGTTCAAGAAGCGGTTCGGCGATCTCGCGAGGAGCATCCGCCTGCTGATCGGGATCCTACGGCTGGGTCGTCAACAACGCCATTACCTGTGCATGATGAGGCCCTGTCGCCAGTGGAGCCACCCACACCGCATGCCCAATATGAAGTGCCTGACTCGAGCTCGTCCGATGGGGACTTCGACCGTTTGATGGCTGAGCACGGTTTTGGGGTTATTCACCCCAATGGGACTGTGGGAGGTTCCTTAGCTTCTGCCAGTGGTGAGACTTCAGGTGCGGAAGGGCACCCAACACATGCATCGTCACACCCTCATACTGTGGCAACGCCTCCTGACCTGCCTGCTGATGATATCGTGCCGGCTCCTGGTCTTGTGGACGATGCGGGTCGGCTTCCTGCTTTACGCTCGGTCAGCTCCTTCGTCTACGCTGTGCTGGCTGCGTCTGGCACGCAAAGTGTTCCTGGACGTAGAGGTGAAGAGTCTCTCTCGCCTGACCAACTCCAACGGGCGATTGACCATCTGGATGCGAACTACGCGATGTCAGTGGAGCACAGGGAGCTGGTTATTTGGTTGCTCAGTCATCCATCCGCGCTCTTGGAGGATGCCGATGAAGAGCATGGTTTTCCTCCCTGCGTCTGGATGTGGTCTTCGACGATGGCTATCCCGCAGACTTCGACGAGTTGATGCTTGCTGAAGCTACCGCCGCACCTAACGACATGATTGAGGATCTGCCGCAGGACGCCATGCTACCCCTGTTGAGTCCCGACTCGGAGTCGGATCAGGAGGATGTGCACGCGGAGATCATGGCCCAGGCAGTGGCTCCAGAGCACTTTCATGGAATACACGACCACATCGATAACCGCACACGGTCTGACGATGTTCCTGGCGTTCCTCATGTGGCCCACGACGCTGCCGCTTCGTTGTCGGTGCACTGTGCCCCGCTCAGGATGCCGCTCAACCTCATCCTCTGCCTGCTCTCCCATGTTCTTCGAGTTCTTCTTCTCACGGACCTGGCCAATCTGGGCAAGCTGACGATATACTGCATGAAGCACTGCCTGTGGAAGCGCCTGCTGGACATGCAATACCTTGTCAAGTTGTGGATACAGACCTTGTAAAAGCTGTTGAAATGAACGGTTTGCTGCACTCGCTCACTCTGTCCTGGGTCTTCGCGGTCATGAACCGATGGATCAAGCTGAGCTCATGCAGCAGCTTGACACTGTTCAACACGCGCTTGCAGCGGGTGGTGCCGCGTCTTTGCTTGGTGAACACAGTGGTCACGTTCCTTGGATTGGTGAAGTGGATTGGGACTTGTTAGAACCCAACACGGTTCATGCGGTCAATATATTGGCTCCTTCGATCCTGCCTGAGACCCCGAACATGCCGAATGGATCTGCGACAACCTTGTGCTGGTCTTCGTCTACGCTAGCGCCTCAGCCTGAGCGAGCACCTGGGCGTTGGCAGTACCATCTTGCGGCATTTGCAGAACTGTCGGAACCTCAAATTGAGCAGGCTCTACGACTTCTTCACCATACATTTCCTAGGTTGACGAGGGACGAATTCTTTGAGATCGGTTGGATGCTTCGTCACCCCGCCGCATTTCTTCTCCCTGTTGTCGAAGGTGAAGGCCCTCATGATCTGTATGCTGGAACAGTGGAAACTGAAGCTGGTGTGGACACACGTAGCTCTGGCGGTGGTGGCAGCCTTCCATCGATATCGACAGTCGTACCTCATGTGCCTGATGATGTTCCTGCTGAAGGTGAAGCTGATGATCTCCATGGAGGTGAGTGCCTTGGTCACGGAGAGGCTGGACCTGCCGCTGAAACTCCTGCGCTTCTTCCTGGCGGTGGTGAGCATCCTCCTCGTGATTGTGTGGACAATCGGCGTTCAGGTCGTGTCCAAGTACCTCTTGCGGAAGACGCTGCACCTCAAGGGGAAGGTTCTGGCCACCAAGGTGCGGCCTCCTTCGACAGCGACTTCAACCAGGAGCCCTCCGCCGAGGCGGACCTGAGGACAGGCCCCGCGGGGGCCGACGGCGGCGGCGGCGCGGCCAGCGCGGCCTAGACAGAGACGCGCCGCGCCCTTCAGTGGCGTGGGATCCTCCTCCTCCTCCTCCTCCTCCTCCTCCTCCTCCTCTTCCTCCTCTTCCTCCTCTTCCTCCTCCTCCTCCTCCTCCTCCTGAGCATGCTTCGCCCCGGTCGTTGGAACCCGCGAGCGGATTGCCTCGGCCGCGCCGCGGCGGAAAAAGTTTCGCCGTTGTCGGGCTCCCAGGGCCCCTTCCTGAGCCCCAGGCCGCCCTCCTCTTCTCCCCCCCCCCGTTCTCGTCGATCTCGCCGTCCTCCTCCTCAGCCTCCACCTCCTGCTCGTTGCCCTTCGCCGCATCTTTCGCCTGGAGAGGAAGGGCGTCCTCCTCTTTCCCCCCCCCGTGCTCGTCGATCTCGCCGTCCCCCTCCTCAGCCTCCACCTCCTGCTCGTTGCCCTTCGCCGTTTCTCTTTCCTGGAGTGGGAGGGCGTGAACAGGGGCAGGAAAAGACGGCCGATTGCCCTTCGCCTTGTCTTCCTCCTGAAGGAGGAGGGCGGGAGGGGGGGAGGAAAAGACGGCCGACGGTGGCGACGACGACAACGACGATGACGACGATGACGACGACGACGATCACGACGGCGACTCGACTCGGCGGATGGTGCTGATGCTGACTCTCTTGAGGATGACAATGATGAGGCGTTCAGACAGACAAACACTGTAGATGCGTCGTGCTGCGGGGCAGGAAGAGACATACCGAGATCCAGCTGCTTGCGGTCAGTCAGTGGAATAACGCTCAGACTGTTGGAGTAACGCTCAGAACGCCGCCATACGGCAGGATCTTGGAATACCGTTCGGAATGTTGGAATAGCGCTCATAACGCTGGGGCAGGTACAGTGCCGTTTTTTATGCATGCTCCGCGTGCGGATCATTCCTTGAACATGCAGGGTTTAGTATAAAAAAAACAACGATGAGCTCATGCATACATTTATGTTTGAAGGTCATATGTATTAAAAACTGCCCTGTATGTTGACAGCTGGAATAACGCTCGGAACGCCACCATACGGCACACCTCGGCCGTCCTGGGTTCAGCCTGTGCTAGCCGGCCGCCCTGCGGTGGATCTCGGGAGCCTCTGTGTGTAGAAGAGTGGGGCGTGCGCTTCTCGACGACAGGCACACGATCGAGACGGGAATGGGGGTGAGGCTCAGGAGGGATTGATGGGGCGTCATCGAGATGAGAATGGGCGTGATCGAGATGAGAATGGGCGTGAGAATGGGCGAGAGGAGCGTGATCGAGATGGGAATGGGCGTGAGGCTCAGGAGGGCGAGGCTCGCGAGGGGGAAGGGTCAGGAGAGTGGGGGTCAGGCGAGCGTGGAGCCGGAGGGTGAGGATGTGGAGACGGAGGGCCAGGAGAGCGAGGACGGCGAGAAGGAAAATCAGGAGGGTAAGGATCGGGCGGACGTGGCGCACCCCGATGCCATGCTGGCAATCCCCACCTCCTCCTTCGACCCCCCTCTTCCTCCTCCTCCTCCTCCTCCTCCTCCTCCTCCTCCTCCTCCTCCTCCTCCTCCTCCTCCTCCTCCTCCCGGGATTTCCCGGATCTCGCCTGAAACAGAATGGTGCCTCTGAGGGCCTGCTTGGGGAGGCTCGGGGCGCTGGTTTTTCTGAGGATGTTCCACGTGAGGGTGCTGGTTTGGAATTCGTCGCCAGATTCGCCGGATTTCCCAGATCTCGCCGGAACTGGAATACGGGGGCCTCTGAGGCCCTCCGTGGGGAGGCTCCGGGGGCCGGTTATTCTGAGGATCGCCCCACGCGAGGGCGCCGGTTTGGAATTCGTCGCCGGATTCGCCAGGTTCGCCGGCTTTCTCGGATCTCCCCGGAGTTCCCGGATCTTATTGGAAACGGACTACGGGGGCCTCTGAGGGCCTCCTTGGGCAGGCTCCGGGGGCTAGTTTTTCTGAGGATGCCCCAGGCGAGGGCGCCGGTTGGGAATTCGTCGCCAGATTCGCCGAATTCGCCAGATTCTGCAGGGTTTCACAGGTGCCGAGCTGAGATTATGGTTGCCGAAACCGTTTGGCTAAAGAAAAGGAATCCAGGGGCTCCGCCATTCCGCATGGTAGCGGAGCCTGGTCGACTGCCCACGGCCAGGCTCCCAGTTTATCGTTTCTCGCGAAGAGATGGCAACAGCAGAGGAGGTTCTGAATAGGATCGTGGCCATGGAGGGCGTCGTAGTCCAGCAGAGAGATCAGATAGCGAGGTTGGAACAACAACTTCGAGATGCGCATCAACGAGCAGCAGCAGCAGAAGTACCAGCAGACGACCGACCATATCAACCGAGAGCGGAGTCACTGGTTGACACGAAGCTGCTCGGAAAACCAGACAAGTTCTCGGGTGAGCTCGACGAGAATGCGAAGTACAAGGACGGTGCCACGTGGGAGAACTGGAGTTTCGTCCTAGCGGCCTACTGCATGGCGGTGGATCCTCATATGGCGGAGTTGATGAGGGATGCTGCGAAGGTCGACGCTGAGGCTTTCGCACACGAGGATCTAGACGAAGAGGCCCAGCGAGTCAACACCAACCTGTACTATATCCTTGTACTGACGTGCAAGGACAAGGCTCAGGGCATCGTGAAGAGCGTTCCTTCAGGAGAAGGCCTAGAGGCCTGGCGTCTACTGTGTCTGGAGTTCGAGCCGAAGGTGCCGTCGAGATTCTCAGGTATGTTAGACTCGATACTGTATCCGCATGTGCAGGAGAACGACCCGATCAAAGGCATCGTATCGTGGGAGACGTTGGTCCAGAGATATGAAGAGCAGACAGGAGAGAAGGTCATGGAGTCGATCAAGAAGTCTGTTCTCAGTACGCGATTAGTGCCGCCAAAGCTTCGAGAACATCTCATGCTGAACGCTACGAGGTTCACGACATACGCGTTGGTACGAGCTGAGGTGTTGAACTACTTGAGGTCGAAGCAGGCGACGATGGCACTAAGTGGACCTATGCCTATGGATCTGGATGCGCTCACATTCGGCAAGTTCGGCAAAGACTCGAAGGGCAGGCACGGCAAAGACAAGAACAAGGGCAATGGCTACGACCAGAGCGCGATGCAGCCTTGCAAGTACTGCGGCAAGAAAGGTCACAAGCTCATGGAGTGCAGGAAGGCCACACAGGACATGAAGGACGGAAAGATTACGAAGGATGACTTGCGAAAGATCAGCAAGGGCAAGGGCAAGGGTAAGGGCAAAAGCGACAAGACGAAGAGCATGCCTGCGCCCGACAAGCCCAAGGATCAACACATGAAGTACTTAGGGTACGATTACGACGCCGAGGAGGGCTACATCTTCATGCTGAAGGAGAACGAGACTGAGGAGATAGATCACAGTTCGAGTGCAGACCGCACGGAGGTAGACGGATACACTGTGAATCTAGAGAGTAAGGAGGAGCCCAATCACAAGTTCAACGAGAATGACGAGAGCTACCTGGTTCTGATAGAGTTCGAGAATGACAGCGACGGTAAGATCGAGGTGATGGTCGATTCATGTGCGGCACGGAGCGTTTGCCCACCTGGTTTCGCACCGAGAATACCGCGAGAAGAAGCGGACGCACCACCGCTACGACAGGCAGATGGTACTAAGATCTACTCGAACGGCTGCCAGACGGTACAAATGCAGGTGGCTGTGACTCGACAGCCAATTCGAGGACAGTTCGATGTGCGAGACGTCCACAAGACGATCATTGCGGTGAGCGACCGGACGAAGGGAGCTCAAGGGGCATGGTTCGACGAAGGCGGTGGAGCAGTGGTCAATCCGAAGATCAGCCAGCGGATCAAGGAACTAATCGAGTAATCTACAGCTTCGACGTGGACGCGAGCACGCTATGCCTCCTTGAGAGTGATGAACCTGAACGAGCTCAGCAGCGGGGGGGGCAGGAGGAAGAGATCGTGACCGACGAGTCGGACAGGCACAGAACTACACTTTGGGCGAGTGGATTAGCTTCTTGCGCGGATCCCCAAATTCCAAACTTGCTTTTGCGACGTCGTCTTACGTATTGGTTAGCCCGCCATTCGAGGGGGCCGATCGCCCCTGTCGGATGTGCCGGTGCCTCGACGTCGCTTGCCAGTGTCAGTGTGGAAGCAAGACTTGCGCCTCGCGAGTGGGTTGGAGGATGAGCGCGAGGTAAGTATTTCAGCTGCGGGGGGGCGCGGGCGTTTGCCGCCGCGCAGGGGCCAGGGGCAATTGGGAAACGCTCAGGGAAATGGTAGGCGGCAGGCAGAGGAAGAACGGGGGAGGGGGAGGGCAAAACAGCGAGCGGGGATGGGGAACATAGTGACCAGGCGAGATGCTCTGATAGGGGGAGCGATGTGGGCGGAGGCCGCAGTTGGAATTCCTTCGGATAGCCCTGGGACGTTCAGACACCTCCGCCCGGAGGCCGGCAGGGGGTTCGGCGGGCTTTGCCTTCCCGACTCTGCGGGCGGGGCGCGACGACGCACCCGACCTGTGCCCCGTCCCTTTCGCTAGGTGCCGGTCTGCACGTGCTCGCCCCGCGCGAGACATCCAGCACGTTCAGAACTACATTTAGCCAGGCACTAGGTGTAGTTCTGTACGCGCTGGTTTCGCTTGAGACATCCTCACAAAACGGAGCAGTTATAGAACTACACCTAGCCAGCGGGGCGGGGTGCATGTCGGGTGCCGCCGCTCGCGCTCCCAACGTGTACCGCGCCCCTGCCGCTAAGTGCCGTTCTGTGCGTGTCCCTCTTCCGCGAAGCATCGGTTGCCCGCGCTGCCCGTCGCCGAGGCCCCGCCCCCTGGGCCGCTCCCCGCCGACATCCTGCATCCCCGTGCTCAGCGAAGCCAGCCGTATGCCTTGGGGCCTCGACCTCGCGCAGCCCGCTTCCCTCCCCCGCCTGTGCCCCAGCAGCAAGTTCGCGATCCGATCCCCCGCGTTTTCGAGTGTTTCTTCGTGCCAGATTCCCCGTCCGAGGGTGAAACGCTTGTTCGTGCTATGATTTCTTTTGCGGCAGCTGCCAAGCTTCGCCGGGAAACATGGCGATCGCTTCCACGCTTGGCGCGCGGCGTCGTCGGCGCGACCGTCGCCTTCCATCGTAGGTCGTGAGGCGGCGTCCGTCCACCCAGACCGACCGACGCGCCAAATCGAATTATGATTGCCACCCCTGGTCCCCGCAGCAAGGTGCAGTTTTGCTGTGTGTAGTTGTCGATGTGTTCGAACGAGGCGCGACTGCCGATGGTCAAGAAGGAGAGGTACAAGCCCACAGCGGAGGAGATATCCATCCACGAGAAGACTCACATGCCGTATCGGGGCTGGTGCAAGTGGTGTCTTTGGGGCCGAGGCAAGGAAGATGGTCGCAAGAAGTCCAGCCCAGAGGAGGCGCCGGCGATTCCAGTCATTAGCATGGACTACTGCTTCGTGAACACCGAGCAGGAGACGGAGATGGTCAACATCCTGGTGATGGTGCAGAAGCCTGAGGATGCAGTTGCTTCCATCATGGTTATCCACAAGGGACCCAGCGAGTGCGTCAACTCAGCGGTGGAGTTATACTTGGACGTTTGGGGAGCAGCGGATATCATCCTGAAGGGCGACCAGGGGCCATCGCTACAAGCGGTGATCACGGCGGTGAAGAACAGGAGGAAGCACAGCGCGCAGGTGGAGAAGGCTCCCAAAGGTTCTCATCAGGGCAACTGTGCGATTGAGAATGCGGTGGAAAGAGTGGAGTCGTTACTACGTGCACTACGCAGCGAGCTGGCAGTGAAGTTGGATGTGAAGATCGGACCCAAGAGTTTGATAATGCCGTGGTTGGTTAGGCTCGTGGGGTACTTGCTCACCAGGTTCGCTATCAAGACGGATGGCAGGACAGCTTGGGAACGACTGGGACGTGCGAAGTTCAAGTCAGAGCTTGGGAAGATCAGAGAGACGATCGACTACAAGATCCAGGCAAAGGACTACTCCAAGCTGGAACCTAGGTGGGGCGAAGGTATCTTCTTGGGCAGGCGCGACGAGAGCGACGAGATCATCGTAGGTACGTCGAGAGGGATCGAGCGCGCCAGAACGATGAAGCTCAGGGCCACGGAGGACAAGTACAACAAGGAGGTCTACAACACGTTCATAGGAGTGCCGTGGAATCCCAGGGGCTTAGAGGTGAAGGATCAGAATGAGGTGGTCAGGAGACGGAAGTACATCACGAAGGCGCTGATCGAGGAGTATGGACCTACAGATGGGCGTGCCGCATGCGAAGGGAACCCGGCAATACACAACGCGAGGTGCAGGACGAGGTTCGCCAAGATCTTCGAGGAGGCCGAGCCGAGGATCGAGATGGCATCAGGAGACCAACCAGGACAAGCGCAACCTGCGGCAGCACCAGCGGCAGTTCCAGCAGCACAGACACCACCAGAAAATGCTAGAGTAGCAGAACCACGACTTGAAGAAGCAGGTCAGCGAGCTCCAGGTACACCGGTTGGTCATCATGTCGGACAGGAGCTACAGATCGAGCAAGACGCAGAGATGACGGGTAACGCGATCGTAGCAGGAGGAGATGTGGCACCTACTACGCCAGGACGGGAAGAGGCGATGGAGATAGGCATCACCATGTCGATCACGAAGGAGGAGGGCCGCCCCGTCTGCGAGGAGTTGGAGCCGAGGGTGAACTATGACAAACTGGTGGGTGACGGAGTCTACAGAGACGCGTACACAGGCGAGGAGTTGTTGAAGGAGCTGGTCATCAACGGCAGGACGAAGGAAATGACGAGCATGGAGGAGTTTGAGGTCTTTGAGTGGGTACCACTTGAGGACTGGATGAAGCCGTTCGACACCAAGTGGATCGACAGCAAGAAGTACGACTTACAGAACAACGAGTGGATCGTGAGGAGCCGATGTGTTCACAGAAGGTATAGCGACGGGACCGACCCTTCGCATTTCGCAGGGACACCCGCACTATGGGCCGTTAAGCTGGTGATTTCGAGAGCAGCTTCAACGAGAACGACTGAGTCGAGGAGGAAGAAGCTTGGTCTATATGACATCTCAGTGGCGTTCTTTCACGCGTCGCTGAAGGAGCCCCAGTACTGCTGGCCGCCACCTGAACAGCGACGACCAGGGATGCTTTGGAAGTTGCAGAAGGCGATGTATGGGACGCCAGAGGCGTCGATGTTATTTCAAGGAGAAGTCCGAGATAACTTCTCACAGAACGGGTACGAGGAGTTGAAGACGGTGTGCTGCTTGTACTACCATCCTGGCAAGGACTCGCTCTGTGCTGGACACGGAGACGACTTTGTGGTGGAGGCTTACGGCGAGGAGCTGGATGAGTTCGATAAGCTCATGGCCAATAGGTTTAAGGTCAAGTCTCAACCGAGAGTGGGACCAGGAGGAGCAGCTGAAGGTACGTTTCTCAACAGAACGGTGCTTTGGGGCGAGGAGGGCTTCGGCATTCTACCAGACCCGAAGCTGATCTTGAAGATGGTGGAGTTGTACGAGCTGAAGCAGGCCAAGCCCGCAGAGACACCGAGTTCGAAGCACACTGCCGAGGGAGTTCGAGAAGCTGAAGACCCAGTAGGACGACAGAGCTCGATGTTGTACAGGAGTTGCGGTGGCATCGCACAGTCTATGGCTGGGGATCGTTGGGGTATTCAGGAGGCAGTTCGAGAGCAGAGTTGTTCGTGCAATGACCCGCGGGTGAAGCACGTACTCAAGCAGAAACGTCTGGTCAGGTATTTGAAGGGCACGGCCGACATCGTGATATTCTACCCGTATCAGCAGGAGGCGTTCAAAGTGACGGTGTCGGTGGGCGCGGACTGGGCAGGACAGGAGGCGACATGCAAGAGTCTTTCATCAGGTGGAGTTCGACTAGGAGCCCATCTACTGGAGAGCTGGGTACGATCTCGGGCGACGGTGGCGCTCTCAAGTGGGGCGTCGGAGTTCTACGCGATGGGTTCGGGCGCAGCCCGAGGTCTCACCATCAAGCGCGTGTTGCAGGAGATAGCGCAGATGAGGAACGATGAGGTCAAGATCACTCTGGAGTTGGAGACGGACTCAGCAGCGGCGAAGGGCATGATCCACAGACGCGGAGTCGGACGAGTACGACATCTACAGGCTAGGTGGATCTGGCATCAAGACCTGGTACGAGACGGAGACATGGAGGTGGTGAAGGTCAATGCGAAGGACCAAGTGGCAGACATAGGAACGACACCGATGGACAAGGACACGCTCAGGAGGCACATGAAGACGCTGGGGTTGATCTCAATCAAGGCGACGATTTTCAAGGACCCAGAAGTGCTCACGAAGGTTTTGGCGGTAATGACGACCATTTCGGGAGCAGAGGCGACAGGCGATTACTACTATGAGGATGGTTTCAGAATCAATGTGAACATGAAGAGCGAGTTTAACTGGTGGAGTTTCGTTACACACTTGGTGGTTACGATTGTGGCAGTGGTTTTCAGTTACTACGTGTTCGTGGTGAAGGCGAAGCAGGACAGGGTTGTGGGTCAACCTTTAGAGACACAAGGTGACTCTTGGTTGTGGTCCACGCCATTTCGACATGTGCGAGCCGAAGGGGACCCGAGGTGTAACCTCCAGGGCCCGAAGTCAGAGTCAGATGAACGATCGCCGTCGAGGCGACGCAGGAGAGATGCTTCGCCCGAGGCAGAGGTGCAGTTCAAGAAGATGAGTTCAGTTGAAGTCCAAGGGCCAGTGACCTACAATAGCAGAAGCAAGCTACATTATGAAGCTGACGGTCGGTATACGCCGTTGGACAATCGAGAGTGGGGAGCTTGGTTTCAGTGAGTGCACGCACCCTGGACAACCAGTACGAGATACCGTCTGGGTTGAGCTATGCTGGCTTGTTCAGAAGATATACGACGGAGATTGATCACCTCCCGAGGTCGTGACGCGCGCGAGAGAGAGAGAGAGAGAGAACGATATAGAGGCCGATATCACGTGAATGAAGGTTTCCTTTGCCATGGCTGTTTCTTTACATGAGTCGGAACCGAACGGGTTTCGGCTAGCACTGTTAATTACTGATGTAATTTGAGATGGTGAGCTGACGAGTCCGCCAGCGTGCGCGGCGGCCTCGAGGAGGGCTGAAGGGTTTCACAGGTGCCGAGCTGAGATTATGGTTACCGAAACCGTTTGGCTCAAGAAAAGGAATCCAGGGGCTCCGCCATTCCGCAGATTCACCAGATTTCCCGGATCTCATTTGAAATGGAACAGGGGGGCCTTTGAGGGCCTCTTTGGGGAGGTTCCGGGGGCTGGTTTTTCTGAGAATGGAATTCGTCGCGAGATTCGCCGGAGTCGCAGGATTTCCCGGATCTCACCAGAAACTGAACAGGGGGGGCGGTCGGCGGGGCCATTGCCTCACGCGCAGGGGGTCAGGATGACGTGAGTTCCACAAGAACTCCCTTAACTGATTTGAGAGTGGCATGCCTTGTGGAAACAATGGGAAGCAGCCGTTGGCGATGCCGCCAGTCTACGGTCGGACCGAAGTGCAAGATCGAGGTTGGTTCGGGGAGGGGTGCCCTGATGTTCTTCGTGCATGCTGGATGCTCTTGTGCATCCTGGGGGAAGGTGTTCTTCACTTTGTGCCGGCTGAGGGTCTCATGTTCTCGAAGGATGTTCTTCTGTCCTACGTCGTACGTCCTGCTGCATCGCCACGTGCGTCAGGGAGCCCACGACAGACGCTGCACCGACCAGGTCTCGCAAGCGAGGCAAACCACAGGAACGCCTAGACGCGGTCTGCTGGAACTCCTCTCGAAGGAGGGAGGCCAGGTGGAGGAGGAGGAGGATAATGAGGCAGAGGATGAGGAGGCGGAGGAGGGGGACGAGTAATGATATCAGTTATAACGATAACAGTAGTCATAATTCTCATCATCATACGAATAGTACGACCATTGAGAATAAGATTATTCAGAGCACTCAGGCCACTATTGTTAATGATCAAAACAATAAGACGAATAATGCCGATACGAATAAACATATTAATGAACATATAATAAAACAAGGCACATTATCAAGACTAGTGACACTAATAATACTACTAATAGCAGAACGTTTACTACATACAACAACAATGCTGTTTAGACTTGTGAGAATAATGCAGCTAGTAATAAGAAGAGGAGGAGAAGAAGGACGAGGATGAGGTCCAATGTAAACCCAAGAGTCGTCAACGATGCTGGAGTGAACCCTCCATCCAAGCGCCCTCTTCATAGGCAACTACAGCGTTTCAGTTTCATTGAGGGAACTGCCTCGTTGGAAGACAACCGTTTGAATACCCTGAAGCATCCCAAAACACTTTTCTCGGGATTCCAACGCCACGGATCACCTGACTGTTGCGCCTTGACGATCGAGAATCGCGCCAGGACGCCATTGCAAGCCAACGTAACTGTTGCACCCGCATAATCCTGACTCTTTCCAGAACGCCATATCTGGTACGTTGCTGTTAGAAATCCGTGAACCTCGTGCACATGTTGTGCGCGAATTTACGCGGCGCTATGGCGAGAACCACATATTGAAAAGGAGCTGCTCTCAATCCGTGAAGCTCTTGGTTATTTTTTAACAAATGTGCGCTCAGGCGAGAGTCGCAGTTGGAAAATTGGTCGCCCTCAATCCGTGAAGCTCTTGCGTATCTGTTGAAACGAATGTGCGCAGCGCTAAGGCGAGAGCCACATTTTGAAAACGGGTCGCCCTCAATCCGTGAAGCTTTTGCATTCTTGCAAAAGCGAATGTGCGCGGCGCTGAATACCACCCGCCTTCAATCCGTGAAGCTCTCGTGTCTTTTAACGAGAGTGCGCTGCGCTATGGCGAGAGTCACAATTCGAAAACGTGTCGTCCTCAATCCGTGAAGCTGTTGCATATTTGTTAAAGCGAATGTGCGCCGCGCTAAGGCGAGAACCACATTTTGAAAACGACCCGCCCTCCATCTGTGAAGCTGCTACCAAATTTGAAGCTTCTGAATCGCAAAGTGTGAGGAAGTTTCAGGCGCAACGCCCGGCCCGCCCTAAAAACTGGCCTCGGGGTGCGACAGGGAGAAGTTATCTATAAGGAAGAGGAATGGAGGAGGAGGAGGAGGAGGAGGAGGAGGATGTGGAAGAGGAAGGATGTGGAAGAGGAATGGAGGAGGAGAGGAGGAGGAGGAGGAGGAGGAGGAGGAGGAGGCGGAGGTGGAGGAGGAGGAGGAGGAGGAGGAGGAGGAGGAGGAGGAGGAGGAGGAGGAGGAGGAGGAGGAGGAGGAGGAGGAGGAGGAAGATGAGCGGAGGAGGAGAGGAGGAGGAGGAGGCGGAGGAGGAGGTGGAGGAGGAGGAGTTGGAGGAGGCGGAGGAGGAGGAGGAGGAGGAGGAGGAAGGAGGAGGAGGAGGAGGAGGAGGAGGAGGAGGAGGAGGAGGAGGAGGAGGAGGAACTCGAGCGGCCTCAGACCGCGGAGCTCGAGCGGCTGCAGTTCCAGCTCAGCTCGCTGGAGCGCGCGGAGCGGGAGCAGAAGGCCCCCGCGGCCGCCCCGCCCGCTGGCCTCTCGGCGGTCAGCGCGGCGGCGGGCCTCAGGGCCCTCCGCGGGCCGCCGCCCTCCGATCTCGCTCCCTCCAGCTGCCCCCCGCCTGGCCGCGCGCCGCGGCCGTCGGGGCGGAGCGCGGCGCCGTCGAGGGTTCGGGAGCGACAGCTCGAAGCTTCGAGTGCGGGCCCGGGCTCCAAAGTCGAACTCCCGCCCGGGGGTGAGAGTTCGAGAGTTCGGGCCCGAGCTCGACTCGCGAGGGGGGGGGGGGGCTCCCTCCGCCGCCGCGCTCCTCCTGTGGTCGGAGCCGCGCCCTCCCGGGCGGCGTCCGCCGGCTGGCGGGGAGAGGGGGGGGGGCGGTCTCGAGGGTGGTCCGCCCTGCGCCCCGCGCCGTGTCAGGGGTGAGGGGCGGGTTCGCTGGCGGAGGCGGGCGAGCGACAGGGCGGGGGGCGGCACGAAGGAGAACGAGTCCTCGTCCTCCTCTTTTGACGCCAGACAGACTTAGATCCACTGGGATCGTAGCGTCAGGATGGCATGACATTCAGCACGACATTGAAACCGATGTAGGCGCTATGGCCGACTTAGGCGCTGAGGCCTCGTCGTCGTCGTCGTCGTCGTTGTCGTCGTTGCCGAAGCCGTCGTCGTCGTCGTCGTCGTCGTCGTCGTCGTCGTCGTCGTCGTCGTCGTCGTCGTCGTCGTTGTCGTCGTCGTCCCCGTCATCGTCTTTGTCCTCCGATGTGCCCGCTGAGCCTTGGCGCGCGGCCGCGGCCGCGTGGCTCGGCGCGGAGCGACCTTCGCCGTCGGCCTTGCGCTCTCTCTCTCCTCGTGCCCCTTCATCCCTCCCTCCCTCCCCCCCTCCTCCTTCTCCTCCTCCTCCTCCTCCTCCTCCTTCTCCTTCTTCTCCTCCTCCCTGTCCTCCTCCTCCTCCTCCTCCTTCTCCTCCTCCTCCCTCTCCTCCTCCCAGAGCATTCTCCTCCCCCTCCTCCTCCTCCTCCCTCTGCTCCTCCTCCTTTCCTCCTTCCAGAGCAGTTTTGTCACGCTGCTGACGCACTAGCTATGTGGGAGCACCAGCGCATTGCAATTCGATAACTCGTTCACCTGGCATCTCAGTCATGTGGTTGGCAAGCAGCGGTTGAATGCACATTGGTATGGTACTATCTAATATTTAAGATGGGGAAATGGGAGAGACCCCCTTCCGGCGCTTCCCGTCTTGTGGATCGTAGCCGTAGCGTGTGTAGAGACCACCGTAAGCATTCAGATTGTTCGACTCTGTTGTCCTTCACATTTCCCCTTTTGCTATTTCACCCTCCCCGTCATGTTGTTAATCGTTAGGCAGGCGTGGCAATCACATGAGGAGTGGAGTGTGCAGGCGTGGGGTTGGAGGCGGACTCAAAACGACCAGGGCCATTTTCGTAGGGCATCTCTGCACAGGCACGGTATAGCGAGCCAGGAGCGTACTAGATGCCATGCACAGCTCTTGGGATCGGCTTTGCGCCACCCCCTTGCCCCGTTAAGCTCACACCGGGGCTGCCAACCAAGGGTAGCTTCGCAAGATGCTGCCCTCTCCTAGCTTGTGCTGTCATGGCGTGCGCCAGGCAAGAAAGTCCAAACCTTGAGCTTGGCGTCTTGGGGGTCGGTTGGGGCTGGATGGTGGGGGACGGAGCGGGGAGAGTGGAGCACTTCAGGAGCCCAGGTGAAGTACTGGCAGTAAGTCCTCTCGCCAGGTTGTGGCCGACACTTTCGCTCTCGGGCAGGCGCTAGCAGGGCAGCAGGCCAGCAACCCCAGCCGGGGGTTCCTCTGGGGCTGGGTGCGGTGGAGCCGCGTCTGCATCCCTGGCGGAGCTAGGGGGTCAGCTGCCAGCCTTCTCCTCCTCCTCCTCCTCCTTCTCTGCAGTCGTGCAGCCAAATTGTGCGCGCTTGTCCGAGCACTGCTGATCGAGCTGCTTGCAGTCGGACTTGATTGGAGAGGACACGCGAGAGGACACAAGACCCTTCCGAGGGGCACGTTGCCACAGAAATGCAAGAGGCACGGGTCGCAAGACACAGGACACGAGGGTACCCTTGATCTGGTAGGGTCGACCTACTAATCCGGGCCGCCTGTAACTCGGTGACCGGCGGTTCTTTTTTTCTCCTTCTCTGCTCATCTTGGCTTGTCCTCTCTCTTGGTGAGCGCGCTCCTCGTCCCCCCACTTCCCCTTCCCCTTCTCCTCCTCCCCCTTCTCCTCCTCCTCCTCCTCCTCCTCCTCTCTCTTCTTCCCCTCCCCCTCCCATTCCCCCTCTCCCCTCCCCCCTCCCCCCCCTCCCCCACCCCCTCCCCTCCCCCTCCCCCATCCTCCGTCTCTTCTTCATCCTGCTCCTCCTGCTCCCTCTCTTTCCAGGCCGCCCAGCTGGAGCCGGAGCAGATGGGATCAGGGGGTCGCCCTGCTGCTCCAGTGCGTCGGCGCTGCGGCGCGATCCTCTCCGATCCCCTCCTGCCCCGGCCCCCTATCGGGGAGGCCTTCGCTCCGTTTCCCGTCCCCGCGTTCGCGTGCGAGCTGGACGGAGGCTTTCACGCACTGGGCACTGCTTCGGAGCCTGCGCCGCTCCTCCCTCCTCCTCCCCCCCTCCCCTCCTCCTCCTCCTCCTCCTCCTCTCCTCACCTCCTCCTCCTCGTCCTCGTCCTCCTCCTCCTCCTCCTCGTCCTCGTCCTCGTCCTCCTCCTCCTCCTCCTCCTTCCCCTCCACTTCCCCTTCCCCCTCCCCCTCCCCCTCCTCCTTGTCGTCTTCCTCCTCCTCCTCCTCCGCCTCCTCCTCCTCCTCGTCGTCCTCCTCCTCCAGCCGAGCACTTCTGAGAGCATGGGGGCGTTCCCGGTTCCCATTCCGTCGTCGTGAGAAAACTGGACGGGACACCCAGACGGGTCTTCTCGGAATTTCCTGACCCCCCAACTTCGGGCCCCAGGGGCAGGAGGGTCTGGACCTGGATTTGGGGCCCGAGACTCGCTTCGCCCGACGCGCCGTCGAGGTCTCGCCTCGCCTCGCCGGGCCTTGCCTCGCCGGACCCGCTTCGCCTGCCTCGCTTCGAGGCCAGGCCGCCCAAAGGGGGCCCGAGCCGAGGGGTCCGAGGCTGGCGCCGCAGCGCCGAGGCGTCGGCCGTGCGGCGCGATCCCGAGCCCGACTCTCTCCACCACGGCGTCGCCGACGCCTCGCGGCTACACTGGGGATGCGGGGCGCCATCCTCCGAGACCATCTAATTGCTCCAGCGCCATTAGGGCGGCTTCCATCGGCACGAGCAGAGAGAACTTCACCCCGGGGAGCCGGTGGTCAAGAGGAGGTGTGTGTAAAAGGGGGGGAGGGGCCCGAAGGAGGATCTGGCTCCAGATCCCGAGCGAGGGAGCGAGGGCCCATTGCCAGCTTGTCGAGAGTGGCAGAGGCCGCGCGCCAGGTGGGAAGGCAGAGGCAGGCAGCAGGGAGGAGGCGGTGGGGAGCGCAGGAGAAGGAGGAGGAGGAGGAGGAGGAGGAGGAGGACGAGGAGGAGGAGGAGGAGGAGAAGGAGGAGGGGGAGGAGGAGGAGGAGGAGGAGGTCGCCAGGGAGGAGGCCCAGCGCCAGGGTCGGCTGGCCCCCGGGCGGCAGCAGCAGCAGGAGGAATGGGAAGGAGGGAGAGGTTGAGGGGGATGAAGATGATGGGGGAGAGGGTGAGGATAAGGATGATGAGGATGATGAGGTTGAGGGGGATGAGGATGAGGGGGAGGTTGAGGGTGATGAGGATGAGGATGATGAGGAAGAGGAGGAGAAGAAGGAGGAGGAGGAGGAGGGAGAGGAGCGGGAGGTGGAGGCGGGGGAGGCGGGGGCAGAGGGAGAGGGCGGATGATGGTGGTGGTGATGGTCGTGGTGGTGATGGTGACGATTGTGATGGTAATGCTGATAGCGATGGTGATGGTGATGGTGATGGTGATGGTGATTGTGGTGATGATTCCCATGATGATGCTGATGATGATGAGGCTGGTGATGATGATGCTGCTGGTGATGATGATGCTGCTGGTGATAATGGTCATGCCGATGATGATGCTGCTGCTGCCCATGATGATGATGCTGCTGCTGCTGCTGATGATGATGATGATGATGATGCGGATGATGACGATGCTGCTGCTGCTGTTGATGATGATGCCGATGATGATGCTGATGCTGATGGCGAGGATGATGCTGCTGCTGCTGATGATGATGATGATGATGATGATGATGCTGATGATAATGATGATGATGATGATGATGATAATGACGATGCTGATGATGATGGGATAATGCTGATGCTGATGAAGCTGATGATGATGGTGATGAGGATCCTGACGATTTTGATGAGGGTGATTCAACTAATGGTGGTGCTGATGATGGTGCTAATGATGATTATGATGTTGTTGGTGGTGATGATCATGTTGACGACGACGGTGATGATGCTGCTGGTGATATTGATGCTGGTGACGATGATGATGTTGTTGTTGTGGTTGCGTTTGTGGTTGTCATTGTTGTGGTTGTGGTTGTTGTTGTTGTTGCTGTCAGGCTGTCGTTGCTGTCGTTGTCGTTGTCGTTTGCGTCGACGTCGTCGTTGTGATTGTTGCTTCTGCTGTTGTTGTTGCTGTTGCTGTTGAACATTATTAATTCTAAAGAATAATTATTGTTGGGGCCCCTGGTGCACGGCCCCCCTGCGCCGCCTAGGCCGCAGCTACATTTTCATCATTTTCGTGAGGAAGCCTCAGGTAATACGATGTCATCAAGATCCGGTTGTTTTGTTGTAATCCGTTTTCCCTTGCAAAAAACACTATAAAATTACATTTCTTGTTCTAATATAATCAAATTTCAAGAATCCCTTGCAAAAAATAAGGTAAAGTGGACATTCGCGCGCGCAAGACGAAATCCTTCCAAAAGCTTAGTGTTCGGAGCGATTTTAACATAAAAACATCAAAAAACCAATGGTTTTTCAACAAAAAAATGTCAAAATCTCATCCCGCGCGCTCTTGCGGATTCGTAGGAAAACCCAACACTTTTTAAACATTTCTGTCAAACGGGCTTTTGCGAGCAACTTTTTCGAACTTCTGCGACAACGGTTGCGCACCTGCCAGGGCCATCATCCCTGTCAAATAATACCATGCGGGACACATTCTTTTGTTGCGCGCGCACGCCGAAATCTCCAAAAAAACCGAAGTCTCTCTGTATTATGTATTGTATGGCACAATTGCACCATGCTGGGCACATGCGCGCCCCGAATAAGTGACCAAGTTCTGTGGGTGTGTACCCCACGCCAGTGTAGTAGCCACGGTCGTCCGCACGCCACGAAGTGAAGTGTCCCAACGTCATAGGGCGGGAAGCTGGGTTTGGGTGGTCGCGAAGAGTCGTTTGGATATTTGGTAGAGCTTGTAATGCCCCCCCACGAAGTGGGGGTATTGCCTGGTGTCGTATGAAAACCCTGGCACTGGGGAGAACACCACGCGTTCGGGTAAAATGATTGTTATTGTTGTTGTTGATGTTGTTGTTGCTGCTGCTGTTGTTGTTGATTCCAGTGATGACCATGATGATATATGTGCTGCTGCTGATTTTTCTGATGACGATGATGATGCTGCTGATGATGATGGTGATGATGATGATGACGATGATGATGATGGTGGGGAGGGCGAGGAGGAGGAGGAGGAGAGGAATGATGATGAGGAGGAGGGGAAATGGGAGGAGGATGAGGAGGAGGAGGAGGAGGAGGCGAAGGACCAGTGTAAACCCAAGAGTCGCCAACGATGTTGGAGTAAACCCTCCCTCCAAGCTCCTTCTTCATAGGCCCCTACAACGGTTCGTTTCCATTGATGGAACTGCCTCGTTGGAAGACACCCGTTTGAAGACCCTGAAGCATGCCAAGACATTGTTCTCGGGATTCCAACGCCACGGATCAACCTGACTGTTGCATCTTGACGATCCTGAATCGTGCCAGGACGCCACTCCTAGGACTTCAAAACAGAGAATCAACGTAACTGTTGCGCCCACATAATCCTGAATCTTTCCAGAACACCATTTCTGGTACGCTGATGATGGGAATCCGTGAAGCCCTTGCAAATTTTGGTAAGCGCGTGTGCGCGGCGCTACGGCGAGAGCCACATTTTGAGAAGTAGCCGCCCTCAATCCGTAAAACCCTTGCAATTGTTTAAACCGAGTGTGCGTTGCGCTAAAGCGAGAGCCACATTTTGAAAACCACCCGCCCTCAATCAGTGAGGCTCTCCTGCAATTTTTCAAACGAATGTGCGCCGCGCTAGGGCGAGAGCCACATTTTGAAAACCACCCGCCCTCAATCCGTGAAGCTCTTCTGCAAATGTTGAAAATGAATGTGCGCCGCGCTAAGGCGAGAGCCACATTTTGAAAACGACGTGCCCTCATCTGCGAAACCGTTGCCAATTTTTCAGCTTCAGAATCATTAGTGGTGAAGAAGTCTCAGGCGAGACGCCTGGCCCGCCCTAAAAACTGGCCTCGGGGTGCGACAGGGAGAAGTTTGTTACAAGGAGAAGGAATTGAGGAGGCGGGGGAGGAGGAGGAGGAGCAGGAGGAGGAGGAGGACGTTGGCGGAGGAAGTGGTGGGAGGTGGACGAGGAGGAGAAGGACCAGCGCACACCGAAGAGTCACCAACGATGTTGCATCAAACCCTCCCTCCAAGTTCCCTTCAAATGTCCCTACACGGATTCACTTTCACTAAGGGAAGTGCCCCGTTGGACGAAGACTGTTTGAACATCCAGCGTTGTGCCATAACGTTTTTTTTTTTTTTGTTTTTTTTTTTTTGTTCTGGGACTTCATCGCCGCGGATAGCCTTTCCTCTTGCGTCCTGACAAGCCTGAAGCTCGCTAGAACACCGCACTTTGCAGTTCAACATCACAAATCAAGGTAACTGTTGCGCCCTGACGGTCCGACATTGTGCCAGAACAGCATCCTAGGACTGTCACCATACTATTCTTCGAAGCTGTTGTGAACTCTTACAACGAACGTACGCGGGGCTCAAGCGAGAGCCACATGCTGAAAAAGACGCCATTCATCCGTGCAGCTCCTACACATTGTTAAGACGAGCGTGCGCGGCGCCAGGGCGAGAGCCACACTTCGAAGACCACCCGCCCTCGCCAGGAAACTCTTTGCAAATCTGTATGACGAGGGTGCGAGCGATCCGCGCTCCATCCGTGAATCTCTGGCACACTTTTGAAACGAATGTGCGCGGCGCTGAGGCGAGAACCACATTTTGAAGACCACCCGCCCCTCCATCCGTGAAGCTGTTGCAAATTTTCAAGTGCCACGATCCTACATTGCGAGAAGTCCCAGGCGAAACGCCCAGCCCGCCCTACCGACACGCCTCGGGGTGGGACAGGGAGGCCATCTTCATGAGGAGGTCATGGGGACGGAGGAGCAGGATGAGGAGGAGGAATAGGCAGAGGAGGAGGGAGGGGGATGAGGGAGCGGGGTCGCCGAATCGCAGGCACTGATCGAGAAGCTGAAGGAGAACGAGACGCCCGCCTGGACGTCGGACGAGCCCTAGCGCGGGCGGCCTGCGGGGCGCGTGGGCGCTTCCGACGCCCCTGTAGCCCGGGTCCCACGATGGCAGGGGCGCTCCTGGGCCTCCCGACCCCCCCTTCTGTTCTCGAGGGTTTGGGAATGGCGGGCGAGCAAGGAGAGGGAGGAGGAGAGGGGGAGAGGAGGATGGGGAGGATGATGAAGAGATGGGCGGGTATGGGGGATGGGCCGGAGAAGTATTATGATAATGTTGCTGATGCTGATGATGATGATGGTGGTGATGATGATGAGGATGATGATGATGATGATCATCATGATGATGCTGACGGCGAGGATGATGATGCAGATGAGGATGAGTAGATCATAGTGATGGTGATGATGCTGATGGTGATGATGATACACATGAGTATGATCATGATAAGCAGATGAGGAGCGATGATGACGATGCTGATGATCATGATGATGTTGATGATGATGCCGATACTGGTGATGTTGATGGTGATGATGATGCTGATGCCGATGCTGATGATGCTGACGATGATGATGATCGACGATGCTGATGATGCTGCTGATGATGTTGATCAGGATGCCGATGATGATGCTGATGCTGATGATTATGATGAGGATGATGATGCTGCTGCCCATGATGATCATGATGATGGTGGTGATGATGAGGATGATGACGATACTGCTGCTGATGCTTCTGCTGATGCTGAGCATGCTGATGATGCTGCTTTTGATGATGACGTCGACGATGCTGATTATGTGGATGATGATGATGATGGCGATGGTGATGCTGCTGCTGTTGATGATGATGCTGATGATGATGCTGATGATGGTGATGCTGCTGCTGCTGATGATGATAATGCTGCTGATGAGGATGATAATGTTGCTGATGATGCTGATGCTGATGATGATGCTGATGATGCTGATGATGCTGCTGCTGCTGGTGGTGGTGTTGGTGGTGATGATGATGATGAGGAGGAGGAGGAGAAGAAGAGGGATGAGGATGAGCAGGAGGAGGAGTATGAGGAGGAGGAGGAGGAGAAGGAGGAGGAGGAGGAAGGAGGAGGAGGCGAGGAGGGCGAGTGAGGACGAGGATGATGAGAGGGGTGGGATTGAGGAGGAGGAGAAGGAGGAGGAGGAGGAGGAGGAGGAGGAGGAGGAGGAGAAGGATGAGGAGGAGAAGGCGTCGGCGGCGGCGACGGCAGAGAAGTAGGAGGAGCAGGAGGGGGATGAGGGGGAGAGCAATCCGTCTGCAAAGATACCCCCCCGACAATGAACCGAGTGCATTGATTCCCAACCTGGGCTGGCCTAGAGGGTACGCCGTCTGCTAGAGCAGCTCCCTCACTAAGGGGCCTTGGGCTGGTGCGCCAACCATGTCCCTCCCGTTTGCTTCCAGTGTGCCAGTGAGCTTCGCGTGCGTGCTGGCTCGGTCATGATGCACATTGCGTTGCCACTTTTAAATCCTTGAAGCCCACTCCGTGGAAGCTGTATCGTGGCCGGCACATCGTGTTAACGGTATTTTAGGCAGGACGCTCATTCCGCGCGCGCCGGTTCGCTTCTGATGCTCTTCACGTTTCCAGCACTGCTGCTACGTGGATGCCAGCAAGCTCATTCGAGCGTTTCGGCTTGCGGCTGCGTGCATCGCATTGACAGCGACGTCGGCAGGAAATTGTCTGCAACCGTCTTGGCTTGCAGCCTGTGCGCTTTGTGCTGCCAGCGTTGCTGCCGGGAAGCTCACTCTGAGCGTAGCCTGTGCGCTTTGCGCTGCCTTGCTTTCTGATGCGCATCGCGTTGCCAGTGTTGTCAGCAGACAGCTCATTCCGAGTGCGCCCGCCTGGCCAGCACAGCGAGCTCAGCGCCAGCCCACAGGCAGCGCCTCCAGCCCAGGCCCGCTTGCCCAGCCTGCCCCGCTGTCTCAGCCTCTCCTGCTGACCCAGCCAGTTCGGCCAGCATGGCCCAGCCAGCGGGCCCGCTCTGGCCCGCCCAACTTGGTCAGGCCAGGCCAGGCCAGCCAGCCTCGCAAGCGCAGGCACAGCCAGCCCAGCGAGCCCGCCAAGCCTGCTCAGCCAGCCCAGCCAGCATAGTCTGCCTAGCCGGCCCCAAAGGCCTAATTACCCAACCAGTCCAGCCAGGCCAGCTCAAGACAGCCCTGCAAGCCCGGCTTACAGGGGAGGCTAGGAGTGGAGGACATACGGGATAGAAGCAGGCAGGCTGGTTGTTTGGTTGGCTTCGTTCCTGGCGCACACCGCGTTGCTGTTCTAAGACGTCGGGTCTCATATACATATCCATGCAGATAGTTCTGTGTACGCGCGCACATATTCAACTCATACCCATGCATCTAGTTCAGTGTGCGCATCTTTTTGTGCTCGGGTTGTCTGCTTTTTCTCTAAACAGTTTGTTGAACGGGGTGCTGTTGTGATAGAAGGTAGTTCTGACCCCGGGAGGCTGAACCAGAGACATCCTCAACACAAATGAGGTGGCCTGGGCCGTTTCGCCTGCAACATCCTGCCAACTCTCGTTTCCGAGTTGGCCTGGATTAGGCGTTTCCCTTGAGACATTGAGACGTCCTCGAAACTGGAACTCTGAGCTACGAGGCCGCGCCAGAGGTGGTCTGGCGCATTTCGCCTACGACATCCTCGCAATCTTGGGCTCCGAGATGCTGCGCGAGAGGTGTTTCAGCCCATTTTGCCAGAGAAATCCTCGCAACTTAGAGCTCCCGGATGTCACACGCGAGGTGGTCCAGTCCGCTTCGCTTTTGAGACATCCTTGCAACTCTTGGCTCCGAGATGCCGCGCGAGAGGTGGTCCAGCCCGTTTCGCCTGAGATATTCTCGCAGCTCTGGGCTCTGAGAAAATGCGCGCAAGGTGGTCTGGCTTGTTTCGCTTGAGACATCCTCGCAATTCGGGGCTCGCTGCGCGCGAGGTGGTCTGTCTCGTTTCGCCTGGGACATCCTCGAAATTCTGGGCTCCGAGAGGGAGAAGAGAGGAGGGAGGAGGGGTCAGACCAAACGAACCATTTGATTCCACTTCTGTTGTCGAGGTGTGCTCTGAGAGGGGTCTGGGCGTCGCCTGAGACATCCTCGCAACTCTGAGCTCCCAGATGTCGCGCGCGAGGTGGTCCAGCTCGTTTCTCGCGAGACTTCATCGAAATTCTGGGCTCCGAGAGGGAGGAGAGAGGAGGAAGGAGGGGTCAGACCCAGGCGAACCATTTGATTCCACTTCTTTTGTCGAATCTGGGCGTCGCCTGAGATAACCTCACAACTCTGAGCTCCCAGATGTCGCGCGCGAGGTGGTCCAGCCCGTTTCGCTTTTGAGACGTCCTGGCGTTCTGGGGCTCCGAGATGCTGCGCGCGAGGTGGTCGGGCCCCTTTCGCCTGAGACATCCTCGAAACTCTGAGCTCCGAGAGGGGGGGGGGAGGAGGGAGGAGGAAGGAGGAGGAAGGAGGATGAAGGAGGAAGGAGGAGGAAGGAGGGAGGAGGGGGGAGGGAGGAGGGAGGAGGGGTCAGACCGAACCGAACCATGTGATGTCACTTCTGTTGTCGAATTGTGCTCTGGGAGGGGTCTGGGTGCCCCCGGCCCCACGGATGAGGTGGCCGGCGCCGAGGCGCGATCACGACTCTTTGTAAACGTGAAGGGGCTTCGTAGGGAGGAGCCGCTCTTGAGCAACTCGTGGGCATGCCTCGAGCGAGAGCGCGGGGAGAACGGAATGAGGCTGGATGGGAGGGGAGAAACGGAGGAGGAAAGAGGAAGAGCGGAGGAGGGAGATGGGGCCAGGCCCAACCTACCTGTTTGAGGGCATCCCTGGCGAGGGTACCTCCTGGAAACGGCATCGAAGGCGAAGGCATCCCTGGGATGGCAGAGGACGCGTAAGAGAGGAGGGACAAGGAGGAGGAGGAGGAGGAGGAGGAGGAGGAGGAGGAGGAGGAGGAGAGGAGGTGGAGGAGGAGGATGACGATGAGGAGGAAGTGGAGGAGGAGGAGGAGGGAGAGGGAGGAGGAGGAGGAGGAGGAGGAGCATTGCGAGGAGGAGGAGGAGGAGGAGGAGGAGGAGGAGGAGGAATAATAGTACTAAGAACAATAATGCGACGAATCACACTAATACCACTACGACTAACAAGAAAACTTACCATACGAACAAGAATGATAAGCACACAATAATACGAAGAGGGATCTTACTACTACTAATCGTAATGACAGTAGGAATACTATTAATAATACGAGGAGTACAACACTGATACGAATGCAGAGAAATAGTGTGAACCATCAGACAAGGAGAAGGAGGATGAGGAGGAGGAGGCGGAGAGGAGAGGAGAGGAGAGGAGCGGAGAGGAGAGGAGAGGAGAGGAGAGGAGAGTAGAGTAGAGGAGAGGAGAGGAGACGAGAAGAGAGGATAGGAGAGGAGAGGAGTGGAAAGGAGAGGAGGAGGAGGTGGAGGAGGAGGAGGAGGAGTGAAAGTGAGGGATGGCGAGACCGAGAGGGATAATGACGTGGATGTGGAGGAGGACGACGACGATGACGAGAAGCTCGACGACGACACCGAAGGCGCAGGCGGATCAGGAGTAGGATGACGCACGAACGCTCTTAGGAGCCACCTGGGGTCAAAAAGCGCTGTTTGGGGATACGCACTTGGCTCTGGCTATCATTTGGTATGTGGCCCTCTGCTCAAGTACTGCCCCTCACCTCCTCCACGAAAGTTGCATCGCTTCCATCGCTCGATGCTGGTTGTGGGCAGCCTCTTCCATCGTGGATCCCTGAGAAGTTGGCGCGAGGATGCCACGAGGACCCCTCGCTTCGTCTGCTCGCTTGCCTCCTGGGCACGGCTGAAGACCCGTGTTGAGATCCGTCGAGTGCCTCCTCCCTTCTTCTTCCCGCCCTCCCCTCTTCTGCTCCTCCTCCTTCTCCTCTTCCTCCTCCCTCCTCGCCCTCCTCCTCCTCCTCCTCCTCTCCTCTTTCTCCTCTTCCTCTTCCTCCTCGCCCTCCTTCCTCCTCATCCTCTTCCTCCTCCTCCTCCTCCTCCTCCTCTTCCTCCTCCTCTCTTCTGCTCCTCCTCCTTCTCTTCCTTCTCCCTCCTCGCCCTCCGACGCCTCTCCCTCCCCCCCCCCCGCCTGCGCCTCTCTCGCCCTGCTCACCCTCGCTGGCCGCGGCTGCGCGGGAGCTCTTCCCGCTGCCGCCCTCCCGGCTTCCCCCCCCACCCGTCTGGCCGAGGAGGGAACATCGGGGGCGGCAAAGAGGGGGGTGATGTCTAGGGGGGGGGTGGATATCATGGCGGGGGCCATGATATTTCCCCCGATTTCATGGCGCCTCTTCTTATTTCATTACGTCCCTGGCCCTCCCCCCCCCTGGGCCGCGCACATGCCGCCGGTCATGATTTGCGCCCCTCCCTCTTGGACACCCCCCTCTTGGCCGCTCCCGAGAACAGATCGGAGTGGAGCGGGCTGGGGGGGCAGGGCCAGCCGACGCCTGTCAGAGTGAGGTGGGCCCGAGCGGTCCTGCTCTCTCCCCGCGGGCGGGCGGCTGGGCGGAGGGCCCGGCCTCTGGGGGCGGCCAAGGGGGGCTTCACGGGGGCGCTGCATTCGGAGGTCACGCTCTGGGCGCTGCACGTGGGCGCTACACTTGGGGGGCGCCTCGCCCGCGCCGCCACCCCCTCACTCTTGACCCGCATGTGCGGGGTGCTGCGTGCACACACACATATATGTATATGTATATGTATATGTATATGTATATGTATATGTATATGTATATGTATATGTATATATGTATATTTATGTATATATGTATATATGTATATATGTATATATATATATATACATATATATATATATGAGGTTGGGGGGTGAGATCGAAGTGGAACGGAGAGCCCCCCTACCGGGAAATCGATTTCGGTTTCGTGTTCGTGCGTGCCGTGCGGGCGAGGCGAAGCTGCGTGGGCGGGCGAGAGAAAGTCTCCTGTGGCTGAGGCGCGGCCGGACCAAATGATTCCCTTCCGGGCGGCCGGGGCTTCGCGGTGTCCCGCCGGTGTCCCGCTGGTGTCCCGTGT
>CAUYUJ010008391.1:173055-190555 GCA_963575745.1 Prorocentrum cordatum
CGTAGGTGTTCAACGCCACGAGTGAACCTGCCTGTCGAGGCGATCGTCAGATTCTGAAATCCACTCCCCCTCAATCCGTGAAGCTCTCACAGTTTGATCAAACGACTTGTGCGCGGCGCTAAAAGGGGGCCGCATGCGAACCCTACCCCTACCCCCCACGATTTCTGAGGGGGAGGGTGGGGTTCACTAGCTAAGGCTAGAGTCACATTAGGAAAACCACCCGCCCTCACACCGTGAGGCTGCCGCAGTTTTTCAAGCCAATTGCGCCGCCGACCACGGGAGCGAGCCTGTGCGGGCGCCTCCTCGCCGCACGGGAGAGGTCACAGAGTTCAGCTCCTCCTCCTCCTCCTCCTCCTCCTCCACGATCTCCCCCTCCTCCTCCTCCTCCACGATCTCCTCCACGATCTCCTCCTCCTCCTCCTCCTCCTCCAAGATCTCCTCCTCCTCCTCCTCCTCCTCCTCCTCCACGATCTGCTCCTCCACGATCTCCTCCTCCACGATCTCCTCCACGATCTCCTCCTCCTCCTCCTCGTCCTCCTCCTCCTCCACGATCTCCTCCGTCGCTGTCGTCCTTCTTCTCGTCTCACCTCTCTCTTCTCGTCCCATCCTTGGCATCATGACGAAACGACTTTTGATGATATCAGGAGACTCGGTTCATAGGGTCGTCGAGTGATGCCTTGCATCATTTTGCAGCGTACTCGACGGAGCACATGCGACTCGATTGGCCACGATCTTCGTTGTCGAGCCCCCCTTTCTGACCAAGCCTGTTTGCTGTGTCAGGCCTCTTGTTCGCAATCGCCCTCAGGGAAGAAGTGGACACGTTATAGGAGGAGGATGGCGCATCGTTGATGGTACCTTCTCGTGAGGCTTTTCCCTGTCCCCCCGCGGTGCTGCGTCTCACGTCAGACTGCCTCTCGTGCAGTGTGTGTGGATGCGGCCATGGAGACAACACGCCCAGGGAGGAGGGGACAGCGCGCCGCAAGAGGACGGAGCTGTTGCAGGCTGTCCGCTCGCCGCTCACTCGGACGGGCCCCGAGAAGATCGCGCCAGCAGCTCCAGGCTCCCTCGAGCTGCAGACGCCCGCCGGGCTGCGCGGCAGAACGGCGGCGCCTCGCCAGCCAGCCGCCTCGGCCCTCGCCGGCCCGCGTCTGGCAAGCCCGGGCCTCCCCAGTGGGGGCGAAGCAGACAGGGCCGAGGGGTCGCGCGTTTCGTCGCCGATGCATCAGCGATACGGCGCGATTTGGAGCCCGTTCTTCTCCATCCCGCCGCATCGCCGATAGATCGGCGATGCAGCGATGCATCAGCGACGCGGCGCCAGCCCCGTATGGGGGGGCCTCCAGCCAGACCGTTGACCGCCAGCTTGGCCCAGTGCCCCAGGCATGCGAAGTCGTGCGTTTCACAGCGTGGCTGCTCAGAGGTCACAGGCTTCCTTCCTGGGGACCGGCTTTTCATCCCCGGTCGCACTAGGCGGTCCTCAGAGCGTGAATTACCTACCCCGCTTTCGCTTCCAGGCAAAACCAAATCATACCACGCGCCTCCTCGTCAAGCGGCCTAACCAGTGCAGGCCGTCGTTTGGCATCGCTTGGTACCTCTTGGAAGCGAGGGTGGTCAAAAGCGAGGTATGTCTGTTTGCCCCCTAGGTCCCCGGGGCCCAGCGAGGGCCCCCAGAGGCCGACAGCTGCCAAGCGCCCCCTGCCTCTGCATCTTCTTCCCCCTCCGCGGCGCGAGGAGGTCGGGGGCCGCGGGCCGCAAGACCGCGAATCGGAGGAGGGCCAGTGGAGACAACGGCACCAAATGTCGCAGGCCTAGAGATTGACACCAACACCAACATCGGCGGTGTTCCTCCGCCGAGGGAAGAAGATCCCGATCTCGGCGATGGTGCTCCTGCTCTTACTTCCAAGGTGACCGAAATATTACCGCCAAGAATGCGCCCCACATTGGTCCCCAGACCCAGGAGGAGGACGAGGAGCAGGAGGAGGAGGGGGAGGAGGAGGAGGAGGAGGAGGAGGAGGAGGAGGAGGAGGAGGAGGAGGAGGAGGAGGAGGAGGAGGAGGAGGAGGAGGAGGAGGAGGAGGAGGAGGAGGAGGAGGAGGAGGAGGAGGTGGAGGAGGAGGAGGAGGAGGACCTTCCGTCCCTCCCAGGATCCATCCCGACCCGCTCCTCGAGGCGGATCCAGCCGTGCCGACGCGACGCCTCTGGAGGCCCGAGGTCGGCAGAGCGGCGCCCCCGGAGGGCCGCCGCTGCCTGCGTCCGAGCTCGCCGCCGACCCGCCGTAGCCCTGAGCCTCCAGGCCGCCGCCCCGACGTAGCCAGCCTCGGACCTATCCTGATCCTCAGACCTCCAAGGCATTGAAAACATCAAGGCAGAGAGGTTTTTCTCGATTTTCGGCCTCCAGCGGCCCTCGCCGGGCCCCGGGACCGTCAAGAAGCGACTCAGGATGAAAAACCGGTCCTGGGGAATGGGTCGAGACTTCCGGGGACCCCGTATTGGAAAAATCCCGACATCGGATCTCTGGGTCCCTGGGAGCGGCAGGCCCAAGGCGGTGACAATCTCAGGCATGTGCTCTCAGCGCCTGCGGGGGTCCTCCCTAGATCTCGGAGCCTGAGGTCGGCACCGAGGTGAGGCCGGCACCGAGGTAAGGTGATGCCGCATGTGAGAGTCTCAGCATCTTAGGTCGGCACCGAGGTACAATTACTCAGTTGGGCTGCTGAAGTAAGTAACGCTAAATAAGGAACGAAGCCCCTCTGCGGCTTCAGAAATGCCTGGGCGCACGAGAAGGGCTAGAGGAACAACCGCGGAAGGACGCAAGGAGCATCGAGCCCCTTCCGAGTCCAAACCGTTCTTTATTTCAGCGACTTGGCTGTAAGGCGATGCCAAGCCCAGGGGGTGGGGATGTGTACCAAGCTGGTGGCACCGAGGTGAGGTGATGCCACATGTGAGAGCCTCAGCAACTTGGGTCGGCACCGAGGTGAGGTGATGCCACATGTGAGAGCCTCAGCAACTTGGGTCGGCACCGAGGTGAGGTGATGCCACACCCAGGGGGCAGGGGTGTGCACCAAGCTGGCGACGGCGCCCGCGCCGTGCCCGCGGCCGATGCGATGGCCGGGCGCCGGCGCGCCCCCTGCGCCCAGCGGCGGGGCCGCGAGGCCCGTCTGCGAGCAGGCGCGACTTCCGCCCGCGCCCGCCGGGGGGGGGGGGGGGCCTCGGACGGCGACGACGACGACGACGACGACGACGACGACGACGGCGGCGGCGGCGGCGGCGGCGGCGGCGGCGGCGGCGACGGCGACGGCGACGGCGACGGCGACGGCGACGGCGACGTCGACGGCGACGGCGCAGGGCCCGAAAATGTTCCCAGGGCCTCCCGCCGCGCTTCCCGGGGCGGGAGTTTATACAGGACCACCGCTTGGAGGGTCAGTTTTCGGAGGACCACCGCCAGGAGGGTCAGTTTTCGGAGCCTCGGCAGGCGGTGGATATGGACGTAGTCGGGCCCCCGGGGGCCAGAATATGTATGTATGTATGTATGTATGTATGTATGTATGTATGTATGTATGTATGTATGTATATATATATATATATATATATTCATATCCACCGCCCGCAAGGGCACCAGGACGTCGGTTCCCAGACGGTGGGTATGGATAAATCCCCGCCTCGCAAGGGGGGCTGTCAGAGGAAAGGACGACGGTGCGCGAAGTATCGAGATGCTCCAGCCACACCTCGACGACCCCTAAAGCGGCATAAGCATAAGCTTTCGGAGCTCCGCGCGCGGATTCCTTGGATCGGCGCTGGGCCCCCCTGGCGGCGCCTCCAGCGCCGCCCCTAGCGCACTCCGTGCGCCAGGGAGGGGGGTCCGGCCCAGATCCAAGAGATCTGCGCTGGCCTTCAACAGTTTCTGCTTCTGCTGTTCTTTGTCTCTGTTCCGTCAGCCACAGAACGTCTTCGGGCCTGCCCGGATATTCAGTGCAAGCCTCGCCATGGCTTCGCGACACCCTGGGCGCCTCGGCCTGCTCGCACCGCCAGGGTTGGGCCCGAACTCCAGCAAGCCGCTCACATCCGCTGTCTGGGAAGGACATTTCTTACATGACCACCGCCTGGAGGATCAATTTTCGGGGACCTCGGCAGGCGGTGGACATGGACATCGTCGGGCCCGGGGGGGACCAACACATCTCCGTAGCCACCGCTCGCTGGGGCACCACGACGTCGGTTGCCAGGCGGCAGGTGTGGATCACTCCCCGCCTCGCACACTACAGTCGGGGCCCTGAGGAAGGAACCCTTTTCGTTGGGGAGGGGCTCCGCGTTCCTTGAGTGTTTCGCAGCTTGCCTCAGGCTTTCCTGATGTTTTCGGTCGGAGATCGAAGTTTAACTGATGGAAAAAAGGGGCCTCGTTCCTTACTTAGGGTTCCTTAGGTCAAGGCCCCGACCGTACGCTCCCGCACCATCTTCCTGGAGGTGCGTCGTGCCCGCTCCCTCTCGCTCACCACGAAGGGGGCGCAGGAGGCGGAGCCAGAGGGTCCGCCCCGGTGGGTGCCGCACGCAAGGGAGCGGACGCGGCCCCCCGATGGTCCGTGGGGATCTTGGAGCTCCGGTCGGCGGAGGAAGAGGTACCCTTTTTGGGCCTCCTGGGCCTCCTGGGCCCAGGAGGCCCCTCCTCCTCCTCCTCCTCCTCCTCCTCCTCCTCCTCCTCCTCCTCCTCCTCTCCTCCTCGTTTTCCCCTTTTTGGGCCTCCTGGGCCTCCCTCGCCGCCACCGCTGGATCCGCCTCGACGTCCTGGTCGGAGCGCGCCCCAGGAGAGAGGTCCGGGGAGTGGCGGTATTGGTACCTTTTCGTTTCCCCTTTCGGGGATCTTTCAGCCCCCTGGTTCGTCTCTTCGGGGCGAGGGCTGGTCACTGAGGGAGGCCCCTAGCTGAATGCTCAACCGCCTACCGAGTAGGTTCGCCTCGGGTTTGCAGGTTTCCGGTTCGGGCTCGCCTGGCTTGGCCAAGGACCTGGGCAGCTTGCTGTGCGGCTCTGCCGTAGCTGCGTTTTCCCAAGCAGGCCTGCATGTTGAAGCTCTGATCCTCTCTTAGAGCATCGGTCGGATGTTCCAGTGGTCGGGCGGGATCGGTGCCAAGCGGTGCACCTTGCCTTTGTGGCTATGTGCAGCAGCCCGCCCGCAGGCCTCCGACGGCAATATTCTTTCCAATCGCTGCCTTCTGGAGCTCTCGACCCCTTCACCGAGACCGTGTTTGCTCTTCTCCATGTTCGAGCTATACTTGGCTTTGCATGCACGCATGCAGGTATGTATGTGCATGCAGCTGGCAGAAGTATGTGTATGCATGGATGTATACATGTGGACATGTATGTCCAGGGCCTGGCTCCCCCCCAAATGCTGATGGGATCGCCTCCCCCGATGGATTTCCCCCGCTGTGGGTGTGGCGGCTGTGGTGCTGCTGTGGAACCCCATTGTGGGGGTCTATCCTTCGGGGCTCGTGCCGCGTGCGCTGAACCCTCGTTGTCGTCGTCGTCGTCGTCGTCGTCGTCGTCGTCGTTCCAGCTGGGCTGGGTGGGGGCGCGGGGCCCTGGGACCCAGCCCCCGCTGGGGGGCGTGTGGGCACCCGCGGGCCTGGAGCCCGAGCACATGCCCACGCCCACGCCGCCAGAGGAGAGGACCGTGGCCCTCCCGAGCCTCCCCGCCACTGCCCCTCCGCCCCGCCTTCCGCCCCGACCCCCCCCCCGCCTCGTTGGCAGTCCGCTCCCCGCACCAGCTGGCCAGGCTCGCGAGCCGCGCCTGGCGTGGGCTGCGGTCGCGGCGTCGGTGCGGCGGCAGGCGCGCAAGGCGAGGCCCTTCTGCGCCAGGACCGTCGAGCGGATCCCGTTCCAGGCCCCGGCGGCGAGGAGGACGGGCTTGACGGGAGGGCGGAGGGAGGGATGAGGAGGACGACAGAGGGAGGGAGGGAGGGAGGGAGGAGAGAGGGACGATGGTGGCGGTGACGAAGAAGGGCGATGGGGAAGGAGGCGGAGGAGGAGGAGGAGGAGGAGGAGGAGGAGGAGAGGAGGAGGAGGAGGAGGAGGAGGAGGAGGAGGAGGATAAGGATGAGGAGGAGGAGGAGAGGAGGAGTAGGCGCAGGAGGAGGCGGAAGCGGCAGGGAGCATGAGGCAGCAGGAGGAGGGGTCGCATGCGGAGGAGGAGGAGGAGGAGGAGGAGGAAGGAGTAGGAGGAGAGGAGGAGGAGGAGGAGGAGGAGGGGAGGAGGAGGGGCAGGGAGCATGAGGCAGCAGGAGGAGGGGTCGCATGCGGAGGAGGAGGAGGAGGAGGAGGAGGAGGAGGAGGAGGGAAGAGAAGGTGGAGGAGGAGGAGGAGAGGAGGAGGAGGAGGAGGAGGAGGAGGAGGAGAGGAGGAGGAGTGCATCGAGGGTTCGGTGGCACGTCGGGACGTTCCTCCAGCGGCGGTCTCCAGAGTACCCTCCCACTCCGCCCGCTCTCCTCTCCATGTCTCCCCACCCACCACCCTCTCCTCTCCCCTCTCACACTTCCCCCCTCCGACCGGTCCCTGCCTGCTCTCCCCCTCGCCTGTCCTCCTCCCCCCTCTGCAATCAAGCAATATGGATACTGCTCTCCCCTCTCCCCCGAAGACGGCGGTGAGGTGTCCTGGCCTACTCCGCATATTGTCTTTCACACACAGTCTGCCTCCGAGTTGATCACGGATCTGTTTTCTCCCACCCCAGCGTCCTCAGTCTTTTCAGAATGGCGCTCCCGTTACAGCGTTGGCTCTATTTCCCCATTCTCAGCCCTTCCAAATCATGTTCCCGCTGTAGCGCTGATCTCTAATTCTTTACGCTTCGCGTATCCCCACCAGCCCATCTCACAGCAGCAACTCTTGCGATGCATGCCGACAGTCGTGTTTTTCAGGCGTGTGTCCGCTTGGCCCCGCATATCTCCCCTGTTCCTCCTTCCTCCCGCTTCCTTGTACATCCTCCTTGTGGGGGGGGCGGGAGAAGGAGGAGGCGGAGGAGGAGGAGGGAGAGAAAGCGCTCCTCGTGATTGGAGTCGTTTGGGGTTTCTCGTCCTGGTGTGGGTCGTTCGGGCCCTTCTTCCTGGTGTGAGTCGTTCGGGCTCTTCGTGGTGTGAGTCGTTCGGGCTCTTCGTCCTGGTGTGAGTCGTTCGGGCTTCTCGTGGTGTGAGTTGTTCGGGCCCCTCATCCTGGTGTGAGTCGTTCGGGCCCCTCCTCCTGGTGTGACTCGTTCGGGCTCCTCGTGCTGTGGGTCGTTCGGGGCCCGCGTCGTGGTGTGAGTCGTTCGGGCTCCTCGTGGTGTGAGTCGTTCGGGCTCTTCGTCCTGGTATGAGTCGTTCGGGCCCCTCCTTGTGGTGTGAGTCTTTCGGGCTCTTCGTGGTGTGAGTCGTTCGGGCCCCTCGTCCTGGTGTGAGTCGTTCGGGCTCCTGGTGGGGCCTCTTGGGGGCCTCTTGGAGCCTCTTGGGGCCTCTTGGGGCCTCTTGGGGGCCTCTTGGGGGCCTCTTGGGGGCCTCTTGGGGCCTCTTGGGGCCTCTTGGGGGCCGCTTGGGGGCCTCTTGGGGGCCTCTTGGGGCCGCTTGGGGGCCTCTGGGGGGCCTCTTGGAGGCCTCTTGGGAGCCTCCTGGGGGCCTCTTGGGGCCATCTTGGGGCCTCGTGCGAGCTCCTCAGAAGCGCAATGGAGGGCTGCCCCCTGAGAAGGACAAAATGAGCCCAAAACCTTTGTAAAATCAATGATTTCGAGAAGAAGGACGAGGAGCGCTGCCCCCTCAGAAGGCCAAAATGGGGCCGAAACCCTAGTAAAATCAAGGATTTTGGCCTCAGAGAAGAGGAGAGCATTTTTTCGTGGTCCCCCCGACGGGGCCAGAATCCTCGTGAGGGTTGTCGTTTTTTGGCCCTCCCAGGAGTGGAAAAAGACCCCTCTGACCACCCGCGGGACGACCTCTCCAGGCCCAGGGGGAGGGGGTAGGGGGAGGGTAAACCCCTCCCCGGAGGGGAAGAAGGGGGGTTGGGGGGTTGAGGACAGAGGGGGCTCTCTAAACCACTCACGCCCTAAAGGGCTGGTGGGATTTAATTGTTTGGGCTCTTCCAAACCTTGTTCCTGCAGCAGCGTTGGCTTCGTTTCCGCGCTTCCAGTCCTTTTAAATCGTGCTCCCACTGCAGCGCTGGTATCATTTCCGCGATTCCGGCCCTTCGAATCGCGCTCCCGCTGCAGCGCTGATCTCATTTTGCGCTTCCCGCTTATCAAACCGTCCACTTGGATTTCCCGTCCTGTGTCATGTCTGGTTTCCCTCTGACCACGCAGTCGAAAGTGGTCGCGTTCTCGACGCGATGCCATGCCCTGCTATGCCGTGCTACTCCATGCGTCGCGCACTCTCGGGGTCATCGCCCTGTTCGACAGCCGACTTTGCGAATGGAGGGGAGATTGACGCAACGGTAAGAGGTGGGAGGGAGGGGTAGGACGTCAGATGACGCTTGCGCACCTAGCTTGCCCTCCACCCCTCGCCCCTCGCCCCTCCTCCCCCCTCCCCTCTCCCCCCTCCGACCGCTCCATCTCCGCCTCCCCCTCCTCCTCCTCCTCCTCCTCCTCCTCCTCCTCCTTCTCCTCTTACTCTTCCTTCTGTAGCCAGGTTGGCTCAAGCCATTTGGGCTCAAGACCCGTGTGAACAAAGTTGCGCCATCCCCAGGTTCCAATCCGCGGCAGGCAGGAGCAATCCTCGCCGCTGGTCCGTCATTATGGTTATTTTTCGCATGCCTTCGAGCCGCCAGTTCGGTACATTACGTGCACCGGACACTCGTTTCTGGGACGACGGCGCTCACCGTGCTTGTCGATCCCGCGATGGCGCCCGCTGCTTCTTCTGGCAAGGGATCGCTGATCAAGAGTGCTGGCAAGGGCCGCCCAGGTGTGGTCAAGTCAGCGCGCATGGACCCGCTCCTGAGGAAGGAGCCGTGGAGCCCAACGGGTTCGGCTGCCTCGACGTATGGGCCCACGTCGCCACTCGACACGGCGGATGCCCAGACCGACGCCGCGATGCACCTCGGCCTGGGCACTTCGCTCGGAGACGGCGAGACCTCGGACAATGACGTGGTCGTGTTGGTCAACGATGACGGTGGCGGGGTCGACCCCAACGGCGAGCAGGCCGCGCAGGACATCCTGGCTGGGTCGCAGCCTCGCGGCCAACCTGCTGGCCGGGAGCAGCAGGGCCCTCTCGCCGACCGCATGCTTGCGATGCTGGCGGCCATCAACTCCAACGCGGCCACGAAGTTGGCGATGGAAAACTTCAACCAGAAGCCCGACACCCAGGCTGCCTTCCTGGTCGCCCGCTTGGGCGACATCGACTCGCGCATGAGCGCGCTTGAGGACGCGCAGGAGGCCGCTGTGCTCTCGGCGCTAGACGGGCGCGTCGCCACCATCAAGGCCGAGCTCATGGACCAGCTGCCGACGCGCGTGGGTCCCTGTGAAGACATCGACAGTGTCCAGATGCAG
Organism: Prorocentrum cordatum; assembly: GCA_963575745.1. Lineage (NCBI taxonomy): Eukaryota > Dinophyceae > Prorocentrales > Prorocentraceae > Prorocentrum > Prorocentrum cordatum. Next base: position 182,531 of record CAUYUJ010008391.1, read on the forward strand.
CGCCTGTCGGCGCAGGTCGAGGCGCTCACCCAGCAGGTCGCCGCCCTCCAGCAGCCAGCGCAACTGACCTCGGCCTGGTCTTCGTTCACTCCGACCTCGCACGCGCGGAGCTCGGCGTCCTCTGCTGACGGGGAGACGGACAAGTCCAAGTTGTGGATCGGCGGCTTACCGAGGCGGATGTTGGCGCGGACCCTCTCGGCGCGCGGCGACGAGCTCCTCGCCTCCATGCCTGGGCGCCTCGCTGCGAAGGCCGTGGTCGCGGCCAGGAATCTCAACCAGAGCTATGCCATTCAGTTCGGCTCGGTGGGCCAGGCCCTCGGCGCCGTGGACCAGTTCAGGCAGCGCGGGCTCTCGTGGACCGGCCCGCGCGCCGAGGCGTCGACCCCCCTGCGGGCTCGCGCGGGCGCCGCGCGCGCCGTCCGTGCCAAGCAGGTCATTGTTGGGCGGCTTTGGCAGCTCATCATCGGCATCGTGAAGCAGAACGGCCGCTGGAAGAACGAGCGCACCATGGGCGTCAACGGGCCTAAGGGCCTCCTCTTCATCGCCTGCGAGGACGATGCGGAGGTGCTCGCGACCCTGGTCGATGGGCTCGGCGACGAGCAGCACATTGAGGTGGAGTTTGCCTCGCTTGAGAAGCATGGCATCACGCGTGACAGGGCGGAGGTCGTCGCGAGGGAGGCCATGCCTGGTAGGTCTACCACGTGCTCTACGAGTGCCGCATGTGTGGGCTTCCTAATCTCGTTGGGTTCTATGGTGGCCGACGGAGTGAGCTGTCGAGTGGGTCTTCTTCGGGCGCAGCGTCCTCGGGATACCATTCGTCGAGTAAATCGGGATCATCCTCGTCCTCGACCGGTGTCTCTGGCCCGTCGGGGCCTTCTGGCAGCGGCCTGGAGGGCGTGCGTCGTGCGTGCGTGGTGCGAGAACATCTATTTATCGTCCTTTGGAATGCTCCTTGCATGTTCAACCGTCTTCACTCTCGTCACCGTCTTGCTGCTGGGGAAATCTCGCATGTTAAACGCCTTATCCGCAATCACCGCGCAGTGCTTCTCCAGGAGACCCGTGGGGCCCAATTCGACTTAGACCTCCTGGTTTCCGAGATGAATGGCCTGGTGGCCTTTGGGGCCGTTCTCTCGAGGGCGAGGCTGGAGGTTGCGTCATACTCAGCAACCCTGCTCTTGCTCAGCGTTTCCATCACTTTCGTCGTCGTGCTATCGCTGCTGGTCGTGCTCATGTGCTTGCCATGTCGGGGAGTTCGGGATGCATCAGAATTATCAACCCGCGCAACAATCCTAACTGCACCATCTCCCAGCAGTTTTCCTTCTTCACTGGGGTTTCGGATTGGTCCCCGCCGCCGTCGGAGGCCCTGCTGTTCTTTAGGGGTGCAACTACTTCTGCGGAGGGGGGGGGGGGGGGGGGGCGACGATGTCTCTCGGGGAGGGTTGCCTTTGCGCCGCGCGCTCTTGCTACTAGGTGTGCTCGTCTCTTGTCGGGGCTCGCTGAAATTGCCCAGGGCCAGCGCGCCCACCGTGTTGTCCATGAGTGGAAAGAGGTGTATCTTGCCCGCCTGGATCGGATTATGGTCAACATGTTTTCGGCCGGCATCTTGGTTCTTAACCCGAACAGTCTGGTTCTTGGGTCTGCGGCTGATATCTCTGGGCTCTCGGATCATGTTCCTGTGTGTGTGTTAGCCTTGCTCCGACTGCGAGACCGTCGACGTCTCGCGCTCCCAGCTGTTTCACCCGCTCTATGGCGAGGCATGTGCGGAGGTCTCTGCGGACATTGATCCTCCCGGCGACCTGGCCGAGCGTTTGGGGGTTCTCGCGATGTTCTTAGGGCAGCAGCCAAGTTGGTTCTTCGGCGTCTCGAGCGGAAAGGGGCTGGCTCCGACGCAGAGTGTATTTCTTGGTGCGTGGCTCTCCTTCGTGCGATGAGCAGGGGGATTCGGCCCTGGTTCGTCGTGCCCTTCGAGCGTGCCCTGCCCTGGAGGCCTTCTGCGATGGCCAATGAGTTTTGTGGCTGGACCTACCTGGGTTTCATCGGTGTCTGAAGGCTTGACAGACGAAGCAATTGGAGGCCCGACTATTCCAATTGGAAGCTGACCAGGACCTGCCTCCCCCTCGGAAGGCGGCCCTTCGCTCCAGGCCGTATGACTACTGCTCGGCGTGGCACCCCTCGTGCCTTCGGAGGACCTCCCTTGTTGGCCTTGCTGGCCCCATCGGGTGCCAAAGAGACCGATCCGAAACAGGTTTGCGATCGCCTGGCTGCCTAGTCGGGGGAAGTTCATTGCGAAGGGAGGTGTGACCCTGAAACCCTTCTCGAGCTCGCCCCTCATGCTCAAAAGTGTGCCACGAAGAGTTTTTGGGTGCTTCTCCAAGACGAAGGACTCCACCGTCGGCCCAGATGGGCTGCCGCACTCCAGTTGGCTTCGGCCTGGCGGGCGTGGTCTAGGGGCGCTGCGTGCGCTTTGTCAGCAGCTGATCGTGGGTGTTTCTCCTGATGGGTTCAACGTTGTCATTGCGGTCTTTCTGGCCAAGGGGTCGGCGCCTGAGGATGTTCTGGGGGTGCTCTTTCGGGCCGAGGATGCGACCCGCCCGATCTGATTCTCCGACTCTGCCAACAAACTTGTCTCGATTGCGCTGCGCAGAATTCTTCGATCTATCCGCCAGGTGTGGGTAGTCGATTGGCAGCGGGGTTCATTCCTAACGGGAAGGGCGCGTGCGACGTCGTCGTGTTGGAGGGCAGGGTTCTCTCGTGGCATGCGCAGAGAGGTTTCCAGCGGGCGGGGTTCGTCTTCTACGACATTCGCGCCGCCTTCCCTTCCCTCCTCCATGAGCTCATGCGCTGGGTGCTTCTGATGATGGGTGCCCCCGAAGGGTTTCGTCGTGCCGTGAAAGCGCTGTATCGTAAAATTTGGATTCGGGTGTCTTCTGGTGGGGCTGCGGGGGCTAGTTTCCCCGCTTTGAAGGGCATCAAACAGGGCTGCCCCCCCCCCCCCCCCCTCAGCGGCAGTATTTTTCGCCCGTGCGCTTGGCCCTGTTCTCAGGCTATTGGGGTCTAGGCTTCCCAGGGGCCTCGCTGCTCTTGGGGCCTTCGCCGACGATGTCGGGATCGGCGCTGCTGATGTCTACGGCGCCCTTGTATGTAGTATTCCCGTCTCCCGAGTTGCTGCGACGGCAGCGGGGCTCTTCCTCGAAGCGAAGGGGGCCCAGGTCGTCGTCCTAAGCTGCCCTTCGAGGGATGGGTTCGAGGATGACTTGCGTCTTCGTGGCCTTTCGCTCAAGTCTTGCATCCTCGGCCCCCGTGGCTTGTGTCGCGACCTGTCTCTGGAGCGCGACGGCGGCCAAGTCAGCTGGCTCCCTCCTGGCGCGAAATGTCTCGCTCGGTCTCGAGCGATGCGGGCGCTGAATCTCGGACTCGTGCGCAGCATCTCGAGGTTTAACGTGTTTTTGTTCGACCCTGTTATATGTTGGGCAGTTTTATCGCCCGAGTGGCCGCGCTTTGTCACTGGAGTCTGCCGCGCATCAGATTTTATGTGCCGCGCCTCGGGATGCCTTCGCTTCTGACCTTTTGGGGTCACTGTCTCAGGTTGGTTTTTCCGTGGAGGTGGGGCGTCTCTTGCGGGTGGCTTGTGCTGCCCAGCATAGGTGTGCCACCATTTCGTCTCCTGCCTTCTTTCGCCCTCGGGGTTTGATTGCGTCGGTGGCGGGCGACGGTGATTATATCATAGCCTATCGGCATAATGCGTGGTTTCAGTCTTCGATTTTCCTTCACAGGTTAACCGCTTTTGAGGCTTTGTCCGCGATCCCTGGGGTCCCAGCCTCTCCCGAGCGTGGGCTTCAGAGGAAGACTACTGCTGCCCCGAAGGCTGGTGAGCACATTAGGGCGGCCAGCACCCTTGGGAGGCGCATTCGTAAGTATTTGCCCTGCACAGGCAACATGTTGCACTGTCTTGTTTGGTCGATGTCTCTAGCCGCCCAGCACGTCCCTCCGTGTGTGATTGCATCGACCGTGCGCACAATTGTGAATGGATGGTGCTGCTCTGCGCGTTTCTGTGACCCCGTTCAGCCGTGCATCTGTTGTGGGTCTCCCAGAGATGACCGTCTCGAGCACCACCTTAAGTATGATTCGCTGGGCCTCCGCGTTTACCTTCTTCTCCCTCGTCCCCCCCCTGTTTCGTGCCCTGGTCATGCTCGTCGCTGCTTTGTCCCGTTTCTCCCGCTCCCCCTCCCTCAACTTGCGTCGGTTGCCACCTTTTGCGATTCGATTTGTCCGAGCTACCGCGCCTGCCGCCGCAAGGGCGGTCTTCGGCGTTCCAAACTGTCACAGGCTGCATCGGCTCGATTGGCCCAGCATTTCCTCAGGGCGTGAATTACCTACCCCGCTTTCGCTTCCAGACGAAACCAAGCCATACCACGCGCCTGCGCCTCCTCGTCAAGCGGCCTGACCAATACAGGCTGCAATGTGGCATCGTTTGGTATCTCTTGGAAGCGAGGGTGGTCAACAGCGAGGTCGGTTTGTTTTCCCCTATTTCCGTCGGGCCCCTCCGCTCGGTAGTATTGTGCTCGGAGTCTCGGGGAGTTGTTCGGGCGCGTCTGGGGGCGGGGGCGCCTCCCCCTCGCCCTGGGCGTCGCCGCCTCTCCTTGTTCTCTTGCGCCTCGTGGAAGCCCCCCTGGAGGGGATGCGGATCTCTCTTGCCCCTGGACGGGCTTTCTTCTCGTTCGCTCTCTTGTCCGCTCTTTCGCCTCTTTTGGCAGTGGCGCTCCCCTCCCTCTTCCTCTTCCTCCTCCTCCTCCTCCTCTTCTTGCTCCTCCTCCTCCTCCTCTGCTGGTACTGGCGGAATTGGCGACTGCTCTGCAAATCGTACAGCCCCAAGGTCCTCACGTGAGCATCTCTCGCCCTTGCCACTCGTCGGGTCTGCATCATCAAATCCAGCCGACGTGCCGCAGCGTAATCTCTCTTGTGAGGCCCTTGGGCCAGCCCCTTGAGCCACGAGGCCTCCTCTGCTGGTCCTCCTCCTCCCCGTCCTCCCGCTTCTCCCTGCTCATCCCCCCGCTCCTGTTTCCCTGCTGTTGCTCCTCATTCCTCCCTCTTCCTTCTCTCCTTCCTCTGTGTTCACTCCTCTTGCCTCCTGTCGGCTGCCTCCTGGTTCTGTCCCGTCTTCTGCCTCTTTCCTCATCCTTCTCCTCCTCCTCCTCCTCTTCCATCCCTTTTCCTTATCATTGAATCCTTCCTGTCGCACCCTAAGACGTGTCGGTAGGGCGGGCCGGGCGTTTCGCTTGAGACTTCCTCACCGTTTATGATCCTTAAGCTGTTAAGTTGCAGAAGTTTCACGGATAGGGGGCGGGCCGTTTTCACGATGTGGTTCTCGCTTCAGTGCCGCGCACTTTCGATGTTGACAGTTGCAGGAGCTTCACTGATGGATGGCGGTACCTCTTCAAAACGTGGATCTCGCTTTAGCGCCGCGCACTTTCGTTTTAAGAGGTCACACGTCTCAAGGGTTCTTATGATTGACGTCCAAGAACTGGTATTTTGGCACGTGTAGGACTGTTTCGGCGCATCAATTACGCTCGTTCGCGGTGTTGAATTCCCAGGAGTGATGTTCTGTCCCGCTTCAGGATCGTCAGGACGCAACAGTAATGGCGATTCGCGGCGTTGATGTCCGAGGAATGGTGTTCCCGCGCGGTTCAGGATTTACAGACGTTTGTCTTGCAATGGGGTATTTCTCCTTGTGAAAGTGAGTCCTTGTTGGGACCTGTGCAGAGGGAACCTGGAGGGAGGGTTTCTTTGCAACATCGTTGATGAGTCTTGGCGGATACACTGTTCTCGTCCTCCTCCTTCCCCCCTCCTCCCTCTGTTGCTCCGCCTCCTCCTCCCTCCTTGCTCCTCTGCCTCTTCCTTCCTCCTCCTTGTCCTCTCCTCCTCCATTCCTCCCTGTCGCATCCCGAGGCCGGTCGAAAGGGTGGGCGGAGCGTTTCGCTTGAGACTTTCTCACCATGTATGACCCTGAAGCCTGAAACGTGTCAACAGCTTCACAGATGAAGGGCGGGTGGTTTTCAAAATGTGGCTTTCGCCTTGGCGCCACGCGCATTCGGCTTTAAACATTGTCAGAGTGTCACTGATTGAGGGCGGGCTGTTTTCAAAATGTGGCTCTCGCTTTCAGGCCGCGCACATTCTTCTTCAAACAGATCAAGAGTTTCACGTATTGAGGGCGGGCCGTTTTCAAAATGTGGCTCTCGCCTTAGCGCCGCGCGTATTGTTTCACAACGGTGGGAAGAGTTTCACGAATTAAGGGTGGTCCGTTTTCAAAATGGGGTTCTCGCCTTAGCACCGCGCGCGATCGTTTTAACCATTTGCTGGAGTTCCACGGCTTCCCATGGTCAAGGAATCAGAAATGCTTGTTTTTGGAAAGATTCAGGATTGTGCGAAGGTGCGACAGTTAATTACGCTGATTCGCGGTGAGTCCCAGGAGTGGTGTTCTGATGCGGTTCAGGATCGTCAAGACGCATCAGTCAAGTTGATCCGTCGCGTTGGAGTCCCGGGAATGGTGTTTTTGCATGCCTCAGGGTCTTCAAACGGTTGTCTCGCAACGAAATGAACCGTTGTAGGGGCCTATGCAGAGGGAGGTTTGAGGGAGGGTTTATTCCAACATCGTTGGTGAGCAACATCGTTGGTGAGCCTTTGGTTTACAAAGATCCCTTCCTCCTCCTCCTCCTCCTCCTCTTCTCTTCCTCCTCCTCTTCTTCCCTTCTCCCCTACCCCATGCCTCCTCTTCCTCCTCCTACTTCTGCTTCTCCCTCGCACCCCTCCCTCTTTCCAACCGCCTTCCTGCTTCTTCCTTCCGATGCTCCTTCCCGCCGCCGTTTTGGCTTCGGAGACGTGTTCTCAAGCCCCTTGCTTACCTTCACTCACTTTCATACGCAAGCCGCGGGCGGCTTCAGTTTCAGGGTGGCCAAGCACACAGTGATGGTGACATTCGCCCCCGTCTGCCTCGCGTTAGGGAGGAGTGGGGGAAGTGGATGAAAGTGGTGTTTCTGATGAGGAGAAGGTTGGGGGGAAGAGAGGAAGGGGGAGGAGGAAGGGGGATGGGGGAGAGGCGATGAAGCGAGTGTGTGCGTGTGAGGATGGTGAAGTGGTAGGGACGATCAGGCGGGTTTAGGAGGATGATGAAGCTTCGGGTTCGCTGAGGCTGACTCGCTGCTGCAATTGGCCGATCGATCGAATGCACCAGCTCATGGATGGCACGGAGCGTGTGTCGTTAGGTTCGTCTGAAAGCAAGTCGGCTGTGTGAGCTGACGGCAGGTTCGGGGCAGGACCGGAGGTGGAGGTGGAGGATACTAAACTACGATTTGAACGCACGGCGATTGTAATGGGAACGTGGAACAAGGGAAGGCGGAGAGGGGGGCATCCAATGAACGATTAAGGGAGTAGGTGTGAAATGGCGATCGAGGCGCTCGAGGCAGCTGTTTTCTGGTCAGTGTGTAAGTCTGGGAACTGGTCCATGTGGGAGTCGGCAAGATGGTCCGTGTGGGAGTCGGTGTGCAATCCAGTGAGCTGGGGTCGGATTACCGTGGACGCCTCTTGCTCATTTCGCGTATTGGGTGATCTCGCGCTCCGTGCGCAAGTCCTCACAAATTTGCGCCCGCCAGAAATGGTTGACGCAGATGCGTGGACTCGGTGACCTCGCAGATGCTAGAGCAGGTGCTGTGTGTGTCAGCTGCAGGGTAAGAGTGTCCGCTCAGCCTGCTGACCTGCAGCGGGCACCCGCTATGCTTGGCCATGTTAGCCGCGTAGTGCGCTCGCAGCCGTTGGCTGGACACCAGTGTGGGCTGCGCGGCAGCAGCACCGGCCAAGGATTTGCGTTGAGCCTCGCTGGGGGCCTGGCCGTCTGTGGCGTGCAGATCCATGGAGCGCACCACGGCTGCCGCGAAGTCTTCAGACAGCACGGCACCGCCGCTACCCAGCAGCGCTCGGACCTGGCGAAGGTCTCAAGAAGTACGGATTGCATGCGCGGTCATGGCGCGCGGT
>CAUYUJ010008391.1:195555-208055 GCA_963575745.1 Prorocentrum cordatum
CGCGCGCGGAAGTTCAACAAATCCGTCAGACTGATCATGCGCGCGCGGCGGTGCGCGCATGTGGCCCGCGTGGTGTTTTTCCAAGGGATTCGCGCCCTCGTCGCAGGACAGGAGTATCGCGGGTGCGCCGCGCGGTGACATGAAATCGCTGGATTTGGCAGAATTCATAAGAATCTCATGGTTTGTGCATGATTTTAGCATGGGCGCGCGGACAGGAGATTTGCAACATTTTTGTTGAAAGACCTTGTCGCTTTAGGTTTTGATGTTGAAATGCTTGCAAACACATTGTGTTTGGTACGATTTGACACGGGCGCGCGCGTTCATTTTTTTTGCAAGGGATTATTGAAATTTGCTTTCTTAAGATGAACAAGCGTGCGCGCGTAGTATGATTTGACAGGGGTGGCGGGGGGGGGGGGGGGGGGGCGATGCCGGCCTGGCCGGGATAGTATGCGTTCGTATATCGGATGGACGAGTGTGCAGTATAGTGCGAAATTGCAATGCCCCTTGGGGGGGTGTTATTTCCGGGGGTGGGGGCGGGGGTGGGGGGTAGAGTCTGTTTTTCTTTTAGAAAGGAGAACATATTTTGACTGTCTTGATGCTGTCCTCTCTACTGCTCGCTCAAACATCCCGCCCTCCCGCCCGCAACTTGGTCGCCAGACCTCTCAATCCCGTGGCGGTGGTGCCGCGTGGCACTTGGCGATGACGCCGGCGCCGACGATGACGGCGACGACGACGACGCCGACGACGCCTCCGACGACGCCGGCGACGACTCCGACGACTTCGACGACGCCGACGCCGACAACGACGACGACGCCGATGACGACGACGGCGCCGACGCCGACGACGACGGCGACGATGGCGCCGACGACGGCGACGACGACGACATCGACGACGACGACGACGCCGACGACGACGACGACGACGGCGACGACGCCGACGACGACGACGACGACGAGGAGGAGGGGCGACCACGGCGACAACGACGACGGCTGATCATGAAGATGCCAAAGAGGACGACGACGGCGACGACGAGGAAGGACAGGCCGATTACGCCGACGACGATGACGGCGTCTTCGCGTCGGTGATGAGGGTTCTCGAAGGAATTCGAAATGCGCGCGCGGCAGACGCGCGAAAGTGGCTCGCATGGTGTTATGCGGCACGGAGCGTGCCACCCCAGCACGCGCGCAAGGGCTTTTGAATGATTTCGGCATGCGCGCGCGCCGAGCTCGTCTGGTCGCACTGCATGAACATGGTGAGACATTTCTTTTTTTTACAATTCGTTGCGAGACCATGCTTTTTTTCTCATGCGTTTCTTGGACAGCCGATTTTGCAGTCCTTCCGGAGCCGAAGGTTTTTGAAGGATCTAGGCATGCGCGCGCGACGACGCGCGAGCGTGCACTTCGTTTCGTTTTCTGGCAAGGGATTCTCGCCACGGCGCGCGCGCCGCAGCGTCCGAGCGATTTCGGCATGCGCGCGCTCGATGCCTGTTCGGTAGCATGTTATGAAGCTGTTCGAAATCCAAGAGCTTGCGCGCATTTTTTATATGCAATATAAAATGTTGCGAAACCAGGTGTCTTTATGTTTTTTTTTTTTTTTGGGGGGGGGGCAGCCGATTTTGCATTCCTTCCCAAACCAAGGATTCTTGGAGGATCAAGGCTCGCGCGCGCGTCGACGCGCGCGTGTGCATTTCGTTTCATTTTTTGCCAGGGGCTCTTGAACTCTGATGGTTTTTGATAAACGATTGTGGGCGCATCGTGTTTTTTTGCAGAGGATGGCGGGGTGGGGGTGGGTGGTGGGTGGTGGGGGGGTGGGGGGGGGGGGGGGGGGGGCGCGATTTCGGCCCCCATGGGATAGCGCAAGTTCGTATTTCGGATGGGCGATGGGGCAGAACCGCATGCAAATTGCAATGCGAAAAAGAGAATCGTGAAATCCGGGGGAATGGGGGGGGGGTAGAACTTATTCCCTTTTGAGAAAGGAGAATTGATTTAACAAGCGAGTTGACGCATCCCATGCCCATGGAAACATCCCACCCACTCACCCGCAACTTGGTTTGCAAAACCCATGCAGTGGCGACTGCGATGCGTGCCTGGCGTTGGCTGGTGCATCTCTGCGGCCGCGCCAGCCCGAGCACGCGCGCGCAGCGGCCAGCTAGTTTGACGCGACCCACGCGGCCGCGGCGGCGCTGATCGCTGGGCGCATCCCAGCGGGCACTTCATGGTGAGTCGGCGACTTGGGCGGGCGCGGCGTCATGGTAGCGTCGACAGGGGTAGGCGCGATGATGATGGTGGCGATGCTGGGCGCCGATGCTGATCGCGCCGACGGCAATGACGACGTCCTCGCGTGCGCGATGAAGGTTTTGGAAAGAGCTCGACACGCGCGCGTGGCCGACGCGCGAGAGTGGCCCGCGCGGTGCCATTTGGCGCGGATCGTGCCCCCCCCCCCCCCCCCGGCGCGCTCGAGGGCGCGCGGCGGGCGTCGGTGTGCGGCGCCAGAGGCCAGGGGCCCGTCTGGCATAATTCCATGAAGCTGTTGAAACAAAAACAGGAGGCCCCGAGAATTCACAGGAGCGCGCGCGCGTTTGCAGGGATGGTGGGGGGGTCATATTTTGGATGGGCGATGGGGCAGGATCGTATCTGAGCTGCAATGCGACAAGGGTGGGCAAATCGGGGGGGGGGGGGGGGGGGGTAGGGTCTATTCTCTCTTCAGAAGGGAGAATCTATGCAGTGCACTGGATCTTAACAAACGAGTTGGCACATCACATGCTAATGGAAACGCCCCACCCACCCACCCGCAACTTGGTTTGCAAAACCCATGCAGTGGCGACTGCGATGCGTGCTTGGCGTTGGCTGGTGCATCTCTGCGGCCGCGCCAACCCAAGCGCGCGCGCAGCGGCCAGCTAGTTTGGCGCGACCGACGCGGCCGCGGCATCGCTGACAGCTGGGCGCATCCCAGCGGGCACTCCATGGCGAGTCGGCGACTTGGGCGGGCGCGGCATCGTGGCAACGTCGACAAAGGTAGGCGCGATGATGATGGTGGCGATGCTGGTGACGATTTTGTCAACAACGACGGCGCGGCCAGTGCGGGCGCCGATGCTGATCGCGCCAGCGACGATGACGACGTCCTCGCGTCCGCGATGAGGCTTTTGGAAAGATTTCGACGCGCGCGCGCGGCCGACGCGCGGGAGTGGCCCGCGTGGTATTATTTGGCGCGGGCCGTTCCCCCCCCCTGGCGCGCGTTCAAGGGCGCGCGAATGATGTCGGCGCGCGGCGCCATATGCCCGTTTGGAATACTTTCGTGAAGATGTTGAACAACTTATGGTTGTTCCGAGAATTCGCAAGAGCGCGCGCGCGCTTTTTTGAACATTGATGCGGCGAAACGTTTTTTGACACTCGGTTTTGATATCGGTGCGAAGCCGAAGGTTTGTTCAAGGACTTAGGCGCGCGAGCGCGACGACGCGCGCGTGCGCACTTCGTCTTGTTTTTTGCAGTGGATTCTCTCGGCGGCGCGCGCGCAACGGCGTTCGAGCGATTTCGACATGCGCGCGCGCAGAGCCGGTTTGGTAGCATTTCCTGACAATGTTGAACAACTCATGGTTTCCTTCAGACTTCGCAAGGGCGCGCGCACTTGTTTTTGAACATCCGTGTTGCGAAGCCATGTGTTTTTATATGTTTTTTGGGATACTCGATTTTGAACTCCTGACGACACCTACGGTTTTTGAAGGATTGCGGCATTGTTTTTTTTGGGGCGGGGGGGCAAGGGGTTCTTGAAACTTGCAGATGGTTTTTGCGCGCGTATAGTACTTTTGCACAGGATGGCGGCGGGGCGGATGTCGGCTTGGCTGGGATGCTGTGAGTTCATAGTTCGGGTGGACGATGGGGCAAAATCACATGTAACTTGCAATTCGAAAATAGGGGCGGATCATCCCGGGTGGGGTAGAGCTTATGATTTTGTGTTGAAAAGAGAATCGATGCGTTGAAGCTTATTTTCGCAAGCGAATTGGCACATCCCGTGCTCTTGCAAACGTCCCACCCACCCACCCATCACTTGGTTTGCTAAACCCATAAGGTGGCGATTGCGATGCATGCTCGGCGTTGGCTGGTGCGTCTCTGCGGCCGCGCCAACCCAAGCACGCGCGCGCAGCGGCCGGCTGGTTTAACGCGACCGACGCGGCCGCGGCGGCGCTGACAGCTGGGCGCATCCCAGCGGGCACTTCATGGCGAGTCCGCGACTTGGGCGGGCGCGGTATCATGGCAACGTCGACAACGGTAGACGTTGCGGGCGAGTCTCCAACGACTTCGACGACGACGACAACGACGACGACGACGACGACAACACCGATGACGACGACGACGGCGCCGACGCTGACGACGACGATGACAACGCCGACGACGACGCCGACGACGACGACGACGGCGACGACGACGACGGCTACGACGACGACGGCGATGACGAAGACGACGACGACGACGTCGCCAACGAAGACGGCGACGACGACGGGGGAGGAGGGAGGACGACGATGGCCTCGACGACAACGACGAGGAAGGAGGGAAGACGACGACGACGACGACGACGACGACGGCGACGAAATAGGAGGGACAATGACGAGACGCCGACGCAGACGACGAGGGAGGAAGGACGACCACGGCGACAACGACGACGGAAACGACGACGACGCCAAGACGACGACGACGAGGAAAAACAGAGGACGACGACGGCGACGACGACGACGACGAGGGAGGAGGGAGGACGGCGACGACGACGACGACGACGACGCGAGAGCGCTCGCGCACGCTCTTGTTGGAAATTTGTGTTGCGACAAATTCTGTTTTGGATGTTTTTTTTGGACACGCGATTTTGAAACCCTTTTGGAACCGAAGGTTGTTGAAGGATTTCGGCATGCGTGCGCGACGACGCGCGCGTCTGCACTTCGTTTTGTTTTTTGCTGAGGATTCTCGCGACGGCACGCGCGCAAGGGCCTTCGAAATATTTCGACACGCGCGCGCGAAGCCCGTATGCGCGCGCGACGACGCGCGCGTGTGCATTTCGTGTTTTTTTTGGGGGGCCAGGGATTCTTGAAACCATGTGATTTTTGATAAACGAGTGTGCGCGCATATTTTTTTCAGAGGATGGCGGGGGGGGGCGATGCCGGTTTGGTTGGGATAGTATGAACTCAAATTTAGGGTGGGCGATGGGGCAAAACTATATGTAAATTGCGATACGAAAAGGAGGCCCGTCAACTCCGGGGGAGAGTTTACTTTTCTTTTAGAAAGGAGAAGCTGTGTGAGGTGACGACGGGGTGGCAACGAGGCTACGACGGCGACGGCGAGCACTGAATCGCCAGACCGTCCCGCAGACCCAGGTGACGGGCGGCGACGAGGCGGCGACGGGGCGGCGACGGCGAGCACGGATTCGCCAGGCCAGCCCGCAAGTCCAGTTTCAAAAAGCAGAGTAAGACCCCTTAGGTGCAATCACTGTTTGGAAAATACATTGAAAACAAGCAGGCCGCCGGCCGGGTGGGGGAGGGGGTTTATACTAATAGGGAACAGTGATCAAGACACCGTCCCCGCCCGCAAGCAGTTTTGCTCACTCCCACCCGCCTTGCCAACGCATGAGTAGCACCCGGGCCTTAGCATGTTCAGCGGTCGTCTATGGATGGGCAGCTATTGGGAACCAAGACAGACCCCATGTGCGCGATGGGGCGAGGTGCGCCACGCGTGCCAGGCGTTCCAGGTGCGCTAAGCACCCCTGGGGCCCGAGTGTGTTCCAAGCACGCCTCGCGCGCCAGATGCGCCACGTGCTCCACGTACGCCATGTGTGCCGCATAGTCCAGCCGCGCCAGGTGCGCCACGTCCAGGGCACGCGCAGACTGCGCGACCCCCACCATCCGTGTCGAAAACCTTTGCGCAATCGCGGCGGGGGGGCCATCATGGTGTCTGGTGGGCATGCACACAGCAGGCGATTTGCCAGTACCCAACGGTCCTTCTCAAACGCCAATGGACAGTGATCGCGGTGTGGCCGCGCATGGTCCAGATTTAGCCGCGAAGTGCATGTCGTATTGTTTCTTGATAGGGATGGTGGCGTTACAAAACAGGACATATGAAGACACTCCGCCGTCCCGATCCAAAAACAATGCAAAGTGCTCGCGGGGCCCACGAGCATGACCCACGATTTTGCCCCAACGTGTGCTTCGTATTTTTTTTGACAGCGAAAAGGGGGGGTGGCGTTGGTCCTGGTTGACTGCCGGCCGCCTGGGGGAGACGGTTTTCATCATCAGGGAATAGTGATAACCCTTCCCCGACGGGGAAGGAGGGGGGTTGGAAAAGGAAATCCGCTAAACCGCTCACGCCCGAGAGGGCTTGTAGAATTCGACAGCTATTGAAAACCATGGGACCATCACTACTTTTGGCCTCCTGGAGGTTCTTTCGGAGTCCTCTTGGGGCGTATCTGGGGCCTCTTGGGACATTTGGAGGGCATCTCGGACCGTCTTGGAGTCAGTTTTTGGCCGTCTCTGTGGCATCTTGGGCCCTCATAGGCCAAGATCTGCCGTCTTGAAGGCTATCTTGGGACCGTCTTGGAGGCCATTTCGGCCGTCTTGGAGGCCCTCTTGGGACCGTCTTGGGCGTGAAAGCCGACGGAGTGTGGCCCACTCGTTTTTCCTGCGTGGCCGGCTGGATCGGCCGAGGCTCCGCCGCTCGGAAGGATGAAACCGGTCCGCGTCCAGCAAGCCGTGTGCCCCTGCGGCAAGCAGCTGTGCAACACGTGGCGGGTGGCCTTCGGCCCATGCCGCCACCGCGACTGGGTTGTAGGTCAGGGGTGGGCCTCGTGGGGGCCTCGTTTGGGTCTCTTGGATGCCTCCTGGGGCCTCCTGTCGGGGTCATCTTGGGGCTGCGGGCTCGAATCGTTAGTTCGAGTTCCCCTTCTTGGGGCCCTTCTTGTGGCCGTCTTTGGGCCCTCTTGGCCCGTCTTGGAGGCCTCTTGGGCTGCCCCATTGGACCGTCTTGTGGCCCTCTTGGGGGCCTCTTGGGCCGTCTTGGGGCGATCTTGGGGGCCTCCTGTGCCGTCTTGGAGCGTCGGAGGACCGAAAAGGCGAGCACGCTACAACCTTTCAAACACCAGCGGGAAATCGGGGGTCCCCTTGGATCCCTCTTGGAGCGTTTTTGGGGGCTCCTTGGCCGGCTTGAGCGTCTTGGAGGGGTACTTGGCCATTTTTGGGCCCCCAAGAGGCCTCTTGCAGCCCCCTTGGGGTGTTCTTGGGCCCCCTGGCCTGTTTCGGGGCCCTCTTGCTTCCAGGGAAGTCTCGAGAACGTGCGAGACGACCCAGGAGCGCACCTGAGGACACTCCACTTCGCGCCTCGGGGCGTCGTGGTGGATACGTGCCATAGCCCCGCAGTCGCGAGGGCGGCAGGGTCGTCGAGCGAGGCTTTGGAGAAGCCTGCCGCAGGCGCCGGTCTTTTGTGCGTCAGAGTAATGTGGGTGGCTCGCGGGTGGGTCGTGGGGGGGTCGAGGGTGGGTCGCGGGCCGGTCGCGGGCGGGTCGCGGGTGGATCGCGGATGGGTCGCAGGCGAGGACGACGATAGCAACACACAAGCACAACATACGCAACACACAACCGTTAGCAGCCATACAGACCAGAAAAAAACAACACCGGCAACATCAACATCACCAGCACCAGCAACAACAACAACAACAGCAACACCAGCAACAACAACATCACCATCAGCACCAGCAACAACACCACTACCAACAACAATTACAGCACAATCAACAACAACGATACTACTCCTCACCGCGGGAGCCCACTTGAGGCACGAACCCAGGGATGATGTAGTAAGACGGTTCGTCCCCTCACTCTGATACGTATGCGTATCGCTCTAACTATAATTGCATCTATAGGTGTATAGGTACATGTATGCATGCTGCTGTTCGAGGCTTCTTTGGTGTTTGTTAGAACTGTGCTCCCCTTGTAGTGTCGGCCTCATTCCAGGATCGCTGCTTTGTTGTTGTTTTTCAAAATGGCACTCTCGGTCCAGTGCGGCCCACATCTCTTGATCCGATACCTTCCTCACCGTTGTGTCGCCGCCCTCCTTTCCACTCCTCCGCCCTCTCCTGGCCCTTCTGCTCATCCTTGTCCTCCTGCTCCTGCTCCTGCTGTTTATCCGCCTCTACCTCCTCCTCTTCCTCTAATGTGCACAGCTCCACTTACTGATTGCGCATCACTCGGTGGAGTCATTTCGGGTACCCAGCTCCGCTAGGACACCCGTCGTCGGATAGAAACAAATCGGAGCAATGGGTAAATATCGGTGGGAAGGGTAGGATCTCAGATATGGCGTGCGCGCGCCCAGCTTGACCCTCCTTTCTCTGTCTTCCACCTTCTTCTGCTTTTCTCGGGGTGGGGTGGGGAGCTGGGGTGGATTCGCGCAGGCTCCTGCTCCCGAGAAGATCTCTCTTTTCGACGACATGGGTGACGTGCCGGATGTGAAGGTGACGAATTTAGCCCGCTCCAGTGGGCGACAGGAGTTGATCATGGACGCGAGCAGGATTCAGGGGGGAGGAGGATGATAAGGAGGAGGTGGAGGTCTTGCAGTAGCAGGAAGAGAAGGAGAAGGAGAAAGAGGATGAGGATGATGATGATGACGAC
This sequence comes from Prorocentrum cordatum, assembly GCA_963575745.1. Taxonomy (NCBI): domain Eukaryota; class Dinophyceae; order Prorocentrales; family Prorocentraceae; genus Prorocentrum; species Prorocentrum cordatum. The sequence continues at coordinate 204,194 of CAUYUJ010008391.1, forward strand.
GATGTTGATGATGATGATGCTGATGCTGATGATGATGCTGCTGATGATGATACTGATGATGATGCAGATGATGATGATAAGGGGGGGAGGAGGAGGATCCAGGGGAATAGGGTCCTGAACGATTCATAGTATGACAGAGATGACGACGAAGGCAGTCTTGTTGACCTACCATTGGTACCCATTCTTCACGCTTCGCGTATCCCCACCAGCCGTGCTCCTACACACAAAGGGTTCCATCACGTTCGTGCCCCTTGACTTCCCCCTGGCGATCCGGAGTCCTCCGTCGAGCGCCTGCACGGTTTGTCCTCCTCGACAACATGGCCGTGGTCATCGTCCCCCTCGAGTGCGCGGACGTGGGCTTCGGGGACCCGGGCTCGAATTATCTCGCCACTTTGGCGTTGCACGCCGACCTGATTCACCTCCTGGTCTCCTACGGCATCGGCGTTGTCGGCCTGTCTTTCAGCGTCCTCTTCGCCATCTGGGTCGCAGCGTAGTTCGCTCCTGCGCGCTTAGTGCCTAATTTAGATCTGGCACGGCTGCCGCGCTTCTGGACGGCGCGCGGATGGACCGCGACGCTCGCGAACCAAAAAGTATCCCCACCAGCCCACCGGGCGCCCGTGGCCACGCAGACGCTGAGGCCGAACAGGTCGGGCTCTCCCTTCTTGGCGAATCGACTGAGTTCCAATCGCGCCCGATAGAGATCTGCTCCTTCAGCCAACCCTTCTCCTGCGACGTGTGTAGATGAGAGCCTCCATAGCTGGGCTCGACAATCTGAAATCACATTATCAAGTAGTTCAGATACGTCGATGCCCGTAGGTTCGTAGCCTGCAAGCCGTGACGTAGGTATCTGCTCTTCGAACGAACCATTGATTGGCCTCCTCCAGCGGAGTGCAGAAGACACATCCCAACCAGCGTCTAGAAGAGTAGCCACCACTGCTTCAATCGGTCCTTTGACCAACCTCCATCTCTTGCGAGGTCCCGCATCACGAAACCGCCGTGAAATCGGAGCCCGAGCGAGTTCAACTCGATGGTGGATGCTAGTGTTTGTCTTCCAAAGACAGAGGTATTCGGCCAACAAGCCTCGTTTCAGCTCGAGGCCAGGGTCCTTGGGGCCGTAGAGGAGTGCAAGGGTGGTGGCAAGGCACCGTCCTTTCATCGGCCCAACTCCTGCGGTGGCTGCCAGTCGCCTGAGAGACAGAATGCAAGATGGCGGCATGCCATGGGCCTGATGTCCGTAGGCCCCTTTGCGGCAGCGCTCCTGTGGTCCCAAGCCCATTGCGCCCCGCGTCTGAGCTGGGCGTGCCTGCGTAAGCGAGCAATGCGTGCTGCCCTGCGCTTGCTGGCCGCGAGTCGAGCCTTGGCCACGAAGACCGTGCGCCTCTCGCCAGAGGGGACGTCGATGCCGAGGTCGGTGCCGTGAGGTCCATGGCGAACTGGAATGCCATGCTTCTGTAGTTGAGTGGCCGTCTTCCTGCCGTCCTTCGGGGGCGTTGACAGTTGTGCTGACTTGTCTGAAGGTGCGAGCCGATGATCCTCTGCAAGATCGGCGAGCACCACTGTGGCGTTGAGAATACCAATCTGGGCGTCATTCTGCGGATCTTCTGTGCGAGCAACTGTGTCGCCAATGAAGGTCTCTGGAAGTGGCGAAGCTGGCCCTATTGCGCGCCGCTTGCGTCAAGGGGTGCAGGAAGAGCTGGGCCACTCGCACTTCGCGAGGGCGGGGGGCTTGAGGTCGAGCGCTGCCTCCCCGATCAAAATCCAGGACAGCGAGTCGTACAACTTCCCGAAGTCCAAGAGCAGCGTGGCTGCTGAAATCCCAAGAGCCACTGCCGATTCATCGAGCAGCGCGCGAAGGGGCGCCGCTCTGAGAGAGCTGCTGCCAGCCGCTGCAGTACCCCAGAAGCCCGATAACTCCTGCGACCACGTGGAGGCAACTCCGTATCGGACTCGGCTCCAGACTTTCGCTGTCTCAGGAAGTAGGCCAATGGCCCTCTTACCTCCTTTGGGTTTTGGCAGCGCTGCTCCAATGGGGGCAGTGTCTGCGCTGGCCAGAGTCCCTCCTGCTCGATGCCGTTGAGAAAGTCGCAACGAGCCTGGCGACCTTCCAGAGGAAGCCGCTGTATATCTAAGGGCGTGATGGAATCAACCCCGCTGACCTTGGTGCCCAGCGCCTGGAGGGCCTTGTCAACCTGCTCAACTTCCCGCAGAGCTAGATCCTCCTCTCGACTTTGCACATGTAAGCGTTTGAACATGCTGAGGATGCCAGCTGGGGTATCAACTGAATATCGCCACAAGCGGTTCCAGGTAGCTCGGGTGTTCTGCATCCGCACGGACGGATCACCGACGACCCGGCTGTCAATTACTGGTTCCGCTGTGACAGACTTGGGGCCCTTGACCGCCGAGTGATGCAGACCTGGCTGGGGGCGCCATTTCTCCTGGGCCCAACGCGCAAAAGGCACGCCGCTTTAAGGTGAGGCATCCGGCATGAGAACGGCAAGCCAGCCTCTCCGTCAAGTAGGCGAAGCCGCCGCGCTCGAGGCTGGTCGCCCCCGAGAAGGCTCGAGACCAATAAAGCCAACGTTGCTGATCTGCGGCTCCTTCAGGTTTTTGTCCGAAATGGCTGGCTGGGTCAAAATTGGTAGCTTCCGATGCGCGACGACTGAGTGCTGCGAGACATTGTGCTTGCTGGCGAGGATCCTTGCCATGCCCATGAATGGCGATTAGCCTTTGAACAACTGTAAGGACTGTGCCCCGCCAGTCGCCTGGACCATCTGTCATGTGGGCTCGTCCAGGGGCCGATTTAGTTTGTCCCCAGCAGAGTGCGAAACCTTGAGATCGGGTCACTGTCAACGGTGCTTCAAGTTGATGGTGGAGTGCGAAGGCGCACTCCGCGCTGGAAGACCACTGCGCGCACTGGCTGGTGACGGCACCGAGCCCGCGCGGGTTGACCTGACCCAGGAAGTGCGAGTCGACCGCGTAGCGGCGCTCAGTGCTGAGCTCTGAAATTGAAAGTGGAGGTGCCCACAACCCAACGGGATGTGAACATCGGCCAGCGGGTTGGCATCAGTCAACATCGGCTGGTTGTGTGAGGCGTCGTAGTCTTCCAAAAGATCAGGTGGGACCTGGGCCCGTTCTTGAGCTCGCCGCTGCGCTCTGGTGGCAGACCTTTTGCTGTTGGGGTCTGCAGCGAGCCTTGGCCTGGTCACCTTGGGAAATGGTTCATGTACCTGTAACTTCTGGTACCACCCTACGCATGCCGTCGTGAACGTCGGTCTGTAAGGCACAATGCGTCTTCCATGGCGCTTGCACCTGTGCCCGAACCAGGTGCCTGGTGGAAGTGCCGTTCTTGGCAACGGCGTGGTCTATGAGGGAGTTCACGTGTCCTTTGTCGCAAGTGGTGTCAACATCTGGCAACAGGGGCGAACCTCCCATCTTGGGTGGCCATTGGGTCTCCTCTAAGGAGGATGCTGGCATATTCCAGTCTCCGACCACCAGCCATGGGTCAGCAAGCCCGCGAAGAAAGGACGCCAGCGCAGCGAGTGCTTGACCATTGCGCCCTGTGACGCCCAATCCTGGCCAGAGATAAAGAGCCACCACAACCAAGTTACCATATGTCATGTGCAAAACCATAGCAGAGAATCCTCTCGTAGGGTCAGGCTGACGTGGCGCTAACGCTTGCTGACGAACAGGCCGAAATGACGCGGTAGCTACATGCTTCTTGGCCATGGCCCATTCACCGCCTGAAGAACCTCCTCGTCCCGTGAGAGTGCTGCCAGTGGCGCTGACCTTCCAGCCATCCTTGTCGATGTCGTGCTCGATCTTGGGGTGAAAGCTGGACGCGGTAATATGGGCCCCCACTAAG
>CAUYUJ010008391.1:213055-253055 GCA_963575745.1 Prorocentrum cordatum
ATTCGATGCACATGAACGAACACAATATCATGGTGTATGTTTCGGGCTGGTGTGTAGCCTTCCTGGGGTGGTCCGTCGTTTTGTTACACTAGTCCCTGGGTGGCAAGCGAGTGCGTGGTAGCAACTGTCCTCGACCAGACGCGGCTGCCATCTGCGCGCATGGCCACGTGCCAAGTCTGTTCGTTTGGCGCGGGCACGCGGTGGCGGCCCCTGTCGGGGCGGTCGCGAGCGTTCGGTTTTTTTCACCCGCAGCCGAGCACCTGTTGAAGCAACCTCCTCCCGAAAAGCTGGGCCAGCGTTTCTTAACCAACTCGCCAGGACACTGGCCGCGTTTCTGGAGCATGTTCGCCCCTCCAGCGATACCAAGAGAAGTTTACCCAGGCTTGTTCCAGGGATCTGGCCCAGTTCTCTTGAGTTCTTGATCCTAATTTCGGCCGTGCTGCCGTATGCTTGCGGGCCCCGCAGCACAGTACTAGTACTCGCGTTCGGCGGACAAATTCGTATCCGCGCCCTTGCGGTCTGGATTCTGTGACGCGTTCCTCAAGGGAGGAAAAACCACCCGGACCGGACGATTTGCGTTCACTAAACGGCCCTGGGCGCTTACTAAACAGCCCTGCCCTGTCCGATTCCTTCAGCGGGGGCGTTCAGTAAACGGTTTCGCGTGTCGGGGTGGTCATTATCGGGGTGGATTTTCAGCCCTCTAGTTCCCGCAGATGCGCGGTTGCTGCATCCCACGAGGGGTTCAAGGACCAGCTGAGGAACGTGGGCTGGTTCATCATCGAGGTGGAGGACTGGGGCAAGGACCACTGCGGCGAGGACTGCGGCGGGGGCTTCCTCGGCCGCTGGGGCGACAGCTTCGAGAAGCTGAACGTGTGGCGCTTCCCCTTTGAGCGGGTGCTCTTCCTGGACGCGGACATGTACATCCTCAGGGAGGGGATCCAGGACATCCTGGACGTGCAGCTGGAGCCGCATCAGATCGCCATGAGCCCCGACGGCTGCAAGCCGGAGCACAACAGCGGCATGCTGCTGTTCCGCCCCGACGTCAAGGTCTTCTCCCGCCTGCTGGAGAACATCGCCGTGCACAGCGGCGGTCGCGAGGTCCTGGACCAGACCGTCATCAACATGGAGTACAAGGGCAACATCGTGTCCTTGAGCAAGAAGTACAACTGCGTCGACTACTCTGCGGACTGTGTGTGGGAGAGGGGTGGGAAAGAATGCGGAAGGAGGAGGGGGGAGGATGGTTTGGAAGAAGAGAACGAGGAAGAGAAGGAATAGGAGGGTAAGGGAGGAGGACAAGGAGAATGGATGAGGACAAGGATGACAGGAACGGTCGTCGCAACGAGTACACAGGCGGAGCGGGCGGAACAACAAGCGCACATCACAGCGAGGCGCGTAACGCAGCCCGTGTGGTCTTCTCACTGGTGAGCGTGTGCGAGGATGGTGTGTCCTCACTTTCGGTCTCCCCTCTTTTGATGTGCCGTAACTTGATTCGGTGCGTCCCGCCGTTGCCTTGCCTCTGTTTGGCATAAGTGATTGCCGACCAGCAATAGCGCGGATGGTCCAAACTCCGCGGGACTCCCTCGGGAGCCCGCCGCCGCCAGCAGTGCCCGCGAAGTTCTACGCGTCGACCAGGAGGTGTTCGACACCACTCCGCCTACTACTCGCTGGGTCACAGGTGGTTTCCGGGGGCGGAAAAGAGGGGGGTGATGACCAGTGGGGGTGGATATCATGGCGTGGGCCATGATATTTCCCTAGATTTCATGGCGCCTCTTCTTATTTCATTACGTCCCTGGCCCCCCCGCTGGGCCGCGCACATGCCGCTGGTCATGATTTGCACCCTCCCCTCTTTCACGCCCTCCTCTTTGCCGCTCCCGAGGTTTGTAGGTTGGGTGATGTCGCAGGTGGTCGGAGATTGCTTGAGCTTTTGGCATCGCTGGGTCGGATGTGGGGTGGTGTCGTCTGGTTCCTGGTCCAACATGGTCTGAGCACGCGATCCGCCTTGCGCCTTGGCGGCCACCGCCTTCCCTTCTTGCGCCTCCCGTGCGCCATGCGTGCTTCAGCGCCCCCGCCTGCCGCTCCGACCGCGCCCGAGCGACCTCCAGCGCCGCGAATAAACAAATAGACGTGTGCGAGCAGCTTGCGCGTCCGTGCGGGATCACCCGCTGCAGTCGTGGCAGCAGAGGTCGCGCTTCTGAAGATGTGGACCGCGCGCTTGACGCGTAGCCGTCCAAGGCGCGTGCTCCCTGTGAGGGCCGCCGGCGCACGCGCGTTCTCGCGCCGATAAGCGAGGTGTCGGCGTCGACCTCACGGGACATCGACCGCAGGGAGTGATCAGGGCTGCTCTGAAACATCCCGCCAAACATCGTCGTACTTAACTGCAGAATGCGCCGTCGTATGTAAACGCAGAAAGCACTGTCTGGTGCATGCCCTGCGCGGGTCAAAGGATGTGCTCTTGACAGTGCGACACGCGTGTACGCCCTGAAGGATTTGCGCCAATCATTTGTCGTGCAATCACTTGTCGTGTGAACCTTTCTGGGAGCCATCCAGATGCATGCGTTCGCGAAGAAAGCCTTGGTCGGACCATGGTGTAGGTTTGCTTTCGCCTCGGGTCTGGATGTTTGAAGTTTCCTGGCCCACGCAGTATATATACATATATACATATATATATATAGGTACTTCCAGATCTTTTTTCAGGCCTGTGGGTGACCAGTTTGCCTTCCATTTTGTCTGCTCAGGTCGAGACCCAGGTCGGCGTTTGGCGCAAGACGTGCTCCGAAGTGCTGCATGCAGGCCGCCTGCGGCAAAACATCGCCTGTTGTCGTGCGACCGCCGCTTGAATCATTCCTTCAAGTGCAGGTGCATTCCGTCTCGCCTGCGTGCCGCCACGGCACTTGCCAAACATTCCTTGAGGAAGCCGTCACTGCACCTGACGTGCATTGAGTTTCCTCGCGTATTTTTTTTGCTCCAGTCCGCCAGTGGGTTGCAGCTAGGGTTGATAGCCAACCAGGAATTCTGCATATGAAACATACAGGATTCCCAGCATATTTCCCGCGCGGCCGCAAACGCAGAGGTTCAGCTCGTCGTAGGCCTGCTCAGCGGGCCCTCTCAGCGCCGCCACCGCGCCTGTCAGGAGATAGCTGCCCCACCCAGGACAAGCGAACACGGGCTCAGGGGGTGCACTCTTGCGAGTATCCCGGGCGCTGCGGGCGGAGTGGTGGCCGCATGCCGCAGCCGATGACGACGTGTTGCCTCAGCCTTGACAGCTCTTCTCTTCAGGGAGACAGGAGGAGGCCGAGGGATGAATCAGTAACAGCAGTATATAATTGCAGTCCGCTTGTCGCAAGTGTGGTGCAACTGTTTTGGAGCAGGTGATGCTTCTAGCGCCCTCGATCACGTCGATCCGAGGGCTCGCTGGTAGTTCCAGCAGGGCCTGCAACGCCCGACAGACAGCATTAGTGAGCACGGATGGGACGTTGATATTGCCGATAATTGGGGGAGGCAAAGGAGGAGGAGGAGGAGGAGGAGGAGGAGGAGGAGGAGGAGGAGGAGGAGGATGGAGGATGGAGGATGGAGGTGGGAGGATGATGATGAGAAGGAGGAGGGGGACGAGGAGGAGGAGGAGGATGGAGGGTGGAGGAGGGAGGAGGAGGATGATGAGAAGGAGGAGGAGGAGGAGGAGGATACGGACCATGAGGAGGACGCAGTGGGTGTCAGGCACATCTCTCTTGATTGTGGTAGAAGCTGAACTGGGGAGGCGTAGTGGTTACGCGGTTACTGATGATGGTAGCCATATTTTTGATGATGGTGATGACCACTGAAGGAGAGAAGGCGGAGAAGAAGGAAGGGGCGGAGGAGGAAGGGATCGGGGAGCAGAGGTGGAGGGGGCGGGCACCGTAGAACCTTTCATTCTGATTGGTAAGCGACAACAGGTTACACTTCCCGAAACAGCGCTTGTGTTTCGGGGGTCGTACTTGCCTACTGATGCATTCGCCATGTTTGGGGGACGCCATTTGCTGTTGTCGCCGCGTTATCGCTGACACCCAGTCGTGTCGCCGGGGTCTCGGACGATAGGGTCCCTCACGACAGGGACCTTCACAACAAGGTCCCACACGATAAGGTCTTGTACGACAAGGTCCCACCCGCTTGGGTCTCAAAGGCTAGGGTCCCACAGTAGGGTTTCAGGACCGCACGCGGCCAGCACTTCACGCGATAGGGCCCCGCAAAATATGGTCCTACACCAAAGAGTCCGCACGAGGAGGTCCCGCACGGCAGGGCCCCACGCGATACATTCCGCAGATGGCACCGCATACGTCGCACCTCACACATTTCACCAGAGCGCAAGGGAGATGAGGACGAGGAGGAGGAGGAAGAGGAGGAGGAGGAGGAGGAGGAGGACGATGCTGTGGGTGTCAGACACATTTCTCTTGTTTGTGGTAAGCTGAACTGAGGAGACGTAGTGATGACGCTGTTGCTGATGATGGTGGCGATGTGTTTTGATTTGATGGTGATGGCGACTGACGGAGAGAAGGAGGAGGAGAAAAAGGAAGGGGGGGATGAGGACGGGGACGGGGAGCAGAGGCGGAGTAGGCGGGCACCTTAGAACCTCTAGCAGACCCTTCAGTTTGATTGGTAAGCGACAACTCGTTACACTTCCCGAAGCAATGCTTGTGTTTCGGGGGTCCTACTTGCTTTCTGCTGCATTAGCTATGGCGGGCTGGATTTTGGGTTCGTCATTTCCTGTCGTCGCCTCGTTCTTGCTGGCAAGGAGGAGCAGAAGGAAGCTGAAGATGAGGAGGGGGACGAGGAGGAGAAAGAGGGGTAGGAGGATGAGGACGAGGAGGATGACGGTGACGATAAAGGACTGGCGCTGCCCCCTGTCCTGCGGGAACGACACTGTGATCGCCCACTTCACGGGCACGCCCAAACCCACCAGGCATCCCCTCTTTTCTCCTCCCCTCTCCTCCTCGTCCTCGTTCCTGCCCTCCTGGTCCAGTTTGTCGTCTTACCCCTCACGCTGCTTGTCATATCTGTCATCCCTTTTTGTCCTCCTGCTCACCTTTGTACACCTTCGGGCATGATCTTTCTCCCTCCTCCTCCTTCCATCCTCTCCTTCTTCTTCTTCCTCCTCCTCCTCCTCCTCCTCCGCCTCCCCCTCCTCCTCCTCCTCCCCCTCCTCCTCCCCCCTCCTCCTCCTCCTCCGCCTCCCCTCCTCCTTCTCCTCCCCCCTCCTCCTTCTCCTCCTCCTCCCCTCCTCCTCCTCCTCCTCCTCCTCCTCCTCCTCCTCTCCTCCTCCTCCTCCTCCTCCTCCTCCTCCTCCTCCTCCTCCTCCTCCTCCTCCTCCTCCTCCCCCCCCTCCTCTTCCTTGGTGGTTCGCAGCGCGGCCCCGCAGCATGTGGCCCTTCGGCGGGCGGCCGCGGGCGCCCGCGGAGCCACTGCCCCCAGCGCCTGCGGCGCGACCGGCGGCGATCGGTCCCCCCATTGCACCGCCGCCTGAGGAGGCGGCGATCCAAGGCACGAGTCAGGGACCCAGACCCCCTCGAGTTATGAAAAAATCACGACGGGAGGTTTTTCGCTATTTTCGGCCTCCGGGGGCCCTTACCGGCCCTCAGGACCGTCAAAAAACGACTCAGGATGAAAAACCGGTCCCGGGGAATCGGTCCGGACCTCTGGGGGTCGCGTCATGAAACAATCATGACGTCGGGGGTCTGGGGACTTCGCCCCCGGTGCCTGTCCAAGGCGTACCTTTTCCTGTGCAAGCTCTTTCGGCACCGCCTGTACTCCGCACCCCCCGGCCGCCTGAGGCACGAGTCAGGTTGCGCCACCAGTGACGAACGAACAACACACACCCATACCCGTAGGGGGGTCGTTGGGAGGAGGATTGGCTATGGGTTTGGGTGCGGGGTGTCGGACCCTGGGGAACGCTCCCGTTCGAGCGGGGACGTCCATCCGACAACATGCACCCATAGCCCTCTCCGACACCCGTACGGGTATGTGTGTATGTGCGTTGTTGGTTTGTCAACCAGCGTGACCTGAGCATCCGCGTCGACCATCACGGCAACAGTTTGCCTCAGAGCCATATGAGCGGCGCTAGAAGAGCGCGGCTACGCAGGTTCAGCTGGCGCGAGGCGATGGGTGGGCGGGTCTTCGGCGAGCCCGCACGCGAAAATTGCTGGAGATGCAGGTGGGGTGAGTCGGTCTGCTTCCACAGTTACAAGAAGCCGGCATCGCCCAGCGCCAGCATCCGTGACAAGCTAGGGAGTGTTGCGGCCAGGCCATGGGATATGTTTCAAGGGAGGAAAAAACACCCCGACTGGACAATTGGCGTTTACTAAACGGCCCTGGGCGTTAACTACCCAGCCTTGCCTTGTTCGATTTCTTCTTGGGGCGCGTTTGCTAAAAGCCTCGCGTGTCGGGGTGGTTCTCGTCGGGGTGGATTTTCCGCCCTCTAACTTTGGCTACCAAACCATGGGAGATGCCAGTTGAGCTCGGGCAGGTTCGGGTTCGGATCAGGAAGCCGGAGGCTACCATCGCCCAGGAAAAAGCGAATATGATACGGTTTTGGATGGTGATGACATGGAAGTTGACGACGAGCAGGGTACTCTCTTTTGATGAAGGAAAGACCCGGGCACGCATCCATGAATGTTGCAAGCAGTTTGAGTTGGGCAACAAAGGTACAGGAAAACATTGGACTGCACTGCGCACGGCCGTCCGTGCAGAGAGGGAGCAGCTGCAGTCTCGGATCGGTGCCCACACACCAGTCGCAGCGCAGATGTGTGCTGTCACCCTCAGATGGCGGCGGAGCCCCAAACAACCGACAAGGCTAAGGCGGACGTCGACAAGCAGCAGCGTCGCATTGATGAGCTCGTCGCAAATTTTGAGTTGCCCAAGGAGGATCTGGTACGGAAGGAGGTGTCGTTCGAGGGGTTGCGCGACAAACAGCTCAAGTTTGCTAAGAGTACAGTGCTTCCGCCTGAACGTAAAGATGAGGACCAGATCGTGGCGCTCGGCTTGGACTGTGCGGCCCTTGGTAAACGTTCAAGCAGCAGGGTGCAGTGGCAGCAGCTGAGCAGATGGCGGATGAGGTTGCTAAGCGGCCCCCTCTGATCATCAACGATGCGAAAGTTACGTTGCCCGGCTTCGATGCGCAGCCTGCGACCCCAACGCCACTCGCAGCCGCTTCGGCCAGTTATCCTGCAGGAGGAGGCCAAACACAAACAGCATCAGGAACGCCCTTACCAGCTATATCTGCTATTGGCGCTGATCTTAAAGTGTCCTGCGGAAGCACCTGGCGCAGGTGGGTGTGGAGTTGCCCGAGGAAGCCGAGGAGGATGCAATTTGCCAGGCAGCCTATAAGTCATTCCAGTGGACAGCCCAGACCAAACGAACTGTTTTCCAGCCGTTCGAATGTTGCTCGGGTTGTGTACATTGTGATCAATTTGTCTGCGAGCATTCAGGGGCTGTTCGGCAATGTGATCCAGCTTATCCAACATAGTGATCAGGCTGGCCAGGGCCAGGCGATCATGGCTTGGTCCAGGGGTGACGAGGGTGCGACTTCGCCGCTAGCTACGTCGAGTCGGCGGTCCTGCCTGGCTCCGAAGAAGACTGAGACACCTGCGAGGGCGAAGCCCGCCGCGGCCCCTTCGCTTGCGCAGCAAGACGAGAGGGAGGTATTGGAACCCTTGCGGGTGAATCAGGTGGAGGAGCTTGGCGAGTGCATTCGGGACTCCAAGGGCAATTTTTCCGCTGCATCGATGGCGGCGGCGTCGGGCACATGCGTTTGCTTGTCGAGTCTGCGGCCCGACCCTGTTGGTCCCGAGAAGGACGAAATCGCAAGCGGGACGAGGTCCGCCGCGACCCAATCGTGTGTGTGTGCGTGTGTGTGTGTGTGTGTGTGTGTTTGTTTGTTTGTGTGTGTGTGTGTGTGTGTGTTCGTGTGTGTTTGTGTGTGTGTGTTTGTGTGTGTGTGCGTGTGTGTGTGTGTGTGTGTGTGTGTGTGTGTGTGTGTGTGTGTGTGTGTGCGTGCGTGTGTGCGTGTGTGCGTATGTGTGTGTGTGTGTGTGTGCGTGGGGGGGTGGGGGGGGGTGTAGTTGCCCCTGGGAGTCACCCCCCAGATCTGCGCGTCCCCGCCCCCCCCCCTCCCCCCTGCTGCCCTGCTGGCGCCCGATGCACCGGAGAAAACCGCGCGATCAGGGTCGCGAGGTAGAGCGCGCGGTCTCGCCGCCGAAAAGGCCGACCGCGCCCGCGCGAAGGAGAAGCGCTGCGAGGCACAGGTGGGGCCCGAGAGGCAGATCACGACCAGCAGCGCAGACAACGCTGGCCCGCTGCTGAGGCATCTCGAAGGTTGCAGGTCCTCAGTGGTCCTTGTCCAGGAACGCAAAAGCTGACGACGCCGCGCGGCCTTCGATTGAGTGCAACATAGAGCAGCTGAGATGCCGTGACATTGTGTGTCCAGCGCTTCGACGGCAAAGGATGGATCATTATCTGAATGTGTTGTGCTTGCAGTTGCATGTATCGCGGCCGCGATGCCATCCTGCGCTGGAGCCTGCGGTGCTGTATGGTGGGCAAATGGTTGCAGGGAGTGTAGCATGTGGGGCGTCTTCTAGGATCGTTGCCACACCTGCGTGTTCCAAAGATTCGGTTATATTCGTTCAGGACACTCAGAATATGCTGTGTCCTTTAGTTCCATATTTCGCGGTTGAATGATATTGGGAAGTGCAGGGTTGCCGGAGGGCATTGGGTCGTGGATTTTGCGGCCTTCGGGGGACAAGCATGTTTGGGGTAACCGCGCAGTACTTTCAATGTGCCAATGCAGGTAGCGCGCCGAGCAAGTATTCTGTCAGGTTGAAAGGACGGTCCAAATTTTCAGTGTGCCAATGTCAGGCCGAAGAGTGTTCTGGGGCACCATCGAGATGTCTGCAATGCCTACGAAGCTGCTTGGCTTCGCAATTCTCGCACGCGCGCAATGGAACCAAGGCGACAAACGAGAATCTTCGGTTTGCAGGCGCACTCCGTACGTTGCGGGCTGGAGGGCTCTGTGCGATGAACAAACAGCACGCAGCTGTATTCAATGTGTCTCCTAAGTGTTCCTTGCGATGAGACAAGTGACGAAGAAAGACCCCCAGTGGGGTCCCAAGTCGACACGCGTGTACGAACGCCTGCGTGAAAGAGGGCACCGGGGGCGCGCGGGCCCTGATTGGGGTCGCATTGACACTCCTGTATGCTTGACTATATTTCCGACGTTTCCCCCCCAAGGTCTCCGCGGGGCTCGAGGTCGCGCTCCGGGGCGACTGAGGGTCGGACCGGTCAGCGTGGTCTTTGTTGGTGTGTACTGATGGTTCTTGGCTGGCCCCATCGTTGCCAGCATTGCGACGGTGTGGTTGGGGCCTCTGCCAACTAAGTGACAACGCGCTTCCACTTCGAGGTGCGTATGGACCCCTTGAAGGACCAATGCAACCCGTGGGGCGTGCTGAGAGAGCAGCTTTACTGGCGGCTTTGCGCTTGCTCCCGCGAGAATCGCGTGTCGCGTCAGACCTGGCTTCTTTTCGAGACGCCCAGCAACCGGTGGAAGTATTGGATCGGGGGCGCATCAGCGGACAGGTTTGCCAAATTGGGGGCGGTGTATGTCGCGCGAGTTATCGCGATGCTTTGAGTGACCGCCCTGAGCGTTTCTGTAAAAATCCTGTCCCAGCCAGACCCATTGCTGTCACCTTTGCTTGTATGGGGTCCAGCGTTGTCCAATGTAAGAAGTGTTTGGCTCTTGCCCGGACCCCTGCCAGCCTCGCCGAGACTCTCCAAGGACCGCGCGCGCCCACGGCCCAGCACAGGCTTAGGGCTGGGACGGATGCTAAGTTGTAGGGCCTCTAACCTATGCGGTCAGCGGCGGTAAGGGCTGCTCTCGAGGCCGCTGACGTTCTCGACCCTGTGGCTGGTGCTAGGTCGAGTTCTGTTGCCGTCGGGGAGTCTGCTGCGCCTGCTGAAGCTATTGTCGAGTTCCACGGGCACCTGGTTTTGGTGACCCCCGCCGCCATGGTTTGCACCACATCCGTTTCCTACCAGTGGCCCAACGTAGGATGGCTAATTGTGAACTCGATGCAGAGTGTGCAGGACACTCAGAGCGCGGAACCACTCCTTACATACATATGTATGTATGTATGTATGTATGCATGCATGCATGCATGCATGCATGCATGTATGTATGTATGTATGTATGTATGTATATATGAATGAATGAATGAATGAATAAATGAATGAATGAATGAGTGAATGAATGAATGAATGAATGAATGAATGTATATATGCATATATATATACGTACGTACGTACGTATGTATGTATGGATACATGCATGCATGCATGCGTGCATGTATGTATGTATGTATGTATGCATGTATGTTGTTATATTTGTATATGTCTAGATCTGGTACAACATTTCCACCATCCGGGCGGGGCGGCATCCGAAGCCAGGATCGCCCCTTCCGCTTCTTATAGTTATTTTTGTATTATGTATGTGTATATGTTTCTATGTATGTATGTATGCTTGTATGAAGGGATGGATGAATGCATGTATGGATGTATGGATGGGTGTATGGGTGTATGTATTTATGGATTTACGCATGTATGGGTGTCAGGATGTATAGATGTATGGTTGTATGACTGTTTGGATGTGTATGTATGCATGTATGTATGTTTGCATATATGTATGCTTGTGTGTATGCAATCACCTATATACAATTTCCGCCCCCCCGGGGTTCCGTCAAGTCCGCCACCATCCGAGGCCAATCCCCAGTACCCTCCTCTTTGGCGTCCAAGAGAGCCCCTGGAGGGCTGCATGATGGCTCAGGACGCCCCCGAGCCCTCCTCTGTTTTCCTCTTCCTCGTTCTCCTCCTCGCCCTGCTCCTCCTCCATCCCGTTTCTCCTCCTCCTCCTCTTCCTTCTCTTTTTCTTTCCCTTGTCGTTCGCCCTGTGTCATCGGGCCTCCAGGTGAAATTTCTTCTCCTTGCTGCTTTCGTCCCCGCCGCCGCCGTCGTCGTCGTCGTCCTCCTCCTCCTCCTCCTCCTCCTCCTCCTCGTTGTTCTCCTTCCCTCCTTCTTGCCTCCCCTTCTCGCGCCCCCTCCTTTTTCTGGCCTCCGCATCCTCCAAGCTGTGTTTTCTCCTCCTCGCCGCTCCTCCTCCATCCCTTTTTTTATCATTGTCCCCGTCCTGCTCCTCGCATCCCCCCCCCCGCTCCGCCCTGCTTTTGTCCTCGTCCTGTCCTTTCTTATCGTTCCTCTTCCTCCTGAAGACGACGGGATGGAGGTGTACGGAGGAACAGGGCGATGCGGAAAAGGAGGAGGAGGAGGATTTAATAATAAGGATAAGGCCCTTGGGGGTCTGTCAACTTCGCCTACCGACAGGCATGCCGACCCCTGGGAAAAACATGGATGCGAGCCCCGATTCACTACCTGTAGGCTGTGGGGGCCGCCTGAGGCGACGGGGCCCGCCTCCGTTGAGGCGTGGTCCCCGAGCCTCGCCAGCAGGGGAACCCTGCCTCGGTTGAGCACTGGAGCTGGTGCGTGCAGGCGGAGGGGAGCTGCCTCACTCTGTGGGCGCACCCCCCGCCGCTGAGAGCCCACCCTCCCTCGCTCCCCTCTCCCCCCCCTCCTCCCTCAAGGCGGCAGGAAAGAGCAAAAAAAAGAGGAGAGGCGGCCTTGTACTTGGTGACGGCGTCCCGTCCCCACTCCCCTTGTACGCTCGCACATGTCTCTCCAAGCAGAGGGAGGCTATGAAGGTGGCGTGGCCGCACTGGCTCACACATGGAAAGCTGTGCCAATCACTACTGCCTGGACCGAGCGTGTGGTGCTCTTGCGGGGAAAAAAAGACAAGGCCTGAAACGATGGAACCAGTTCTCAGCTCACTGCATCGTCCCGAGCCCGATGCCCCAGCCTGCCGCCGACGGCGCCCTTGGCGACAGGAGACGCACGTCTCTACTCTGAGCTGCGCCTGGGCTGCTGTCGGCCTTAGTCGCGACGACTGGGGCCTCGGCCACGACCACCCCGCGGCTCTCCCAGCCCTGCACGCTCTTGCTCGGGCTCGGGCAGGGCGGCCTGAGCGTGGGCTGGAGGAGGTCCTGGTGCTTCGTCACCGCCGCCGTCGCTGCCGTCTCACTCTGGGTGGAGAAGAAGGCCTCGTCGTAGGCGTAGCCCTGCGGCCCTTTGGTCCAGCGGGTGTAGATGTGGTCGATCTCGTCGACCTGGCGCCTCGTGTAGTCGAGCTCCCACGGCATCGGTCCGTGCACCATCTTGCCAAGCTTGTCGTCCGTGGTGCCGATCGCGCTCCTCACCGCGCTGATGGCGTGGTGAATGTCGCGCAGCTGCTCTTTGAGGTAGAGCTCTGCCTGGCTGCGTTCAGCTTCTTCGTGCGGGTTCAGGCTCCTGACGTTCATGCGCCCGAGCGTGGTCACCACCCGCTCCCTCTGCTTGTGAATGACGTGGAGTGTCATCTCGCCGTATTTGGTCGCCTCCTTGAACGCCTCGGACGTGCTCTGGAGTGTGTTGTGCGCGACCTCGAGCCTGTACGCGTTCGTGCCCGAGACCTGGTCAGCCACTCCGTAGCCCCCCCCCCCTCTCGTGGATCTTCTGCACTACCGTGGGCTGCGGGTTGAGCTCCGTCCCTGCTGCGGCTGACGCGGCTGGCTGCTGCTCGGTCGCCCCCGCTTGCTCCGCCGCCGTCTCCTGCGCCGCCATTGCCCAGGTCGTGGTTCCACGAGAAAAGCGGGCGGCGTCCATGTTCTGGCTTGCAGGTGTCCTGGGTCTGCCTTTACAATGCCCTGGAAGTCGCGAGAAAGCTCGAGTCGTAAATGTCCACTGGTAGTATGTCGGACTGGGTACTGGGTCCCGGTTTACCTTAGTTGACCCCGCCTAGCTGTTGTTCACCTTAGGTGGTATAGTAGTTTCCTTAGTTCCCAAAAGGTTGGGGCGGTGAGAGACCGTAGTGGGAGCCTTGGAGTAGGAGTAGGCGTAGGCTCGGTCGTTCGCTGGAGTCGGGATCCTGGGCCTGCCCTTGGTATGCGACTCTTCCTCGCGCCCTCCGTCGCGCTGAGGGTCGAGGGAGGTAGCAACGATGGTAGCTAAGGCTGGAGGTAGCTGGGCGGGGGGAAGGAGGTCGTACCGAGGTCGGACCACACGCGCATGGCTGTGCTGAATGTTGTGGTGTGATAATCCCAGTGCGGTCGTGTCCCTAGTACGCCATATGTAAACTGTAGCCGTGTACTGTCGTGCTGCTGTACGAAGTCCAATACGGAAATCCCTGAACGTGGGCCCCGATTCCTTTATACTGTTCGGGACCTTATGTGTGCTGTCTGGGCTCCTGGAGACTGGTGAGGCTGCGTGTCCCTATAAGAGGCCAACGTGAGCTGTCTCTCTGTTTTGTCCACTCCCGAGGCTGACGGCGCACCTACAGCTCTAAGATGGCGGTGAAGGCTGCGGAGGACTGGCGACCAGCCAGAGTCACAAATACGTCGGCGCCAATGTGGGCATCCGCAGTCGTATCTGACAGAGGGGCCTCGCGCGGGGGAAGTTCGACTGCGTGCGGTACTAGTCGTGAGCTGAGAGCCTGGGGAGAGGTAGGTTGGAGTTGGTGAGGGAGGGGGGCGTAGGTGGTGGGAGCCCGTGTAGTAGTAGGGTGGCGGCTGGTTTAGTAAGTCAGCCGTCCACCCTTATTTTTTCGCCATAGGCTGGTAGTAGTCCCTTGGCCGTAGGTCCCGATAGTATGTAGCCATCCGATAGAGGTAGGCCATCTGGCCTCCGTGTTGCTCGGCCTGGCCCCTGAGACTCGTCATACGAACAAGGTCTGTGCTGATCTGCTGTGCGATTTTTTCCTCTCGAGTGACTGGCTGAGCAGAAGGTGGCCAGGCACGAGGGCGCCCCATGGAGTTGAGGCGTGACTCGGGTGCGCTAATCGGCGCCGAGCTGGCGGCGCCTCTAGGCTGCGAGCCCAGTGGGGGCTGGCCCGCGGGGCTCTCTCGCTCGCGGCGGGGCGAGCTGCTGGGCTTTGGCTGGGGCGTGCCTTGGCTCACCTCCTGTTGAGCTGCGCCTCCACGGCCCTCTCCAGGCCCGTCTTCGGGCCCCCCGAGCGGCTCTTCATGGCCCCGAGGTGCGCGAGCGCGTGGCCCAGCGCCTGCTTGAACATGTCCCCCTTGAATCCCGAGATCTTGTCGTACTGCTCCTGCTCGAGCTTCTGGTCGTACAGCACCGCCCTGAAGCTCGGCGCCGTGTTGATCGTGTAGATGAGCTTGGCCTTGCACTGCTTGATGTCCATCTCCACGTCGTCGCCCGTCTTGTTGTACGCCTCCTGAATCTTGCACTGCAGGAAGACCTCCGTGATGAAGATCGGTCCCCAGGGTTCGTCGAGCTGGCTCATGAATTCTTTCAGGAGCTGCCTCACGTGGAGGAGGGACGCGTCGAGTTTCTGCTCCTCCGCGTCGAGCACCGCCACAATCTCCTCTACCAGGCTCGCCGCGACCTGGCCGTGCGGTGGGCCGAGGCCGTGCCCCTTGCCCAGCTGTTTCAGTCGTATTGGCTAGTCGAGAGGCGAATTCCTGCAACCCGTCCCTGGAGGCTGGTCGGTGGGGTGTAGATCTCTCGTATGCTGCGCTCGTCGATTCTCTGACTGATGAGGATCGTTAGTCCACAGCTTTTGTTGATCCACTTCCCTTTGCGGGCACCGAATTGTAACACGTAGTGGTTAGGGAGATAGTGTCTCTGCACTGCTTCTGCTCCCGCCCATCTACATGTGCCGCTGAGGAGGATAACGTCCCAACTGTGTAGTTCGGCACTGATGTCCTCTAGTCGTTCGATGCTCGCTGCCTCCTGGGGGTTGTAGTAGCAGATTCTCATGCCTAGGCGCACGGACTCGCCATGCGGGCCCCCCAGTCCCCCCTGCCCCCGAAGCCTGAGGGTGTGGGCGCAAAATCGCTGGTGTACAGTTGTACGTGAGGTGCGGTCGGTCAGCTTTTGGGCACCTCAAACAGCGACTAGGAGGAGGAGGAGGAGGAGGAGGAGGAAAAGGAGGATGAGGATGGGGGAAAGAGGAACAGGAGTACCTTCTCCTCCTCGCCCCCCCCTCGCGAATCCGAGGCTCGCTGTGTTTTTTGAGGGGGGCGCCACGCAGGCAGAGCGCCATCAACCTGGACTGGGTGCGCACCGCGAGCCCAGTCAACGGCAGCGACCGCTGCGTGCACACCAACCGCGGCAACTGCGCCACGTGGCCACTGTTCTTCTGTGACATGAAGAGGAGCCTCCTCCCGGTGCCTCCTCGTGCCTCCTCCTACCACTTGTGGCCTTGGCTCGAAATCGGCCGACGTCGAAGGATCCAGAGAGCACGTGAGGGGCCCTGAGGTCTGGGCGTTGCGTTTTTTCACCCAGCGCTTTCGCGCCTCGCTTCGGGCCCCAGGAGCATCACAGGTCGATGCGGCTGGATAAAGGGCTCTGAGGATGGGGTCTGGGGCTCCGGTCGTGATGTTTTTCGCGATGTTGCAGGTTTTTCGCAACGTCGGATCTCGGGGTCCTCCTGCCTTCTCCACCTCGTCCTCTTTGTCCGCGCTGCTCCGTTCGCCCCGTGTCCTGCCAATTGTGTCCCTATGAATCAACATGCGCGACTGCCAACCTGGCGGCAGGGATGACATGGGCTGGTGTATACATGCATCTATATATGTATATGTATATATTTATCTGTCTACGTTGGACATTTATTCTTGATTATACATGTATATGTGTAGACACACTCGCGTACATATATATATATAGGTATACATGCATACGCACATGCACGCATACATACACGTACACATACATGCGCCCAGACATATGTACACACATACACTCGTAGATTACATACATGCAGACAGACGGGCATACAGACTGACATACACATACAGACACATGCGTTCATACGCACACACATATTCACTTACGTACATATACATATACAAACGTGCATCCATATACACATGCATACGGACATACGTACATGTGTACATACATACGTACACGCATGTACACATACATACACACATGCTTGCATGCATGCATGCATGCATGCTTGCATACAACCAAAGTCATACAGACGCTCATACACATATACAAACATACATGCGTACATGCATCCATCCATAAATGCATATATGCACACATATAAATGTATACGTGTATGCATAAATGCGTGCATGCAAATATATACACACACGCGTACATACATACATACATCCTTACCTACATACGTACATGCATACGCTCACGTGCACACACGCCTGCCTACCTACCTGCCATCTCAATACATGCGTACACACAAACCTACATACGTAAATGCACACATACATACACACTCATACAGACATGCATACATACAACCATACATACATACACACATTCGTACGTACATGCATACAAATACACATACATAATACATACACACATTCAAGCACACACATGCGTGCATGTATACATACATACACATGTACTCACTACACCCATGCATACATACATCATCACATGCAGACATACACATATAAATATATACATGTGTGCATACATACATTCATGCATACATACACGCGTACACACATACTTGTATACATGCGTACACCCATACATGCATCTAGACATCTAGGCATACATTCACACTTTCATACACGCATATAACATACATGCACACATACAGTCATGCATACACACATATATTCACACATGCATACATAATGTACATGCGTATGCATATACATGTATCTGTACACGTACATACACATATACATACGTACCGATCTTACATACCTACATGTATGCATACACACATACATACACACATCCAATCATACATACATACATTCTTGTAGACACACACATTCACAAGCGAAACAATGTATACGTACATACATACATCTAGACATACAAGCATACATACATACATACATACAAACACCCATCCATCCATCCACCCATCCATCCATACATACATACATACATACACTCCATACATACACTGCAAGACTTGCAGATAATGGTTGGCCTAGGCAAGAGTCTGAGTTTGAGGCCGTATCATGTCGCACGGCAGTTGTTGTGGCTCAGAGTTTCGGGCCTCGAGGAGGGCATGAATGTCCCATCGTATCCGCCGGCGCCCGTGCGACGCTGCGGGTGGTGCGGCGGCCGCCTGGCGCAGGGGGAGTCTCTGGCGCTGCCAGACTCTCGCGCCCTGCTGGAGTCGTGCGAACTGTGCCACTTGTTGGCCCTCGCGCGCCAGAACGCCCTCGGTACTCGGCTGACCCCGGCGGAGCGGGCGGTGCTGCTGGACCAGGCGCGCCACCTCGCCGCCCTCGTCGATGCGCTGGCTGGTCTCGGCGATGGCGCCCAAGGGCGTGGCAAAGGCCAAGGGCAAGGGCAAAGGCAAGGGCAAGGGCAGGGGCAAGGACAAGGCCAAGCCCAAGGCAGCGGCGGTTGGCGGAGGGCTCGGCCGCGGCGCGCTGGCCCTGGCTGCGGGTGCCCGCGGGCGCGGCGGCCGTGGGCGTGGCGGACGCGCCCGAGGCGGAGCCCGCGGTGGCGCTCTGCCTGGAGGTCGTGCCGCCGGCGGAGGTGCTGGAGGCGGCGCGGCTGGGCTGGCGGCGGTGTCGGCTTCCCGCCCGCTGCGCTCCCTGCCGCCGCGGCGCCACCTCCCGGCGCCGTGGCGGCGCCTGGCGGCGCGGCTCCTGGGGCAGCTGGCGGGCTGCGGGCTGGCGCGCCTCCCCCAGGCGGGCTGGGCGCCGCGCTCGTGGGGGCGATCGCGGCTGGCGGCGGGCGAGACGCTGGCGTGGCTGGCGGCCCGCCCCCAGCGGTGGCGGCCGCCGTGGGGCCCGCCGTCTTGCCACCCTCGGCCTTGCAGTCCGCCCGCGACAAATCTGCAATAGTCCCGCGAGAGCTCGACCCTTTTTTGCGTGTGCACCTTTTGATGCGGGTCTCCCCGTTCGCTGTTCTGGCCGCGCCGGTCTGTTCGACGGTTGCGAATCAAGCCGGATCTTCGGATCGGGTCTGGTCCTTGTTTTGGTCCCCAAGGGCCGCGCAAGTGAGAGGCCCAGTTTTGGAAAACGTTCGGTGAGCTCTAGCAGCTGCTATGGCCGAAAAGAGGGAGTTTAAAAAGGAGTCTGACCCAGAAGGATCATTATCCAAGTTCGTCCGATTCCGTCGCGTGTTCTAACACACGTACGTACGTCCGTACAAACACACATGCAAACACACACGCACCTACAGACATGCACTCATATGTACATCCGTCCACACATATATAGACACGTATCCGTGCATCCATACGCACGCATAGACATATTCATACACGCATGCAGCCAGACATGATTCCACACATCCACATACATACACGTACCTACATCCAAACACGTATATCTACATACATACACATGCATACACATCAATGCACATGCGTACATAAACATTCATATTCATGCACTTACTCAGCTGCACAACCGTGCTTTTGTTATCTATATATATATATAAATATATGTGCACGCATACCTATATGCACATGCGTGCGCAGACATACACATACGCACGAATACACATACATACATGCATACGGACACCCATACATACACACAAACGTACATACAACCATACGCACATGCATGCATGCATTCACGCACGCATACACTACATACATATACGCATACATACATACATACATACATACATACACACATACATACATACATACATACATACATACATACATACATACATACATATATAGATACATACATGCAAACATACATACACACATACATACATACATACATACATACATACGTACTTACTTACTTACTTACGTACTTACATACTTACATACTTGCATACTTACATACATTCATACAGTCATATATATATAGGTATGCATACATGATGTATATATGTGGTACATACATATCAACATTTGTGAACGCCTTGGTGGTGGAGGTGAGTGCGTAACAACATTTCTCCTCCCCCTCATCCTCCTCCGCGGCATTCTCATCCTTCTCCCCTTCCTCCTCCTTCTCCTTCCCCTCCTTCTCCTTCTCCTTCCCCTCCCTCCCTCCCTCCCTACCTCCCTCCCTCCTTCCTCCCTCCCTCCCTCCCTTTCCTAACTCTCCGCCTCCCCTTCCCCGTCCGCCTCCCCGTCCCCGTCCCCTCCCCTCGCTTCCCTCCCTCCTTCCCTCCCCTCCCCTCCCCCCAAAAAAATCTTGTTGGGGGAACCCAAGTGGGTCCCCCACCCCCGTGATCAATGGGGACCCCCGGGAGTTGGGGTTATGGCCCTGGGTCCCTAGCCACGAAAAACGCCACCTACTGGACACAGCCTCTTGGAGAGCTGGTCCCGTGGCTTTCCGCCTCGAAGCGTAGTTCTATTCATTAACCAAGCTGTGCAAGGAGAAATGCAAGCAGGGGTGGCCCGGCAGGGGCGGCAGGGGAAGGCGAGGGAGAGGACGAGGAGGCGGCAGGCGGGGGGGCGGTCGTGCTGGTCGTCCTGGTGGCCGTGGCCGTGGACGTCGGCGTGCTGGTGATAGTCGCAGTCGTCGGAGTGATGGTGGTTGCCGCCGGCGCTGTGGTAGTTACGGTGGTTGTCGTGGTGCTCTCGTCGTCAAGTTGCTGGGCGCTGGGCGCTAGGTAGTGTCGATGGTTGTAGTGGTCGGCGTCAGTGGTCGGCGGGGCTGAAAGCGGTGATCGTAGTGGTCGTGCTGGTGGTCGTGGTGGGAATCGCGGCAGTTTGGAAATGTGGTGGTCGTGCTGGTGGTGGTTCTATTGCTGCTGGCGGTTGTCGTGCTGGGGCTGGTGGTGGTGGGAGCCGCGGAAGCAACCAGCTGCCCCTTACCGCTACAGGGCTCTCAGGATCGTCCCCGCGTTCCCGTGTTGGAAGGGTGCGTGAAATGTCCCGCCAGATCCGGCTCAGGAGCTCAGAGCGGTCGACGTGATCACGAGAAGCACCGTAGCTCCGAACGAAGCTTACTGCCTCCTCGGATGGCCGCCCCCCAGTCTCGAAGACCATCGGGACTGGGTCTAGGTCCTCCCAGGTGGGGTAGCGGTCGCGTTTGTCCTCGACCATCTGGGCTGCTGCGAGCCCATCTCGTTCCGCTCGGGCGTGCCTGCGTGGGGCGTAGGTGGAGGAGCAAGTTTTTACATCCTCTCGGCCATGATGCGCGTTATGTCCCCCCTGCCCCTCGCCATAATGTAAAGCTCCCCCCCCAACTGTAGTGTGCCTCTGGCACTGTCATGGTGATGCTCGCAGGCTGCGGTGGTGCTTGCAGGCTACTTGAACGTTCACGGCCCATCGCGGCGTTGACAGGTTCATTGTCCGTGCTCGCAGACACGGTGCTGCGCTCGCAGGCTATTGTCGCACATGCAGGATCC
Organism: Prorocentrum cordatum; assembly: GCA_963575745.1. Taxonomy (NCBI): domain Eukaryota; class Dinophyceae; order Prorocentrales; family Prorocentraceae; genus Prorocentrum; species Prorocentrum cordatum. Next base: position 233,450 of record CAUYUJ010008391.1, read on the forward strand.
GGCAGTTTTTGCGCGCGCGGGGTTCACTCGGTACTCTGGTGCTGGCAGGGCCGCGAGAGTTGTGGTGGTGGCATTGCTAGCAGAAGTAGTGGTAACAGTCGCAGCAATAAATGTGAGACCAGGAAGAGGAGGAGAAGGAATTGGAGGGGGCCTGATAATCGTCGTCGTGGTTGTCTTGAGGTCGTGGTGATCGTTGCTGTGTTTGTCGTTGTTGTTGTTGGTAGTGGTGGTGGTGGTGTTGTTGTTGATGTTGAGGTTGCTGTTGTTGTCGTCGTCGTCGTCGTCGAAATCGCCATGGTCGTCGTGTTCATTTTGGTCGTAGCGAGAGTCGTCGTCGGATTGTGGTCCTCGTTGTGTCCGTCGTCGTGACAGTCGCAGTCGTCGGTGTATTCGTAATCGTCGCGATCGTCGTCATAGTCGTCGTGATCGTCGTCGCGGTCGTCATCGTGGTCGTCATCGCGTGGTCGTCGGGATCTGATTCGTAGTAGTCGGACTGGTTGGCGTTGGCTTCCTGATTGTGGTCGTCGTTGTCGTTGCGATCGTCGTCGCGATCGTCGTAGTAGCTGGTGTCGTCGTTGTCGTCGTCGTCGTAGTTATAGATCGTGGGTTGCTGTATTCTCGCTTGAGTCTCAAGTTCTTGAGGCAGACGATTTTCTGAGTGTCGAAGAAATTACCCCAGTGCGACCCTACCTAGAAGTTGGAGCCCCTAGGAAAGCAGCATTAGTTGCTATGCTATGTTGTGCTATGCTATGCCATGCTATGCTGCGCTATGCTATGCTATGCTATGCTGCGCTATGCAATGCTATGCAATGCTACGCTATGCTAAGCTATGCTATGCCATGCTGCGCTTTGCTATGCTACGCTATGCTATGCTAGGCTATGCTATGCTAAACTGCGCTATGCTATGCTATGCCATGCTACGCTGCGCTATGCTATGCTATGCTATGATATGCTGTGGTTGGCTATGTTATGCTATGCTATGCTATGCTAATGCAGCACTGCGCTATGCTATGCTAAGCTTTGCTAAGCTAAGCAAAGCTAAGCTAACCCTCTAGGCAGAGCCTAGATAGGGAATTACACCCATCGGGGCCAGCCGGCATCGAGGCTCGCTCGGCATCTGTCGCACATGCTTTTGCTTTGCCTTTCCCTTGCTTCGCTTTTGCTTTTGCTTTGCTTTGCTTTGCGTTGCTTGTGCTTTGCTTTGCTTTGCTGCTGTTGCTTTGCCTTTGCTATGTTATGTTATGCTATGCTCTGCTATGCTATGCTATGCTATGCTGCGCTGTGCTATGCTGTGCTGTGCTGTGCTGCGCTATGCTATGCTATGCTATGCTGCGCTATGCTATGCTATGCTGGGCTATGCTAGGATATGCTGTGCTGCGCTATGCTATGCTACGCTACGCTATGCTATGCTGTGCTCTGCTATGCTAAAGCTCAGCGAAGCTAAGACGAAGGTAAACTAAGCTAAGGTAAACCTGAGCTAAGATGAAGCTAAGCTAAGCTCATATGAAATAAGCTAAGCTAAGATGAGATAAGCAACGCTAAGCTAAGGGGACGCAGCTGGGGGAACCGCGGGGCGGATACTGGGGGAACCGCCTGGGGCGCTTTCCACTGCCCGGCCCCTTTTAAGCCCAGAGAGTAAGAACCCTTCTAGGCAGAGCCTAGGTATGGAATGATATACACAACACTTCTCGGCGCCCCTTGGGGATTTCTGGGATCGTCTCTGGATTCCCCTGGCGACGCCTCTGGCGCCGCCCCTGGCGCGCCCCGCGTGGCAGGGACGTGGTTTTTTAATGTGGATCCAAGAACTCCGCGCAGGCGCTGCGGTGAACGCGGCTGCTGTGGTGCACGCAGGCGCTGTGATGCACGCAAGCACTGTGATGTCCGCGGCAGCAAACACCAGCACAAAATACTGCACGAAGGAGAGCGTTGAGGATGCAAACGCTGTGTTGCTGCACGATGGTGCACGTATGAGCTGCGCAGTACGCTGATGCTTGCTGTGCTGCGCGCTGTGGTGCTTGCTCTGACCCGCACAGGCGCTGTGTTGCCGGAGCCGAACGGCGGCGGGGGGGGCGTTACGTCATGACCCCCCGCCCCCCCCCTAACGCGCGTTATGACTGCGAGTATTGAAACGCGCTCGAATGTACGCATGTCGCCGCCCAATCGACGAAGATGTGTCGGCCAGTGCTGGGGCCGTGCGTCTGGATGTCCAACCTTGCCTCCTGAAGATCCCCAGTCCGAGGCTTACGGCGATCCCACGCCGGTACCCGTGGGTTCCGTTGGCGCAACGTGATCCGTATATCCATATGCAAAGCTGCATGTCGATCACGCAGGCGGCCGTGCCGAGCAGGCATGGAACCCGTGGGTCGAGGGCCTCTCCGCACAGCGTGCCGTCGCGTCGTCGGTGCTGGCAGCGTGAGCCAGCGGGGCAGACCGAGCCGGCACGTGAGGGTCATCTCGAACTGGTCGTCTGGTTGCACAGGCTCCCCCGTTGCCGCGGCTGGGGAAGCGCCCCTGCGCCCACGCCGCCGCACTCCCGCAGCGCCAGGCGGTCGCTGTCTGGGAGCTCCCGCAGCAGCCGCTCTCTGTTTCTCCTGGAGGCCGCCTGGCTCCACACGCCCTCGAGGTTCGCGCGGGGCTCCTGGAGATTACGGGCCCAGTCGATGGGCTGTCCGTCTGTCGCCCCCGAGGCTTGCAGCGCCTGCTCGGCTTGGGCGAGCGCTTTTACCGTTCGCGGGCACCGCGTCTGGAACCGCTCCAGCGTGCTCACGTCCAGGCTCCCCCCCTCCCCTGCCCGTCTGCCTCCTCCTCCTCCTCCTCCTCCTCCTCCTCCTCCTCCTCCTCCTCCTCCTCCTCCTCTCCTCCTCCTCCTCCTCCTCCTCCTCCTCCTCCTGCTCCTCCTCCTGCTCCTCCTTCTCCTCCTCCTCCTCCTCCTCCTCCCGCCTCCTCCTCCACCTTCTTCTCCTCCTCCTCTCCCTTCCTCTTCCAATCCTTCTCCTTACACGTGAATCATCCCCGTCGCATCCCGGGGCCAGTCGGAAGGGCGGCCCTGTGGTTTGGCTTGAAACCTCACCATTTTATGCAACTGAAGCTTACAAGTGGATAACCGTTTCGCAGATTGAGGGCGCGTGGTTTCCAACATGTGACTCTCGCCTTAGCGCCGCGCGCCTTCGCTTGAAACATGTCCAAGAGTTGCACGGGTGAAGGGCGTGTCGTTTTCCAAAATTTAGCTCTCGACTTAGCGCCGCGCAACGTCGTTTTTTAACAGGTGCAAGAGTTCCACGGGTGAAGGGCGTGCTAGCGCCGCGCACCTTCGTCTAAATTACTTGTAAGAGTTTCACGGGTGGAAGGCGGTGCTTTTTCAACATGTGGCTCCTGCCCTAGCACTGCGCACATTCGTTGCACATGATTTAAATAGCTTCGCGAGTGTAGGGCGGTTCCTTCTCAACATGATGGACCCACGAACCCGGAAAGGGATATAGAACCGCATGCATGGAAACGTTTTCACGACACCGTATTGGGCGACGGGCACTTCCACGAGACACCCCGCGAAACATGCCACGAGACACGGGCGACCGTTTTCAACGTTTTCCTGGAAACATTCCATGAGACACCCCGCGAAACAGTCCACGAGACACCCCACGAAACATTCCACGACGACAGGCAACCACTCAACCAAGGCGGTGTGGTCGTGCTGGGGAGTGGTCGTGCTGGGGTGTGGTCGTGCTGGGGGGTGGTCGTGCTGGGGGGTGGTCGTGCTGGGGGGGTAGTCGTGCTGGGGGGTGGTCGTGCTGGGGCGTGGTCGTGCTGGGACGTGGTCGTGCTGGGGCGTGGTCGTGCTGGGGTGTGGTCGTGCTGTGGTGAGGTCGTGGTGGGGTGTGGTCGTGCTGGGTGATGGTCTTGCTGGGGTGGGTTCGTGCTGGGGAGCAAGCCTTTCGCTCGAGACATCCTCGGTAACTCTGCGGAGCAAGCGTTTCGCTCGAGACATCCTCAACACACGAAAGAGTGGCCCGCACCCTGTGATTTATCGTTCGGGATTTCAAAAACAAGCGTTTCGCCTGAGACATCCTCAAATTTTCATCCGCCGGCCCACCTCGACCTCGAGATTTATCAGGGAAAGAATCCGCCGGCCCACCTCAGTTGAGGCACCTGGGACAAGTTTACAAACTAAAAGAGAACCCTGGGCCTATGCCCTTTCCGGGAAAAGTGGCTCTCGCCTTAGCGCCGCGAAAACTTGTATTGAGAGTTTAAACCAGTTTCAGGAGTTTCATGGTTGACGTCTCAGAAGTGGTATTTTGGCACGATTTTGGACTGCCAGGGCACAACCCAGGAATGTCGTTCTGGCCCGATTCAGCACCGTCAAGACGCAGCAGTCACGGTGATTCGCGGCGTTGAAGTCCCAGGAATGGTGTTCCTGGCGCAGTCCGGATTTTCAAACAGTTGTCTTCCAACGGGGCCTTCCCAGAAATGAAAATGAATCCTTGTAGCGGCCTGAAAAGAGAGAACTTGGAGGGAGGGTTTGTTGTAATATCGTTGGTGAATCTTGGGTTTGTACTGGTCCTCCTTCTCCTCCTCCTCCTCCTCCTCCTCCTCCTCTTCCTCCCCCTCCCTCCTCCCCCTGCCTCCTGCCTGATCGTTTTTGGCAACCACGCTGCCCACTCGGTCTGCTGCCAGTTTGTGATCCTTCGCTTCGGCTTGTTTTGATTGGCATGGTGGAGTCCCCCTATCAGTTGGGAAGGTTGGGATGATGACATTTTCACCATCGTGGTTTTTCATATAACACAAACAGTTGCGCCCAGAAAAAGAAGGCGCCTCGCGTTCGAGGTATCGGAGCCCAGATCTCCCATGATCTGATTTTTGTCATTTTCTGCGTGTCTTTTCGATTTCGGCTTCGGGGCCCGTTGCCAGGCCCCAGGGTCGTCAGAATTGGGTCGGGAACGAAAAACTATCCCCACGGAGGGGGTCGGTGACTGGGGCCGCGCCTTGAAACAGTCAGATCCTCGGATGTCTGGGAAGGCTGCCTCCCCTTGCTCGGCGGAAGGCGGCGGAAGGCAGGCGTCAGTAGAGCGAGGGCGCCTCCGCTGGCAAACGGCTGATGGAAGTAAAGCATTGCCCCCAAGGGGATGGCATCCTGCTTGGCTTCTGGGCCCCCGGAGCCCGCCGAGTCCACGACGGGCGCCTTTCCTGGGAGCTGCGCTCCCGGGAGGGCCGCTCTCCAGGCCCCCGGGGCTGCCGAAAACCTTGTGGGTATGACGAACGAACAACGCACACACCCATACCCATGAGGGGGTCGTTGGGAGGAGGACTGGCTATTGGCATGGGTGCGGGTCGTCGGGCCCTAGGGGACGCTCCCGTTCGAGCGGGGACCCCCATCCGACAGCACGCACCCATAGCCCTCTCCGACCCCCCCCCCTGTGGGTATGTGTGTGTGTGTGTGCGTGTGTGTGCGTGTGTGTGTGTGTGTGTGTGTGTGTGTGTGTGTGTGTGTGTGTGGTGTGTGTTGGTGGTTCGTCACGTGGGCGGCGAGGACAGGTCCCCCGGGCATGGGGTCGAGACCTCCAGGGGCCCACGTCCAGGCAGAGAGGCGGGCCGCTGGACGTCTGGGCCCCCCCTGCCTAAGAGGGCCAGGAACTCTGTGGCGTGGCGTGTCGCGCCGCTCCTCCTCCTCCTCCTCCTCCTCCTCCTCCTCCTCCTCCTCCTCCTCCTCCTCCTCCCTCCTCCTCCTCCTCCTCCTCCTCCTCCTCCTCCTCCTCCGCTGGAGGCAGTGCGTCAGCTTGGCTGAGCATTTCAAAGGCGTCTCATCAAACATCCATCATCGGGCTTCCTTTGGTTGTCGGCTGCATACTTCGCCAGGGCCAGGCCATGAGGGCTTGCAGCCCGAACGGTCTCCCTGTCTTTTTCTGCGGAGGAGCCAGAAGCTCCTCAGCCGGAACCTGCAGCGCGCGCTGAACGAGACGGGCGAGTGCCTGGTGGACGGGACGGCACTGTAGGGCGCCGCGCGGCCAGCTAGGAAAGCACGGCCTGGCCATCAAGGGCAACGCCGGGTGGGGACAGGCTCGGCGGATGGTGCATCCACCCCCCGATCGCCCATGCATCGCCGATGGGCACCCGGACAGCCCTCCTCGTCCTCCTCCGCCTCCTCCTCCTCCTCCGCCTCCTCCTCCTCCTCCTCCTCCTCCTCCTCCGCCTCCTCCTCCTCCTCCTCCTCCTCCTCCGCCTCCTCCTCCTCACCGCTCCCAGGTGCGTGCGGATGCGCCATCGGGGGCCCGTCGCCGATCTATCGGCGAGGCGTCGCCGCTTCCAGCTCGGTGCTTCCCCCTCCCGAGCCGGCCCCCCCCCCTCCGGGCAGTCGACGGCCCCGGCCGACCACGTCGGCCCCGGCAGACGAGCAGGACCCAGACCCATCTGGTGAAGGGCGCGGAGGGGGAGGAGAGGGAGGAGGAGGAGGAGGAGGAGGAGGAGGAGGAGGAGGAGGAGGAGGAGGAGGAGGAGGAGGAGGAGGAGGAGGAGGACCGACCCCTGCCGACCGACCCCTGCCTCCTCGACCCACCCCTGCCTCTTCCGCCCCTCCATCTGCCGTCCCAGATCCTCGGCTCCCTGCCGCGTGTCAGGTCGGCAGCAGGCCCTCGCGGTGGGTCGGCTTGGGGCCCAGCTGGGGTTCGGCGGCCCCTGGAGGCCAGGAGAAGGGAGGAAGAAGAGGAAGAGGAGGAGGATGAGGAGGAGGAGGAGGAGGAGGACGAGGACGAGGACGAGGAGGAGGAGGAGGACGAGGACGAGGATGAGGAGGAGGAGAAGGAGGACGAGGACGAGGAGGAGGAGAAGGAGGAGGAGGAGGAGGAGGAGCGTGAGAAGCACGAGGAGTGGCATGATAATGCTGCTGCTGATGATGATGCTGATGATGAGGATGATTCTGATGACGATGATGATGGTGGTGATGATTATCATGATGATGCTGATGATGATGATGCTGCTGCTGCTGCTGCTGATGATGATGATGATGATGATGATGATGATGATGATGATTTGGTTGGTTGTGGTTGTTGTCATTGTTGTTGTTTGTTCTTAGGGTTGTTGTTGCTGCTGCTGTTGTTGTGGTGGTCGTGGTTGTTGTGGTTGTTGTTGCCGCTGTTGTTTTTTTTGTTGTTGTTGTTGTTGCTGCTGCTGGTGTTGTTGCTGTAGTTGTTATCGTTGCTGTTGTTTTTGTGTTTGCTGATGCTTCTGCTGCTGCTGTTAATGCTCTTGTTGTGGTTGCTGTTGCTCTGGCTGTTACTGTTGCTGCTGCTGTAGTTGTTGTTGCTGCTGCTGTTGCTGCTGCTTTTGCTTGTGGTTGTGATTGTGGTTGTTAATGCTGCTGTTATTGTTGCTGTTGTGGTTGTGGTTGTTGTTGTTGTTGTTGTTGTTGTTGTTGTTGTTGGTGTTGTTGTCTTATTTCTGAAGAATAATTCTTGTTGACCCCCCCGCCCGGTGCACACTTTTTTTTCTATTGAAGTGCCCCTCCCGGGCCCCCCTACCTAGTTTCTTTAATTAGGGAAAGTCTTGAGGCTCAAACTGTGTCGTTGGCCCCCCTGTTTACAACAACAACGGCTCCCGCCTGATATTTCCTTACAATGTACTGCAGAATCGCGCTCTCGCTTGGGACTCCCTGGCAATTTACCACCGAATCTCGGTTCCCGTTTGATATTTCTTGACAATTTATTGCAGAACCGCGTTCTCGCTTGGGACATCCTCGCAAGTTGTCCGCTTATATTACATCCTCGCTTGGGACATCTCGCTTGGGACATCCCGCAAGTTGATATTTCTTGACAATTTATTGCACAACCGCTTATACTCAAGACTCCCAGGAGGCCCTGAAGCTTCCATAGTCCCTGTTGAATTGTAGCCAGGAAATAGTGGTTATTGTTGGACACCCTGACTACGCTTTCGCGCTCTCGCGCCTGCTCCGCGCGACCTCGCTCTCGCCCGTGTCCTGGGGTGTGGCGTCGTCGCCGTCGTCGTAGTCGCTAAACTAGTTATATTGTTGGACACCCTGACTGCGCTTTCGCGCTCTCGCGCCTGCTCCGCGCAACCTCGCTCTCGCTCGTGTCCTGGGGCGTGGCGTCGTCGCCGTCGTCGTCGTGCTCTGGAGGCCGTCGGGTCTTCCTGGATCTTCTGGATACACCTAGGGCCAGGGTTTTTGTTTGGGGCGGAGGAGTGCAAGGAGGAGGAGGAGGAGGAGGAGGAGGACGATGACGACGACGACTAGGGCGGCGGCGGCGGCGACGACGACAACGACAACGACGACGAGCCCCGGCGCCTTCAGAGAGCGGCCGACGCAAAAGCGGTCCCCGGGAAGGGGTCGAAAGCCAAGTGGCCCGGGGTCTGAAGCTTCTCTCAGAGGCCCTGGGGGCTCTCCACGGGGCTCTCCCAGAGGCTGTGAGGCCTCTACCTGAGCTCTTAGGCCACCCAGGAGTCGTGATACCTAGAGGCAAGGCGTGGGCAGGGGGATTGCGAAGGCGATGTGCCGTCCGGCTTGGAGATGTTGATTTTGCTTGGGAAGAGGTTTTGTCAAGAATTCCTCGGGCGGGAGATCAGGGAGAGGGAATATCGTCCCCCGGTGTACAATGACAAATCCCCCATGAGGGGGAGCTATCATGATGGATGCATGCTGCATATAGAAGCATGACGCGTCGGGGTACATTGATTGTTGCTGTTTTTTGTGGTTGATGTTGTTTCTGCTGCTGTTGCTACTGTTGTTTGTGTGTATGGGTGTTCTTTTTGTTGTTGTTGTGGTTGTTGGTGTTGTTGTCGTGGAACATTATTAATTCTAAAGAATAATTATTGTTGGGCCCCCTGGTGCGCGCCCCCCCCCGCCGCGCCTAGGCCGCAGCCACGTTTTCATCATTTTCGTGAGGAAGCCTCAGGTAATTCGAGGTGATCAAGATCCGGTTGTTTTGTTGTAATCCGTTTTCCCTTGCAAAAAACACTATAAAATGACATTTCTTGTTCTAATATAATCAAATTTCAAGAATCCCTTGCAAAAAATAAGGTAAAGTGGACATTCGCGCGCGCAAGACGAAATCCTTCCAAAAGCTTAGTGTTCGGAGCGATTTTAACATAAAAACATCAAAAAACCAATGGTTTTTCAACAAAAAAATGTCAAAATCTCATCCCGCGCGCTCTTGCGGATTCGTAGGAAACCAACACTTTTTAAACATTTCTGTCAAACGGGCTTTTGCGAGCAACTTTTTCGAACTTCTGCGACAACGGTTGCGCACCTGCCAGGGCCATCATCCCTGTCAAATAATACCATGCGGGACACATTCGTTTTTTCTTCGCGCGCGCACGCCGAAATCTCCAAAAACCATTGGGTTTTTAAGAATTTTAGCACCGCGCATCATAAAATCACACGAATCGCACCGTAGGTCCTCGAAAAACACCTGCACGACTTTTCAAAATTTCCACCCGCGCGCGCTGTCCGAATCCTAAAAAAACCAATGGTTCTCCAACAATATTTATGTATTGTATGGCACAATTGCACCATGCTGGGCACACGCGCGCCCCGAATAAGTGACCAAGTTCTGTGGGTGTGTACCCCACGCCAGTGTAGTAGCCACGGTCGTCCGCACGCCACGAAGTGAAGTGTCCCAACGTCATAGGGCGGGAAGCTGGGTTTGGGTGGTCGCGAAGAGTCGTTTGGATATTTGGTAGAGCTTGTAATGCCCCCCCACGAAGTGGGGGTATTGCCTGGTGTCGTATGAAAACCCTGGCACTGGGGAGAACACCACGCGTTCGGGTAAAATGATTGTTGTTGTTGTTGTTGTTGTTGTTGTTGTTGTTGTTGTTGTTGTTGTTGTTGTTATTGTTATGGTTGTTATTGTTGTTGTGTTTGTTGTTGTTGTTGTTGCTGCTGCTGCTGATGTTGTTGTTGTTGTTGCTGCTGTTGTTGTTGGTGTTGTTGTTGTGGTTGTGGTTGTTGTTGTTGTTGTTGTTGTTGTTGTTGCTGCTGCTGCTGTTGTTGTTGTTGTTGTTGTTGTTGTTTGCGTTTGTGTGAGTGTGTGTGTTTTGTTGCTGTTGTGTTGTGGCTGCTGCTTAGACTGCTGCTGCTTTTGTTGCTTTCGTAGCCGTTGTTATTGTTGCGGTTCCTCGTGTTGCTGTTGTTGATGATGATGCGGATGAGGTTGACGCTGGTGATGACGATGCTGCTGATGATGGCGATGGCGATCGCGAATATGCTGATGCAGATGGCGGTGTTGATGATGATGGCGCGTGCGAATATGATACTGGTAATGATCATGATGATAATGACGGTGCCGATGCCGATGTTTATGCTGATGCTGACGGTGATGATGATGCCGCTGATGATGGATGTTATGAAGATGAGTATGTTGATGGTGGTGAGTAGAGGGTTGCAGAGGATGGTGATGATGATGATAATGATAATGGTGGTGATGATGATGAGGAGGAGGAGAAGGAGGAGAAGGGGGATGCTGCTGCTGCTGCTTCTGCTGATGATGATGATGATCATGATGATGATGATGATTATGATGATGATGATGATGATGATGATGATGATGATGATGATGATGATGATGATGATGATGATGATGATTATGATGATGATGATGATGATGATGATGATGATGGGAAGGAGGAGGAAGAGTAGGAGGATGAGGAGGAAGAGGTGAAGGAGGAGGAGGAGGAGGAGGAGGAGGAGGAGGAGGATAACGCGATTTCTACGTGGCCTCCCGGAAGGCCGTGGCGACCGACAGCTCAGTCTGCGGGCTCCCCCTTCGAGCGCCAAAACTGCCCTCGCATTCGCGGGGGCGTGCCCGAGGGGGGCTGGGCCGAGCAAAAGGCACGTGTCCAGCCGCCGACCGCCGCCCCGACGCACGCGCAGCCGGCCCATTCTGCGCGGGGCTTGGCACAGCACTCGCTGCCGCTTGGGGGGAGACATGCCAGGGCCCCTTTTGCCCAGAGCAGGCCGAACTCCCCACTCGGGGTTTTCTGAACCAGAACCAGAACCAGGAAGAAGAGGAGTAGGAGGATGAGGAGGAGGAGGAGGAGGAGGAGGAGGAGGAGGAGGAGAAGGAGGAGGAGGAGGAGGAGGACGAGGGCGAGGGAGGAGGGAGGAGGGAGAAGGGAGAAGGGAGGATTGCGAAATGGATCGTCAAAATGTAGGAAGGCCCCTCGGGGCTTTGACCGCCCTGCCGCGAGCGCCGCCACCCCGGTGGGCCTGTGGGCCAGCGCGGCGGGGGCAGCGGGCCCACCAGGGATCGCCTATAGCAAATCCAAGCCTCCAGGCCCCCCAGTCACCCCAGAAGGCCCGGGCGGGCCGGGCAGGCGCGGCGAGCGTTCCCTTTGGGACCGGCCCTAACGCTGGGCGAGCCTCGCCGCCCCTCCCGCTGCTCGGGGGCCGATGCCCCCGCAGGTGGGACAGGGCGCCGGGCGGTCGGGCGGGCTTACAGGCTTGGCCAGCGTGGGTACGAGGGATGGCGGGGCGGCGGGGGGAGGGGGGGCGGCGACAGTGACGCCGGGAGGACGGGCTCCAAGTAGTTAGGCCTGCTGGTGGTCGTCCAGGGGGCAGTATTCCAGGAAACGGAACTCCGGGAGGCACCTGTCGCCTCCAACAGCGGGACTCCGCGGACTCATCGTGGAGGTGGAGGTGTACCAGTGCAAAAACCCCGGAGTGGCGAGAGCCCCCGAGGAAACACACCAGGAAACGGTGCCGCAGGTATTACTTGGGGAAGCCATGCTCCGAACAGACCGCCCCGACGAGGCGGGACGCCACGGGGAGGATCACCAGGAGTCGGAGGTCAGGGCTGCACTCGGGGAGGGAGGAGGGAGGAGGGAGGGAGGGAGGAACCGGGAGGCTGGAGGCGGGAGGAGGGAGGATGGAGGAGGGAGGTGCGAGGAGGGAGGAGGTAGGAGGGAGGAGGGATGAGGAAAAGGACGAGGATGAGGATGAGGTGATGGAGTAGGAGGACGAGGAGGAAAAGCGTGATGAGCATGAGGAGCTCGACGATGATATCGACGACCGCGATGATGATACTGATGATGATGATGATGATGATGCTGATGATGATGATGATGATGATGACACTGGTGACGATGATGGTGCCGATGATCACGCTTGTGGTGGTGATGCTAATGTTTGCAGATGATTGTTATGATGCTTATGATGGTGATGCGGATGATGATGACGATAATGCAGATGTTGATGATGATTGTGATGATGGTGTTGATGCTTATGAGGATGATAATGAGGATACTGCTGCTGATGATGTTCACGATGATGCTGATGCTTAGAACGATAGTGACGGTGACGATGATGACGTTGCTGGCGGTGATAGTGATGGCGAAGCTGATGATGATGCTGATGCTGATGATGGTGTTAATGATAATGCTGCTGGTGATGCTTTTGGTGACGGTAATGATGCGCATGATGCAGGGGAACATGATGCTTATGTTGCTGCTGATGGTGATGCTGATGCTACGGATGGTGATACTCATAATTCTGATAATGATGATGCTGATGATGCTGGTGAGTGGCCTGATGATGCTGACGAGGACGATGAGGATGAGGATGTGAATAATGATGGTGATGGCGATGCTGACGCTGCTGATTCTGATCTTGAGCATGACGATACTGACGATGACGATGCTGATGCTGCTGATGGTGAAAATGATGCTGATGTTGCTGATGATGATGCTGCTGCTGCTGGTGAAGGCGATGTGATGATGCCGATGATGATGGTTATGCTGCTGCTGATGATGATGATGATGATGGTGATGATGATGATGATGATGATGATGATGATGATGATGATGATGATAAGAATCATTGAGGCTTAATGTTGTGCTTATGCTGATTCTTCTGATGACGATCACGATGAGGATACTGATGTTGCTGGTGCTGCCGCTGTTGATGATGATGCTGATGATGCTGCTGCTGGTGAGGATGCTGCTGCTGAGGATGATGCTGATGATGATGATGCTGATGATGAGGGTGATGATGATGCTGATGATGATGATGATGATGGTGATGATGATGATGATGATGATGATGATGATGATGATGATGATGATGATGATGACGAGGAATAGGAGGAGGGAGGAGGGAGAAGGGAAAAGGGCGGAGGCAGACGGGAGGAGGGAGGAGGGAGGAGGGAGGAAGGATGAGGAGGAGAGAGGGAGGAGGGAGGAGGGAGGAAGGAGGAGGAGGAGGAGGAAGAGGAGGTGGAGCAGGGTTTGCAGGAGGAGGGGGAGGAGGAGGAGGAGGAAGAGGAGGAGGAGGAAGAGGAGGAGGAGGAGGAGGAGGAGGAGGAAGAAGGGGAGGAGGAGGAGGAGGAGGAGGAGGAGGAGGAGGAGGAGGAGGAGGGAGAAGGAGGGGGAACAGGAGGAGGAGGAGGAGGAACATGAGGAGAGACGGTGGAGGAGGCGTCGGCGGAGGAGGAGGCGGAGGAGGAGGAGGAGGAGGAGGAGTTGGAGGAGGAGGAGGCACGTGAGGATCACCATGAGTGTGATGATAATGATGATGCTGCAGATGATGATGATACTGCTGATGATGATGCTGATGATGATGATGATGATGCTGTTGATGATGATGATGATGCTGATGATGAGGATGATGATGATGTTGCTGCAGTGATAATGGTGATGCTGCTGATGATGATGCTGATGGTGGTGATGATGATGACGACGGTGATATGGATGATGTAACTGACGATAATGCTGATGTCGATGTTGATGACGATGGATATGATGCTGGTGATGCTTGCTTTGATGAGAATGGTGATGATGATGATGCTGCTGATGCTGATGCTGCTGCTGATGAGGTGGATGAGGGTGATTATGATCATGATCATGCTCATGATCATGTCCAGGATGCTGATGATGCTGATGATGATGATGATGGTGGCGGTGTTGATGATGATGATGGTGATGATGATGATGATGATGATGATGATGCTGGTACTGATGCTGCTGCTGATGATGATGAGGAGGAGGATGAGGTTGAGAATGAGGATGCTGGTGGCGGTGATGGTGATGGTGATGGTGATGGTGATGATGATGATGATGATGATGATGATGATGATGATGATGATGATGATGATGATGATGATGCTGGTGATTGTGATGGTGATGGTGATGATGATGATGCTGATGCTGATGCTGGTGCTGCTGCTGATGATGCTGATGCTGATGCTGATGATGATGCTGATGCTGATGATGATGACAATAATGCTGTTGATGATTATGATGATGATGATGCTGCTGATGATGATGCTGGTGCTGATGATGCTGATGATGATGCTGATGATGATGAACATGATGATTATGATGATGATGCTGATGATGCTGATGATGCTGATGATGCTGCTGCTGCTGCTGCTGCTGCTGATGATGATGATGATGATGATGATGATGATGATGGCAAGGGGTCGAGCGGTCTGTGGGCCCACGCTTCGAGTGACCTTTCGCCAGGGTGATCTTTGTTGCGGGCCCACGGGGGTGCCCCGATCGCCGAACGCGAGGCGGCAGTTGAGTCTTGCGCGCCTGCTTTTGGCCCCCCCCCCCCGCGACCCCCCCCCGAAAGCCGCGCACCGAAGGGCAAACTTACCCAGGGTAACTCTTGCGTGTAGCCGACTGGGGAGCTCAGACCCGACGAACAGGAAACGGCTCGTAAGCCTTCCGAGGCTTGCGCGGACTTCTGGGGCTGGCGCTGGGCCCGACTCGCCGCCGCCCCCGTTGGCGCCCCCAGCACCGAGCAGACCCGACCTTCCGAGGCGGGAATTTATGCATGACCACTGCCTGGAGAATCAATTTCGGGGATCTCGGCAGGCGGTGGATATGGACACATTCGGACCCCCGGGGGCCAAAATGTATCCATATCCACCGCCCGCTGGGGCACTAGGACGTCGGTTCCCGGGCGGAGGATATGGATAAATCCCCGCCTCGCAGACCTAGGCTCCAGCGCTGGCCCCAAGAAATCAAAGGAGAAGCAGAAACCATCGCCACCGAGAACCCATCGGGTGTCGCCGACCCCTGGGCGGTGGCATGCCCGAGCGTCGTCCAGTACTGGGCCGGGCGGCGCTCGGGCGTGCCGCCGCCCTGAGGTCGGTCCCCCGATGGGTTTCTCGGTGGCGGTGGTCCCTGCCCCCAGAGATTCAAGCAGTGGCGACGCGTCCTTGCTCGCGTATAGGCCTACCAAACAAAGTTCTGAGAACCTCTTGTGGTTTCCACGAAATGTTCTTTGAGCATTTCTGGCTGAGACCGTCTTGTTTTAAGACATCGGGCTTATGTTCTAAGAACAGTCTTTTTGTTCTTGGAACATTTTTGGGTTCAAAGATAAATTCGTGGTAGGCCTATAGGAATGCTGGGACGGTCGGTCCCTGGCCCCCGAGATCCGGCGTCTTGATTTTTTCCTTGCGGGGCCTCTTGGGAGTCTCGGCGCACTTCTGGGGATCGGCTTTCCATCCCGAGTGGCTCCTTGACGGCCCCCGGGCCCGGCGAGGGGGCCTCTAGAGGCCGAAGATGTAGGGAAACAATTGCGTCTTGATGTTTCCGGTACTTCGGATCTCTGGGTATCCCCTCTCGGCGGCGAGCGAGGGCTGAAGGTGAGCAGAAGGAGGCTTTCTCAGAAGGCGGCGGGGGTTCAGAAGTTTTCTTCGCCTTCGGAGAAGGCGCAGACGATTTCTCAGAGGGCCAGAAACCTTCCCAACCTTCTGAGAAGGCCCCCTTCTCTCTTCCCCGTGGGTTGCTCAAGGTGCTCCTGGCCCAAGGTGCCCCCTGCTTTTCGCCCCTGCACCATGGGGCCCTCTGGGCTTCGCGAGGGGTGCTCTGGAGTTTCAGCTCGCTGAGGGGCAGCGAACGCGATCTGTGTTTCTGGGGCGACGGAGGAGGAGATAATGCTCGTAGCGTAAGAGCAAGCCTTAGCAGCCAATCGTTGGTGAGAGCAAACCTAAAGTCCGAACTTGCCGCGAATGGGTGTCGTCAGGATTGTTATCGACGGACCAAGCGCGCCGCCTGAGCGTATTGGGATCTGGCCCCGGAAACAGCGCTGCCCCCCAAGCGACCTCCAGCTCTGGAGGCCGTGGGGCTCCTCCCTGGAGATCCTGGGCGCCTGGCTCGCCTGCCCGTGTGGGCCGCCTGGAGATCCTGGGTGTCTGTGGGGAAAAAACACACAGTGTGCGTTTTTTCCTCACAGTGTGTGCTTCTTCCCCACTGTGTGTGTGTCTTTTCCCCACAGCCTCTGGGCTTCGCGAGGGGTGCTCTGGAGGCCGTGGGGCCCTCCCTGGAGATCCCGGAAACGGCGCTGCCCCCCAGGCGACCTCCAACCCTGGAGGCCGTGGGGTCCTCCCTGGATCGGGCCGGGCGAAAGGGGGGGATTGGGAAAGGGGGGGTTTCGAAATTTGCTGCATGCAGCTGATTTCGGCCTCACTGAGGGGCCCATTCCTCGATACATAGTCGCCTCCGGCGCGGGGAGGCGCCGGGAAAATCAGCTACGTGAGCTGATTCTCAAACCCCCCCTTTGCTATCCCCCCCTTTCGCCCGACCCGACTGGAGATCCTGGGTGTCCTGCTCGCCTGCCGCTGTGGGCCGCCGCGGGCCGGCGGCGGCTCGGCTGCTCCGAGCGCGCTCCCGGCAGAGCGGCGGAGCCGCCCGGCAGTTCGCCGGCTGGCCACCAGCGAGCGGCGCCGCGACGCCTCGCAGCGGGGGCCCTTCGAAGAGCCGCCCAAAAACGGCATAAGCTTAAGTCGTTTTTTGTTTTTTTTTTGTTTTTTTTTTGTTTTGTTTTATTTTTGTGAGTATTCTTCAATATTTCCAATTTGTTGAATATTTTTGTTCATTTTGGAGTATTTTTTGAATATTTTTTATTTTTTGTCGAAGCCCCCTGTATGGGGACACGCCCGACTTGAGCATAAGCGCGCATCCTCTGAGGTCAGTGCGGATTTTTTGGGATCGGTGCCGGGCCCCCGTGGGGGAGCCCAGCGCCGAGCCGAGAACTCTGCGCGGGCTTCTGGCTATGCATTTTTTGGTGGCTCTCGCCTCGCAGCGAGGGTCTTCCCCCCGGACGTCTTGAGTCGCAAAGCTACGGCCGTATGCTCGTCGTCTCCCTTCCCCTCCTCCCGATTTTTCTCCTCCCCCCGTCTCCACCTCAGCTTGCGCCTTACCTCTTCTCCTCGTCCTGCTGTCCTCCGCCTGCTATTTCCTGCTTCCTCTTGGCATGAGAGTTCCTCCTCCTCCTCCTCCTCCTCCTCCTCCTCCGCCTCCCCCTGCTGCTCCTCCTCCTCCTCCTCGTCTTCCTCCTCCTCCTCCTCCTCCTCCTCCTCCTCTCCCCCCTCATTTTCCGTGTCCTGCCTCCCCTTCCCTTCTCATCTTCCAGTTCCCCTCGCCTCGTTCTGTCCATCTCCCTCTCCTTCTCTCGGCATCAAGGACAATCCTGGTTAAAGCTGGCCCTTGACGAGCAGATTTTCCGTGGGGTCGGCTTTTCATCCCGAGTCGCTCCTTGATGGCCCTGGAGACCCGGAAGGGCTCGGGGAGTTTTGAAACGGCGAGGAACCTCCAGGATCGCAGGCCTAGAGGTTGACACCAACACCAATATCGGCGGTGTGCCTCCACCGAGGGAAGAAGATCCTGATCTCGGTGATGGTGGTAATATTCTGGCTTCCAAGGTGACCGAAACATTACCACCAACACCGAGATCTAGGATCATCTCCCCCCTGTGGAGGCAGCCCCCTGTCTTGGTGTTGGTGCCCACTTCCAGGCCTCCAATTTCCTCTTCCTTCTCCCTGTTCCCGCCCCCCTCAACCAGGGCCTTCCGGAGACCCCCTGCCTCCCCAGGCTCCCGCCTGGACCCCGCAGGCTTGAGGCGGAAGCATGTCCGCCCCGTGCACGTGGGCTCGTCGGCTTGGGCAGAAAGGGGGGGGGAGGCAGGAGGGAGGAGGGAGGCGCCAGGAGGGCGAAGGGGAGGAGGGAGGGGACGAGGAAGGAGGAGGGCTCTGGCGGAGCACGCCCGCGAGAAGCTGAGCCGCGGGACGGCTCAGAAGTGATCCGTTATATACCCTGCCCCCCTTTCTTTCTGTCCTCTTCTCGCCCTTCTCGTGGTCCTCGTGCTACCTGTTGCATTCGGTTTCGTGTTTGGCGTGACTCTCGTACGCTCTACGTGCATCGTGCATCCTGCAGTCTTCCACCACACCACCACCACCACCACTGATGCTGCAGCACGCCCTTCCGTGCCAGGTGTTCTCCTCACGAGGTCGTGCAGCTGCTCGTCGCTACTACGGCGTGCACCCGCTCTGGAGCGGTGAGGGCCCCATGGACCTGCATAGGGATAGCCCAGTGTGACCGTTCTGTAGCGCGCATCAACGTTGATGCGCGCATGAGCACGCGGCAAGTACTTGCGCTTGGCGGGGGCAGGCAGTGGCACCCCTGTCAGGGCGGTCGCGCGCAGGAGTTTCTCCTTTCCTATGGCCGCCTGGTGGTGGTGCACATGTTGGGGCCCCGCATCAACGGTCACATACGAAGCGACCACGTGGCCGCGCAAAAAGAAACAGTTCTGCGCAGGTTGGGACACCTGAAGAAGCACATGCGCCGCGCCGAGGCGGCATCCCGACTCTGAGAAGGTACTGCCTGTGTCTATGGGTCGTAGACGTTCCCAAAGTGTATGGATTACAGTCGGGGCCCTGAAGAAGGAACCCTTTTCGTTGGGGAGGGGCTCGGTGTTCCTTGATTGTTTAACAGTGTGCCCCAGGGTTTCCTTATGTGTTCGATGGGAAAACGAAGGTTAACTTATGGAAAAAAGGGGCCTCGTTCCTTATTTAGGGTTCCTTAGGTCCACGCCCCGACTGTGTGAACTATGAGGCCGCCGCACGCGAGAGCTATATGTTGAGCATGGGCCGCCTTCCGTCCGTGGAGTTTTTTTTTCCCGTGGAGTTTTTTTTTTCCAGGGGCCAACATCTGGAAAAGGTCTGGCCCTCCATCCGTGCCGCCTTTTGAAGTGTCAAGCTCTGTGGTGAATAATGTGAGGACCAGGCGAGGGCCACACTTGGCAGATGTCTTCTTTCTGCCCAGTGTAACGACTTGCTGTGCGGTGCTGGGGCGACCGCCGCATTTTGAACACGGGCCGCTCTACATCCCTGTAACAGCTGGATGCGTTGAAGACGAACGTGCGCGCCGCGAAGGCGATAGCAACCGTGTAATTGTTGTGCATCTCGAGCTGTAGTGACATATGCTGGAATGTACGGAGGTATTGTGCGATAGGTCCAGGCCGCCCGACCATCACCCCAGGTGATGCGACGAGGGTAGTTATTGATCGTCGTCCCACGACCGACAAGTTCCAAGGAAGGCTCCAAAGATGTCTTCGCGCAGGGCCCCCAAGAACTATTTGGCGGGGAGGGGTATCATCCAAGGGAGCACCTTACCCTGAGAACTGGCTCTTGCAAGACAGTCCTGCCCTGTTCGATTCCTTCCTCAGGTGCGTGCACCGGAGGTTTTCGCACGTATATGTACTTCTTCTGCCCTGCCCTCTCCTCGACGACGCGAATTTGTAACTTGCGCGTCTCCCTTCTCCCTTCTCCCCTCTCCACCTCTCCTGATGCCCACTTTCCCCGCTTTGCCCCCCCCCCCC
>CAUYUJ010008391.1:258055-267955 GCA_963575745.1 Prorocentrum cordatum
GGGCTGCTTTGGGGCCTCTTGGGGCCTCTTTTGGGCCTCTTGGGCGCCTCTTGAGGCGTCTTAGGGGCCTCTTGGGGGCCTCTTGGGGCCTTTTTGGGGCCTCCTGGGCGCCTTCTGGGGCGGAGGGCTCGATTTTTCAGTTCTCGGTTCCCCTCTTCAGCCCCTCTTGGGCCCGTCTTGGGGCCTCTTGGTCCGTCTTGGGCGGCACTTGGGCCGTCTTGGGGGCCCTCCTGGGCCGTTCTGGGGCCGTCTTGGGAGCCTCGTGGGCCGTCTTGGAGCGGTCTTGGGGGCCTCTTGGGCCGTCTTGGAGCGTCCGGAAGCCGAAAAAGCCAGAACGCAAAAAACATAGAAAAAAACAATGAACATCAACGATTTTGGCCTCTTGGGGCCCTCTTCGGAGGCCTCTTGGAAGGCCCTTGGGGCGTCTTGGAGGCCTCTTGGGCTGTCTTGGGGCCCTGTTGGGCGTCTTCGGGCGATCTTTGGCCGTCTCGGGGCCCTCTTGGACCGTCTTGGAGGCTTCTTGGGGACCTCTTGGCCCGTCCTGGGGCCCTGTAACAGAACTCCGGCATCTCTGGCTCGACCTTGCCGGGGACTTGCCGGGACCTTGCCAGGGTACTTTTCGTCCGGGGACCCCCAGGGGCCGCCCCGCGCGCGCGAACTAGAAATACTGTTAACCAGGTACCGGAGATCTTAGCACGCCCTGGCCCGTTGGGCCGGCGAATTTATAATGGCGGCTTTTCAAATGGGAGCATGCGGGCCACGCGCTCGAAGGTCGAAAACTTCCAACAATCATCGCGCACCCGTTAACTCTGCCAAACAGGACCATGCGTGTCAAACGCGCTCGTCTCTGCGCATTCGCTCCGAAATCTTTCCAATCCAATGAGCATGAAGACAGGTTTTGTTAAACACATGCGAGAGCAGTTGCTCGCCCAACTTAGTTATGGATCTGCATGGGGAGGGTCCTCGCGTCCAACAACTTGCGGGCGGGTGGGCAGGATGTTTGCCGATCATGGGCTGGGTCGATTGCAGTATTGTCAGACTTCCTTGCGTCCCACATATGGCATGTACCACGCACACGGCGCTGCGTACATCGCACACGGAGGGTGCAACGACCCACTGCTTGGGGCCCACGCCGGCAAACCCTCTCATCAGCGGCAGCAGTTTACAGAGCACCCGTACGGCTGGTAGTGCTCGCGCGGCTGGTGCATGGACGGTGGCGGTAGTCACGCCACAACGGCGGTGGCGGTGAGCCACAAGAAGCTCCGCAGTCGGCCCAGATGAGCAGGTCGACCCCGTGTCTCGCGACCCATGCTTCCTACATTCCTGTGGCAATGCGGCAATGTGGCCCCGCTCACGAGGCCCGCCGCGCCAGCGCGTTCAGGTCGGGAGTCTTCCGCCTCTGAGTGCCCCCTCCCTCCTCCTCCTCCTCCTCCTCCTCCTCCTCCTCCTCCTCCTCCTCCTCCTGCTCCCCCTCCTCCTGCTCCCCCTCCTCCTCCTCCTCCTCCTCCTCCTCCTCCTCCTCTTCCTCCCGCCAGCCCTGCGAGGAGTCCGAGAAGTCCACCCGGGAGTCGGGCGACAGCGACATGGCCCGCACCGGCCGCGTCTCCCGCGTGGGCACTCGGGCAGGCCCGCCGGCGGGCGGAGGGACGCGGGGGCAGGTGGAGACAGGCAGGCAGTGGGGAACGGGTCACAAGGTCTCAGGAGTGAGGAGGGAGGAGGGCCTCCTTCTCCTCCTCCTCCTCCTCCTTCTTCTCCTCCTCCTCCTCCTCCTCATCATCATCATCATCAGCAGCAGCAGCAGCATCATCCTCCTCGAGGAGAAGGAGTGGGGAGGAGGAGAGAGAGGAGCCACCTGCCACTGCCGGCCTTTGATGGAGAGTGTCTGTGCGTCTCGGTGTTGTGCCCAGGGGGAGGAGGAAAAGAGGGGGGAGGAGAATGAGGATGAGGGTGGAGGAGGAGGGAGGTACAGGGAGGACGAGCACTTTCGATGTCCCCGCTCTACCCCTGCACGGGCCCCAGCTTCCTTTCTCTCGGGGGGGGAGATTCGCTAGCGAGCCGAGGTCGTGTGATCCGAGTCATCAGGGTCATCCGTCTCATAAGGATCATCAAGCTCTACAAGGTCTTCCTTGACGCCAAGAAGCGGTATAATAGACACAAAGATGTGGACACGAACTCTCCAGGTCATGGGGCCGAAGATGGAGACGAGCTGTATACTGAGTCTCGGGTCGGGCAGAAGCTGTCGTACATGACAACGCAGAAGGTAATCCTGTTGATCCTTTTCATGCTCATCATGCTACCGTTCATCGAAGGCGCCTGTGGCGAACCACCGCCGCCCCCTGCCTTGTTGAAACGCCCATACAGCCAAACGTTGGGCCAGCGTCTGGTTGATAGATTGGACTATGTGTTCCCCCCCAGCCGTTGTGGAACACTTGGGAGAGGAAGAGATCGGATGAGGAGAGGGAGGGCAAGGAGGACGAGGAGGAAATGGAGGCCTCTTGGGGGCCTCTTGGCCTTCGCAGGCGTTCTAGGGGGCCCTTAGGGCCTTCGTGGGTCCTCTTTGGGCGTTTCAGGGCAGTGCTGGAGGTCTGAAGGGCCGTCTTGGGGCCCTCTTGGGGCCGTCTTAGGGTCCTCTTGGGCTGTATTGGGGCCCTTCTGGGCCATCTGGGGGCTCTCTGAGGGACCTCTTGGGCTGTCTTCGGGCTATCTTGGAGGCCTCTGGGGACGTCTTCGGGTGTCGGACGCTCGAAATGGCGAGAACGCGACAATTATGGAACACCGAGGGACAAGCAATGATTTTGACCGTCTGGAGGTCTTCTTGGAGTCTTCTTGGGGCGTCTTTTGGGCCTCTTTGGCCGTCTGTAGGGCATCTTGGGCCATCTTGTACCCATCCTTGGCCGTCTTGGAGCCATCTTGGGCTCTCTCGGGCCATCTTGGCCATATCGGACCCATATCTTGTTTGAGGCGTGTTGGTGACATATCGGAGGCCATCTTGGGCCATCGCGAGCATCCGAGAGGCACCGTGGGACGATCATGGGTGGAACAGCCATTGGGAACTGCATTGTCCAGCGGGCCCGCGAGTCGAGCCGAAATCGATTGGGAACCTTGAACACATGTAAAAGCAGGTCGGGCTGAAAAGCAGGTCGGGCTGAACCGGATCCCAAGCGAATCGTGGGTGACTATTGTGGCACAATGTTTTGTCACTTCGTGGTGGCGCGCGTTTTCCGTTGTGTTGCGGCTTGCTCTTTGCGATGCCGTGGTGCCTGGTCGGGCCCCGACTCAGTTTGGCTCTTTGATTGCGAGGGCCATGTTTGCGGGCAATGTCTATATCCACATCCAGTGCGTCCTGGAGTTCCTGGCGCTCTTCCCCAGAAACATGAGGCGCATTGGGTATGGATCAAAATCTGGCCCCACAAGGCTCGATCTTTATCCATGTCCACTGCGCCTCGGCCTTGCGGCGCCCCTTCCAAGAAAGTCCAAGACGCACTGGATATGGATATAAGTATTGCCCGCAATGTTGGCGCGTCTCTCGGGGGTGCACTTGGGTGCGTCTCTCGGGGCTGGATTCGTGGCCACTCGGGCGTTCGGCGTGCCACCCCAGGAGACGCCGACCAACGTTTTGCGCGCGGAGCGGGCGCCAAAGCCAGGGCTCAATGGCTCGAGAGACGCGAGGAGGAGGCGGAGGAGGAGGAAGAGGAGGAGGATGAGGAGGAGGGGAGAGTGCTAATAATAAGACTGCGAAGAAGACGGGGAATATGATTATTATTATTATTATTATTAATAATAATAATGGTACTACTACTACTACTACTACGACTACTACTACTACTACTACTACGACTACTACTACCACTACTACTACTACTAATAATAATAATAACAATAATAATAATACTATTAAGACTACTAGTAGTAGTAGTAGTAGTAGTAGTAGTAGCAGTAGTAGTAGTAGTAGTAGTAATAATAATAATAATCATAATAATACTAATAATATGAACAATACTAAGAATAATGATAATACTACTAATAATAAGAAGGAGGAGGAGGAGGAGGAGGAGGGGGCCCTGGCTTCGACGGCCCAGGAGTCTTAGGCCCGTGGCTCCAGGTCCTGTGATCGTGCGGCCTCGTAGACTTCGGCCCTCGGCCGTCGGGTCCACGGGTCGTGAGCTCTTCCTCGCGAGGGCTTGCCCTAAGGGCAAGGACCCTTGGAGGGAGCGCGGCCCTGCGTGGGCTTGCCCTACGTACACATAGTTGTTCGATTTCTTGGGGCCCAAGATCCTTTCATTTCCAATTGTTCTATCCTGGGCCTCTTCCTGGCCACTAGGGGGCCAGGAACAATTGGACACGAGCACAATTAGAAATGAGTACGATTAGACATGAACGACGTGTATTCCACAGAACAGTATCCGGGGGTGTCAGCATACTGCCTGCACTCCCATCTCCCTCTCTGGCAGCGCCTCCCCGGCCCCCCTTGCAGCGGGATGCCGGGGGCGCCGCCAGTGGGCCGAATATTTTTTCTCACTCTTTTCGCTGTCGAGGAGGAGGAGGAGGAGGAGGAGGAGGAGGAGGAGGAGGAGGACTTGACCCTGGAGACCAGGTCCCGCGGGCCGCTGACAGCGCACCCGACGAAGCGACGCGCCCTCGAGCGCAGGTCCACAGGTTCGGGGGTCCCTGGCCGAAGAGCTCAGGAAGTCGCGGGCTCTTGCCTCGAGGGCCCTGGACTCGCGGGCCGAGAGGCCCAAGGCTCAGGAACCGCCCGCGCGCGCTGGACCCCCCCCCCCAAAACAGTGACGGTGAAACGACGCCGAACGGGCAGCGAATCTTTGGGCGAGCCGATTTTCGTCTTGACTGTGTCCGCGAGTGTTTCATTCGGATGGCGAGCCAGGCGGCCAGGACCACCTTGAACGGCAATCGGGTTGTCGAGGGGTGGTAGTCGGAGCAGGTGCGCGGCCGCCGACGGCAAACATCGGTGGTGGGATTCGACCACATGGGGCGCCCCCGGGAGCTTTTCAGGAACGTCCTAGGATATTTCCAGGAACTCCTCGGGAGATTCTCTATCAGCATCCCCTTAAGAACCTCTCGGGCGCCTTCTGGAGCCTTTCAAGGGGTTTCAGGAGCTTCTCGGCGATCCCTCAAGGCGGCTCGCAGGAGCTACTCAAGGAGCCTCGCCGAAGCTTTCAGAGGAGCTTTTCAGGGGCCTCCCAAAGGTCTCGGGAGCTGTTTGGGAGTTTCGCAGCGCCTTCTCAGGTGCCTTTCAGGAGCTCTTGATCATATTTGCAGTACCTTCTCACAGCCGCTTCAGTAGCTTCTCAGGAGCCTCGGAGGAATCTCTTTGGAGCCTCTCAGGAGCTTCGCCAGGGCTCGGCAGGAACCACGTAGGAGCTTCGTACCAGGACCCGCTCAGGAGCCCCTTCAGGAACCCCTTAGGACCCTGTCGTCGTTGTCATCGTCCTCGTCGTCGTCGTGTTCGTCGTGTTTGTCGTCGTCGTCGTCGTCGTCGTCGTCGTCGTCGTCGTCGTCGTCGTCGTCGTCGTCGTCGTCATCGTCCGTTCCGTGTCCGCGCAAGGGTGGGATGGTGGACCCCCGGCGCTTGATCATGCAATGGCGCGTCCGGTTCACATCTTTCAGATTTAGGAGGTTCTTCCGTTCCCATGAATATGTGGGGGCCAGCTCAGCCCGACTAGCGGCCTTCGGCCTAACCCGCCGCCGTGCCTGGTTTGTGGACAGGAGGCCTTTTAGGTGTCTCATATGCTATCTTGGGACGCCTCTTGGAGGCTTCAGGGCCTTTTGTGGCGCCTCTTGGACGCTTCTTGGTGCCATTGTGGGGGCCGTGTTGGGGCTATCTTGGGGGTCTTTTCGGCTGTCCTGGATTGTCTTGGGCGCCCCGAAGAACCGAGTACGCTTGATTCATACAACAACTATGGTGTTTCAGTGATTTTTGCTTCTTCGATGCGCCCAATCGGGCTCCAGGATGGACCCGGACACCGTTTTAGGCCAGGTTGGAAGCACTGGATCCCAACCACGCCTTCGAGGCCTTTGGCAAAGTCATGCGGGGCGCCCCGAGAGCGACCCGCCACGCCCCAGGAAATCCGTCCTTGGGGCTTGCTGGGCCCCCTGAGAAATGTCACGGCCCTCGATGTGGAGGATTCGAAGGGACCTGAGGGCACTCTCGAAGGCCTAGAGGTTGACACCAGCACCAATATCGGCGGTGTGCTTCCACTGAGGGAAGATGACCCCGATCTCGGTGATGATGGTAAGATCCGGGCTTCCTAGGTGGCCGGAAGATTTCCACCAACACCAAACTCCAGGATGATCTTCCTCCTGTGGAGGCAACCCCTGGTGTTGGTGTTGGTGCCCTGTTCCAAGCTTCCAATACTCACCCCAGTGCCTTGCGGCATGGTGGCGGATCAGCGTGGATGGCTGGAGGAAGGACCTCCCCACATCCGCCGTGTATGGTGCCGACGTCGTCCAGCGCGCGCTCTCTCAGTGCAGGAATACGATCGGCGCCCACGCGGCGGGCATTCAGGAGCTGAGCCCTTGGCGCTCTGCTGCCAATTCTTGACGCTTCGCGCATCCCACCGGCCCATCCAGAAACGATGCCCAGTCGAACTGTTGGGAGGAGGTGTGTAGATAAGCAGACTGTAGCGAAGCAGAGTGGGCGACCATGGTGGCCTCAGAGATCGCCAGGAGCCTTTTGGAGGCCTTTTGGAGGGGCTATCTTGGTGCTCTCTGGGCCCACTTCTGGGCGTTACGGCTCTGTTGGGGCCGCCGTGGAGGTCATCGGGCAAAAACGATGGCGCTCCCCGTCAGAGCCAGAATCATCGCCGTTCTGTCGAGGTCGTGGGCGCCCTTGGGGCCGTCTTGGAAATCTTCTTGACCCGTCTTGGGGCTCTCTTGGGCGATCTTGAAGCCATCTTGCGGCATCTGGAGCCCATCGGAAGCAAACAGGTCGAGAAGGCCAAGTCCATGGAAACTCTTAGGGGTTGTTGCATGGTTTTGACCCCTCGGGGGGTAGGGGGCCTCCGAGTCTACTTGGAGCAGTCTGTAGGCCGTCTTGGGGCCTCCTGGAGGCATGCCAGGGGAGGAGGAAGAGTAGGAGGAGGGAGGAGGAGGAAGAGGAGGAGGAGGAGGAGGAGGAGAAGGAGGAGGGGTAAGTTTTCGGGGGATAAAGAGGAGGAGGAGGAGGCGGAGGAGGAGGAGGAGGGAGGATGAGGATGAGGATGAGGAGAGGAAGAGGAGGAGGAGGAGGAGGAGGAGGAGGAGGAGGAGTGGCGGAGGGAGGAGGAGGAGGTGGAGGAGGAGGAGGAGGAGGAAGGAGGAGGAGGAGGGAGGAATGGGGGAGGAGGTTGGGAGGAGGAGGAGGAGGGAGGAGAGAATGAGGGAGGTAGGAGGAGGAGGAGGAGGAGGAGGAGGAGAAGGAGGAGGAGGAGGAGGAAGGAGGGAGTAGGAGGAGTGCGAGGGATGGATGGCGGGAAGCCGGGAAGAGACATCATGAGTGTTAGGAGGCGGAGGGCGGCATCAGGATGAGGAGGATAAGGAGGACTTGGGCCCTATTCACCTCCCCCTCTGTTTCAGGAGCCGAATGTGGCTCTCTCCTGTCGGCTGTTCGAGCAGCAGCTGACCATGTACATCGGGTACCACCACACCCAGAAGGTGACCGCTTTTGGGGCCGGCCTGTGTTTGTCTGGAGGAGCCAGGCTCTGTCCGAGGACGGGGAGGAGGAAAAGGACGAGGGCGAGTAGGATCATTGGGATTATGATGATGCTGATAATGATGATGCTGCTGCTGATGCTGCTGCTGCTGATGTTGATGATGCTGATGCTGATGCCGATGATGATGATGATGGTGATGATGATGATGATGATGATGATGATGATGATGATGCTGATGCTGATGCTGATGATGCTGATGATGATGGTGATGATGATGATGAGGATGATGATGACAATGAGGACGGTGAAGAAGATGCTGATGCTGACGATGATGCTGATGATGCTGATGCTGCTGATGATGCGGATGATGCTGATGATGATGCTGATGCTGATGCTGATGATGATGATGATGATGATGATGATGATGATGATGATAACGATGATGATGATGATGATGATGATGATGATGATGATGATGATGATGATGATGATGATGATGATGATGCTGATGATGATGATGATGATGATGATGGTGATGATGATGACGAGTGTGATTGTGATGGTGATGGTGATTGTGATGATGCTGATGCTGATGATGATGATGATGATGATGCTGATGCCGATGGTGATGATGATGATGATGAGGAGGAGGAGGAGGAGGAGGAGGAGGAGGAGGAGGAGGACCAACGTAATCCCAATATGCGCCAAATATGCTGCAATACGCATAAGCGCCGATCGGCATTCTACGGGAGAGCTTCCCTTAGAAGGCGAGTGTCGCATAGGTCTGTCAGTCAGGCTAGAGACCCGTCTTGAGAAGGTCGCGCCCTGCTTCAGCGTAGCTGTTGTGCTCTTATAGACACATGTTCAAGTTTGAACATTTTTCGTAACATCGGCAGTCTCAAGCGATAGCTACATTCGGAAGTAGGACCGCCCTCCATTTGTGTACCTGTTGCAGGCTTCTGCGACAATTGCGAGCGGCGGTAAGGCAGGAGTTGCAGTTCGCGACAGCCATCCGTTGTACAGGCTGTTGGGACCGTCAAGGCAGGTGTTCGTGGCGCTACATCGAGAGCATAAGTTTGAACCCGGGCTGCGTCAAGGCGGGAGCCACAGTTTGAGAACGATCCGCCCTCCATCCGTATGACCGCTGGGAACATGTAATGACGAGTGTGCGCAGTGCTACGACGAGGGCCACGTACTGAAAAGTTGGTGGTGTCGAAACGAGGCGAGTATATTTTTCTTCAAGTAGTGCCTACACTGGAGGCGGTGCCATTGACTTCTTAAGTAGTTGGCATGCGCTATCGGGCTTCCGCCTCATGGCCGCCCGCCGCCACCTCGCCGTCGCCGTGTGCGCTGGCGTGCGCCTCTCGGGTTCTCCTTCTGGTGGCCGCCGTGGCATGCGCTCCCCGGTTTCCATCTCGTGGCCGCCTTGTCGCCGCCTCGTGCGCTGGTTTGCGCTACTGGGCGTCCGCCCAGTGGCCGCCCGTCGCCGTCTCGTCGCCCCTTGGTTCGCTGGCGTGTCGTCCTGGTTTCCGCCCGATGGCCCCGGTGGCCGTCCGACGCCGCCTTATGCGTTGGCTGGCGTACGGCGCAGCTTGCTCCTTACAGCATACTCTACAGAAATTGCGCGAATTAGCTTGCACCAGAGAGGTTACACCATTTTTATTGCACTCACCTATGGACATCTACGTATCTACATGCATAACATTATTTCACGGCTTGCAGCCTGTAGATTGCACCACCTTTGTTGTGCCACCCACATGGCACTACATAGGTTGTAGCATATACGTTGCAACATGTAGACAGATGGTGATGGCGATGCTGATGTTGTTGATGATGCTGCTGCTGATGATGATGATGCTGATGGTGTCGAGTCGATGATGATAATGATGCTGCTGCTGCTGATGCTGCTGCTGATGATGATGTTGAGACTGATTGTGAGGATGAGGAGGACGGCGACGACGGCAGTGGCGGCGGTGGCGACCACGATGGCGATGGCGACGACGACAGCGACGACGATTACCACCGCTGCGGCGGCGACGGGGGCGACGTCGATTCCCTATGTAGAACCTTTGTCAAGCCTATGTGGAATCCGGCGACGGGAGGGGAGGGGCAGGGGGAAGATAGTGAGAAGGTAGCGGGGAGGACGGGGACGAGGTAGAGGACGAGGAGAAGGACCACACAACGACAACGACGCTATCATCGGAAGCGGTTGCGGCGACGGCGGCAACGACGATCAAGATGACAGCGGCGC
>CAUYUJ010008391.1:268055-303055 GCA_963575745.1 Prorocentrum cordatum
TCCTCCTCCTCCTCCTCCTCCTCCCAGGATCCTGCACAGCCCGACGGGCCGGCGTCAGCAAATACATCCCCGCAGGAGGAGGGGTGGCTCGCCGAGCGGGGCGCCGCGCCTCTCTTTGGGGGGGGGGGGGCTCCCGCTTGCCCGTTCTCGTGGGGACGGCCCTGGCCCGGGGGGGGGGGGGGGTCCAGGGGCACGGCTTGGGCGTCGCGTAACTCTCAGCAGGGGAAAAAACACACAGACACAGTTAATCGTCGATCCCCAGGAAAGTATGGGCAAAATACGGGCAGTGGGGGGGAAGACAAAACCCCCGAAAATATGGGGAATATGTGGAATCCTGTTATTTGTGCGTATTTCTTTGTGTGTCCCAGGGCCCCTTCAAACTCTGGAGGTTGGAAAAGGGGTGTGGCATAAAAGGGGTGTGGTGCCAATCGTGGGCATGGCGATGCCATCTACGACAGATAACCTCGCCATATCCAGCTTTGGCACCACACCCCTTTCCTGCCTCCAGAGTAATGGGGGGACGATGCGCCGGGGGGGCGGCGAGGCCTGCAGACCATGGGGCCCTCGAGGGCTCCTGGAAAGGGGCCCTGCAGGGCCCCGGAGGGAGCCTTTGGGGCCCGAGAAGCGCGCCTGTCTTCCCTCCCCCATTTATCGCACCCTACCTGCAAGGAGGAAAGACTGGTCTACTCTGTAAGAACGGTTTTTTGAAGGCAGATCTGCCTTCAAAAAACCGTTCTTGCCGATGGCGCTGTTTTCGGTCAGGCCCCACCGCCTTCTCGGAGAGGACGGGCGGCGGCTTGCTGAGCAGGGCGCCCCCGCCTCCCCTCGGGGGGGACCGCCTTTCTGGGGCGGCCCGTCTCGCGAAGACGTGCCTGGCCCGGGGGGTGCTCCTTTCGGTCAAAGTCCCACTGCTTCCTCGGAAGGCAACCCCCTTCGCCCCCTTTCTCCTCCCTCCTCCTCCCCCTTTCTCCTCCCTCCTCCTCCTCCTCCTCCTCCTCCTCCTCTCTCCTCCTCCTTCCTCCTCCTCCTCCTCCTCCTCCTCCTCTCCTTCTCCTCCCTCCACCCTGCTTTCTCCCTCCTCCTCCTCCTCCTGCCCCTACTTTCTCCTCCTCCTCCTCCTCCTCCTCCTGCCCCTTCTTCCTTCTTTCGTTTTCCATATGGATAACTCTTTCCTGTCGCACCCCGAGGACGGTCGAAAGGGCGGGTCGGGCGTTTCGTCCGAGACTTCCCCACCATTTATGACCCGGATGCGTAAACAACGACAACTGTTTCACATGGAGGGCGGGTGATTTTCAAAATGTGTATCTCGCCGTAGCGCCGCGCACATTCGTTTGTTTTGTGTATTCGTCTTCTTATTCTTCTTCTTCTTCTTCTTCTTCTTATTCTTATTCTTCTTCTTTCTTTCCAGTATATATATATATATATCTATATGTAAGCAGCGGCTTCACGGATTGGGGGCGGCTCGTTTTCAAATTGTTGCTCACGCTGTAGCGGCGCGCGCATTCGTTTTAACTTGTGCAACACCCTCATGGATTGAGGGCGGGTGGTTTTCAAAATGGGGATCTCGCCCTAGCACCGCGCACATTCGTTGTAAAACATCGCATGCGCTTCACGGATTGCGGGCGGGCCGTTTTCAAAGTGTGGCTCTTGCCTCAGCGCCGGGCGCATTCGTTGTAAACACTGCAAGAGCTTCATGGATTGAGGGCGGTTCGTTTTCAACATGTGGCTCTCGCCTCCGCGCCGCGCACATTCGTATTATTTTGTTGCAAGGGTTTCATTGGTTCTCATGGCTCACGAACCAGGCATGGTGTTGTCAGGGCGCACCAGTTATATTCATTCGCGGTGTTGAAGTCCCAGGAATGGTGTTCTGGCACGGTTCCGGATCGCCCAGACGTAACAGTGAGGTTAAGTAGTGGCGTTGAAGTCCCGAGAACGTTTTTTTTGTTGGGGGGGGGGGAGGGCAAGCTTCAACATGTCCGCACGGTTGCCCCCCGATGGGGCAACTCTTTCAATGGAAAGACCCTTTGTAGGGGCCTATGACGAGGGATCTTGGAGGGAGAGTTTCTTTCAACATCGTCGATGGGTCTTGGGTTTGCACTGGTCCTCCCTCCTCCTCCTCCTCCTCCTCCTTCTCGCCCTCGTCCTCCTCCTTCGTCCCTCCTCCTCTTCCTTCTCCTCCTCCTGATCCTCCTCACCATCCTCACCATCGCTTGCGCGCTGCCAGGAGGTGGCCGCGGGCGGGGAGGTCTGCGCGGTGATGGACGACGAGGAGGCCTGCGAGGGGGGGAGGGGAAGAAGGATGAGAGGGGAGTGGGAGGAGAGGAGAATGGGGAGAAGGAGGGGGATGACAGGAGGATGAGGATGAGGATGACGATGTCGATGATGATGCTGCTGCTGGTGATGGGGGTGCGTGCACATGAATGATGTAGAATAGCGGGCCCTGTCGTGGACCCCAACCCTCTCGGTGCGTGGGCGCGTGGATAATCGCGCTTCGCCCCGCGGGTTCCTTGCTCCGTCGTGCTTGCACTGTTTGGGAAATTGCACTGCGGTGCCGAACAGCTTCTCTGTAGCTGCTCCGTTTTGGCTGAGTGGTTTCTCTTCGACCTGCGGCGTCGAGCTGCATGCGGCCCGGGTACCTCCCGCAGATCCTCAGTTTCCCGATAGCCGCGGGGCTTCTCGCGCTGAGCACGCGGAGGCAGCCCTGCCCCGTTCCCCCGGAGCCGCCGAGCTGCCCAGAGACGTGCGCGGAGGCACCGCCCTGCGTGTGCCCAGGGGCGCCGGCGTGCGTGTGCCCGGAGCCTGCGGCCTGCCCGCCGACGGAGCTCGGCTGGGAGGAGGTGCTGATCTGGCAGACGCACGCCAGATGGGTCATCCTGACCCCAGACTTTGACATGTATTCGGAGATGCTAGACGGCATCGAGGGCGTCGACGGCGTGGTACGGATCGTTGACCTGCGCCCAGACGGGCGTCTTCCCCGGCTCGACAAGCCCGCCTACAGGTTCAAGCAGGCGCTCGACCCGGACGCCCTGAAGGGGTACATCCGCGAGGGCCGACGCCTGGCCCTGCAGGACGGTGCCGCGGCGGGTGACCCGTCGATCGAGGTCGCGGACGTGGTGATGCCCAATCGTGAGCTGGTGCCGCTGGACAGCCTGTTCGGCGGCCGCTTCCTGCCTCGCCGCCTCCCCTTGCGCCGCGGCTCAGCGGCGGCGGCGGGTGGGGCCGACGACGGGCCCCCTGGCGACGCGGCTGCCGGCTCCGACGCGGGCGCGGCCCCTGCGCTGGCGGCTGTCGGCGACGACGCCAGCCAAGTGTATCCCCAGGCGGGGCCGCTGGACACGCCGCGTGGCCACGCGTGGGTGCTCATGGAGGGCGGCCGCGCTGGCAACCTGGGCGACGAGCTGGTGCTGGGACCAGACGACTTCAGGCTCTCGGACTACGACGCGATGATCCTCCGCCGGGGGTAGGGCCGCCGGGCCGAGCTCGTCCCCCCCACGGAGGTGGGCGAGTTCGTGCGAGCCCGCCGAGAGGAGCTGGCCGACCAGCTGAGGCCGGCTGGGGCAGCTCCACTGGTTCCTCCCCTGGGACCGCCGCCTGGGCCGTCGGCCGAGGCGCCCGAGGGTGCGGACGCCGCCGGTGGCACAGCCACGCCGCCTCCAGTGGCGGAGGACGCTTGCACGCGGTGGATCGACTACGATGAGCAGGGCGAGAGGTACAAGCCATACCGCAAGGCAGTGCAGGAGAGCTTCCACGTGCCTGACCAGCATTGGCCACTCGAGGGCCCGTCGACGTACTTGCAGGTGATGAAGCACATCGAGAGGACGGGTGGTGACCCGCGTCTGTGGCTGCAGCTGTGGGCTCGTGCAAAGCAGGTGGACGTGAATGATCGGGTGATGCACGAGCTGAACTGTCTCGTGGATATGATGTTCTACGCCTCCACCTTTGACCAGCTGAATGCCCCCGCGCTCGCCAGTTTCGAGGTGCTGGCGCGACGGTTCAAGACCATCCCAGATGCGTACAGGATCCCGGGGCGAGCCCCGAACTGGCAGATGGCTCGCTTCTACAGTGGAGTGACCGCGGCGGTGGATGCCATCGCGCCCGAGCTGCGGCAGTACGGCGCGAAGCGGGCGAAGGAGGAGATCGATGTGGAGACGGGGGCCCAGCGGGTTCGCGGCCTCCCTGGAGGTGGCGGCGGAGTCGGCGGTGACGACGCGCTCGAGGGCACTGCCGGCGAGGGGCCAAGGGGCCGAGGACGAGGACGCGGTGACGGCGGTCGCGGGCGCGGCAGGGGCGCATTGCCCAAGGCCGGGAGCCCCGCGGCCGCCGAGAAATCATGAGCGAGGAGATCGCCGAGGGGAGTGGGCCCCCTCTCGGCGCGCAGCTGACTTGGCCCGGTGCTGGGCGCCTTCCAGCCTCTCGCGGAGAACGCCATCTGTTCCCTTTGCCGCGGCTGGAGGAGCCACATGCAGCGCGTGGAGGCGGTCGTCTTAGCCGCGGGCTGCGAGGCCGCTATCTGCACATGCGACTGGTCAACAGGGCGATCGACGCCCTGAACTGGTTGGTGAAGGCGGCCGGCTCGCCTGCAGCCGGCAGTGGCGGCGACGCGGACATCCGCAGCGAAGTGACTGCGCGCATCGATGGACTGGCGCGAGCCCAGGAGCCGGTGCCTGACGCGCCTTCGCCGAGAGCGGCCTACCTAGAGCTGCTCCGAGGTCGCGGGTCCTACGAGGAGCCGGGCCAGCCGAACGTAGCTCCCTTCCAGCTCGGGCTCGTGTCACTGCCGGAGAGCACCCAGGGCGCCCCGCGCCTGGAGCGGCTTCTCGACGCAGAGGGCCTACGTTGTCTGGAGGGTCGTGGAGAGCGGATGCTACGAAGTGTCCCAGACTTTGAACGCCTCCGACGGAGCGATCCAGTGCGGCCTCACTTGGGCCCAGCGTTCACATGAGTAGGCGGCTACTGGTTCGATTCATGAAGAGGCTGCATTCCAGTGGCATGCTACGATATACGTCGGAGCCTGTTGAATTTGTCGGAGCCTTTTTCGTCTGGAAGAAGGGGGGCAGAAGATGCGGATGATTACAGATGCACGCCCTACCAACCAACGGCTACTACCTCCACCTCGAGTGGACCTGCTGACGGCGGAGGGCCTCTCGCGCCTCGAGGTCGCCGTGGACGGCGACCCGTGCCTGCTGAAGGACTCGAGCTGGGGCATCCTGCGGGCGCTCCGCCTGTGCCTCGGCGTCGGCGACGTGGAGAACTGCTTTCGCAGGATGGCGATGCCGCCCTGGATGAGCCCCCATTTTCGCCTTCCCCGCCCTGACTGTTAGCGAGCTCCGCCTAGACTCAGTGGAGACGGTGGAGGGCCGCGTGGCAAGCGGCGATGATGTGGTGTACCCCTGCTGCCGAGCCCTGCCTATAGGATGTTCGTGGTCGTTGTACTTCTGCCAGAACGCCAGCACGAACCTGGCGAGGCAGTGCGACCTGCTGCGGGGGGCTCGGCTCGCGACCGACCGCGGCGAGCCCACGGTGTTCAGAGTGGGCGGGGCTCGCGAGCAGGACCTCCGGCACTACGTGCACGTGGACAACCTGGGCGTGCTGGGGCAGGGCGCGAGTTCAGTCAAGAGGGCGCTGGACGAGAAGGTGGCGGCCTTCAACAAGATGAAGCTCGACATCCATGAAGTGGAGTTCTTCGAGAGGAAGGGGTCGGCTCTCGGCGTCGTCGTGGACTGCGAGCTCCTCTGTACCTCCATCACCAGCAAGCGGCGCTGCCGCCTGGAGAGGGCTCTGGCCTACGCGTTGCAGCGAGGCAGACTCTCGGGCCAGGATTTGGAGTGCCTCCTGGGCCACTGCACGCACGCGGGCCTGGTGAGGCGAGAGGTGCTCTGCGTCTTCTCCGCCTGCTACGCCTTCGTGCAGGCCAACTACTGGGAGCGGCAGGTGATGTGGGCGTCCGTCCGCGAGGAGCTCAGCTGCTTCCGGGGCCTCCTCGTCTTCCTCAGCAGCGACTGGGCGGTGCCCTGGAACCGCTGTGTCACGGCGTCGGACGCGTCCGAGAGCGGCTTCGGCGTTGCCTCCACTATGGTGGACGTCAGGGAGGTCGCTCGGGTCGGGCGCGTGGCCGAGCGGAGCCGCTTCCGCCCCGACCTGGAGCTGGCGCCGCGGCCGCGGGCTATGCGGCATGCGGGCTTCGTCGATGACGGCGGCTCCGGTCCTTGGCGTCCCTCGGCGCCCGAGGAGGCATCGGACGGCGCCTGGGCCATCGACGAGAGTTTCGAGGAAGTGCCGGCCGGGTGGCTGGACCAGGGGCGCTGGGCCGTCTGCCGCAGCGGGACCTGGGATAGGGCTGAGGGCATCGCCATTTTGGAAGCCCGCGCAGTCCTGGCCTCGGTGCGCCGCCTCGCCCAGTCGCGGTGGGGCCACGACATCAGGCACGTGCATCTTTGCGACAACATGGGAGTCGTGCTGTCGATCTGTCGGTCTCGATCAAAAGAGTTCTCTATGTTGGCAGTCATCAGACGCATCAATGCGTACTTCCTAGCACGCAACATCCGTCTCATCGTCCGCTGGATCCCGAGTGAGCTCAACGGGGCGGCGGACGAGGCCTCTCGTATTTTTGATGATAACGCTTCCTGCTCATTGGCCTGGTGCATCCCGTCTCATATATCTCGGCCAGACACCCAGGACCTCAAGGAGCCCCATGGGGGCCATGTCGTCAGCAAGCAAACGTCGGAGCCTCTTTATCATCATCATTAGCAAGAATGTGAACACGAGCTTCTGGGTAACAGCCATCATAAAGTACAAGAAGATAGCCAACATCATTACGGTCATTCAGTAAAGCCACACAACGTTAGCGATATAGACGTTCGTGAACATCGTGAATTACATCATGAACACCATGAATTACATCAGCAGCCAGCCTACTCCAGCAGCCAAGCTTACACAGCGGAGCAGCAGCCAAGCCCGAACATCATGAATTGCATCAGCAGCCAGCCTATTCCAGCTAATCCTGAACAAGACTCTGGGCCGTCGGTCGCCCCCTTGGCTCGAAGCAATGAAGCACGCCCCTGCCGCGCGGAAGAGCCGAGCCCTGACGGCCCTCGCCCATGCGTCAGGGACGCGGGCCCGTGGCAGCAGCGCCCCAGGGCTCACGCCCGCGGCGGCGCCCTCGCGCCTTTCGAGGGCGCACGGACTGGCAGCCGCCCCGAGGCAGGTGTGCCACGCCTCGGCCCAGCCGCGGCGAGAGCGCGCCTTGAGCCTCCGGCCTGCAGCTGGCCTCGCCCCTCTGCCAGCGGGTCGCCAGGCAGCCGCGACTGCCAGGACGCTGGAGCAGATGGCGGCGGCCATGACCGACTTCACGAGCGGCGACTTCGCCGAGCCGCCCGATCGTCGTCATCGGAAGCGCTCGCCCTCGTCGAACACTGGCACCACATCCGTCAGCGAGGGCGTCGGCGCCAAGCGCCAACGGGCGCTGCTGGACCGGTCCAAGTCTCGCCTCCGCAAGTACCTCGAGGAGGCCATGGAGGCACAGAGCGACGGGCTGACGTTGCTGGAGAAGCGGGCTGTGACAAGGCCCGTGCACACAGAGTACAGGCTGAAGGTGAACAGATTCAAGCCGTTCGCCGAGTCGAAGGGGAAGGACGTCGACAGCATCGGGGACGACGTGCTGGACGGCCTTTTCGCCGCATACTTCGGGAGGACCTTCTTCGCCAGCGTGGAGGCCTCGAGGGAGGCCAAGACGCTGGCGGGCTGGCTGCACCTCCACCTGGGCTACAACCGCCTGGGCTCCAGGCGGCTGCCCCGGGCCTGGCGGGCCCTCCGAGGCTGGTGCAAGTTGTGCCCCGGCCGCTCGCGGAGGCCCGAGGCTCTAGGCGCGTGGTTTGGGCTCATGAACGCCCTGGTGACGGCTGGGCGTCGCGACATGGCGCTGTTCGTGCTGATCATGCTGAGCACCTACCTGAGGCCGGGACAGCTGCTGGGCATGCACGGCTCAGGGTTGACGCCGCCTACGCCCGGGGTGACGCCCCACTGGTCGCTGCTGGTTCACCCCGAGGAGACGGCGAGCAGAAGCAAGATAGGCGACGCCAATGTATCCACCCTCCTGGACTCGAGCTGGGCGACGTGGATCGGCCCGGCCATGGGGGGACTGAAGGAGAGCGCAGGGGAGGGACCTCTGTGGGCTTTCGACTACGGCGACCTGCTGAAGTCCTTCCGGCGCGCTGCGCAGGAGATCGGGGTGCCCAAGTTAGTGCCCTGCCAAGCCCGCCATTCGGGCCCGTCCATCGACGCGGCCCGGCATCTGAGGACCCTGGCCGACATCAAGAAGAGAGGTCAGTGGCGCAGCGACAAGAGCGTCCTGCGCTACGAACGACACGCACGTCTCGCCAGCGGATACCGCCAGCACCCGATCGAGGTGCATATGTACGCCTCCGAGTGCGAGCGACGTGCCGTGGCGATCATCCTCCACGGACTGGTCGTCCCGCTGCCGCTGAAGGGCGGCCGCTCGTGAACGATATCTATTTTGCCGACGCGTTTGCCGGTGGGGGCGGCGTGGCCAGATCCATCCGTAGGTGCGGCTTCCAGGCGAGGGTCTGGGAGAAGCGCCGCGGGGATCGCGGCGACCTAACGCGGCCGCCCGTCCTGAAACGTTTGCTCTCAGACATCCGTGCAGGGATTTGCCGAGGCGTAATGCTTGCGCCTCCCTGCTCTACCTTCTTTATAATGGAAGCCCGCTCGGCCGAGACCAGAGACGTCGCGCGGCCGTGGGGCTTTTCCCGTAATGAGATGACCCCCAAGGATTGGGAGAAACTACAGACGGGCAACACATGCTTGCGTGCAGTGTTGAAGATAATCGCAGAGTGTAATCGTTCTTGCGTCCCTTGGATTTTAGAGAACCCTCATAGCAGCTACATGTTTAAAACGCCAGAGCTCCTCAGACTCGCCAGTCTACAGCGTGTATCAGTCGTCATTTCAGATTTCTGTCAGTTTGGAGCTCGCTGGCGAAAGCGAACCCGTTTCCTCGTAGGACATTGCCACCCAGACGAGCTCGCCCGATTAACAAAAACATGCGACGGGCCTGCAGGAATTTGCAGCCGTACGGGCAGGCCGCACCTCATCCTCGAAGGGGCATCGCCCGAAGGTGTGAGGTGGACCACCATAGCCCAGACCTGCCCACAAGCTTTGAATAGAGCGCTCGCGAAGACCCTTGTGTCTCAGGCCAGGTCCCTCTTCTTCAATGTTTGAGCGAACATCCTGTTTTGGGGATGCCATGGGACCAGAGTGTTTGTTCAGACACCTGTAGCACCCGTCCGATCCGAGGTCGGTCGGGTTTCATCGCGATGACTTTGCTGTGTTCACGAGAATAGTGCAACAGAAAACTCTTTACTGCTTGCGCAGTTCCACGCCCCCCGCGCTTAAGACAGCAAGGGGGTGCGTGCGCGTGAATGATGTAAAATAGCGGGCCCTGTCGTGGACCCCAACCCTCTCGGTGCGTGGGCGCGTGGATAATCGCGCTTCGCCCCGCGAGGGTCCTTGCCCCGTCGTGCTTGCACTGTTTGGGAAATTGCACTGCGGTGCCGAACAGCTTCTCTGTAGCTGCTCCGTTTTAGCTCCCGCCGCCAACCCAAGGCCTCTTTTTCTTTCTCTTGCATTTTCCGAATGCTCGACTAATTTTCTGGGACCAGAGTGTTTGTTCAGACACCTGTAGCACCCGTCCGATCCGATGTCGGTCGGGTTTCATCGCGATGACTTTGCTGCGTTCACGAGAATAGTGCAACAGAAAACTCTCTACTGCTTGCGCAGTTCCCCGCCCCCCCGCGCTTAAGACAGCATGATGATGTTGAGGATGAGAAGGAAGAGGAGGCGGAGGAGCATGCGGAGGAGGAGAAGGAGGAAGAGGATGAGGAGGAGGAGGAGGCGGAGGAGGCGGAGAGGAGGAGGAGGGAGGGAACCGCCACGGCTGGGGTCGCCTCGAAGTCGCTGACGTCCAGGGCGAAACAAGGACTGTGACGAGGAGTGGGAGGAGGGAAAAAGGGAGCAGAACGGGACGCAGAATGATGACGATGGGGGGGGAGAGGACGGAGGACGAGAGGGATGGAGGCGGAGGAGGAGGAGGAGGAAAAGGAGAAGGATGAGGAGGAGAAGGAGGACGAGGAATAGGTTTAGAAGGAGGGGAGCGACGAGGAGGGCCGTTGGCGAGGCTTATGTATGTATATATATATATACATATACGCAGACATGCACATCCACTACACATGTGTATGTAGTTATGCATTGCGGCATGCATGCACGTATGTATGTATGCATGCACGCATGTCGGTGTGTAGGTAATTTGACAGATTTTCGGCGTTCATGTATGTTT
Source organism: Prorocentrum cordatum (assembly GCA_963575745.1). Lineage (NCBI taxonomy): Eukaryota > Dinophyceae > Prorocentrales > Prorocentraceae > Prorocentrum > Prorocentrum cordatum. The sequence goes on from CAUYUJ010008391.1 coordinate 278,407, forward strand.
GTATATAGATAGGTCTGTATGTAGATAGGTCGGCTGGTAGGTAGGTAGGTCGGCCGACCGGTAGGGGATGTTGGGCATGTATGCATGTATTTGTTTATATACCTGTTGATTCGTTGCATGCATGCGTGCACGTTGTTTAGACATATCCACACAGCCACGTGCACTCCCTCACACACACACATACCACATACATACACACATATATTTATATATATATATATACATACATATATATATATATATATATATATATATATGTGTGTATATATATATATATATATATATATATTCCTATATGTTATAAGCCCAGGCGGGGGGACCCCCCCCCCAAAACCGGATTCCCGGGATCTGGGGCTTTGGGACCCTCCGGATGAGCCTCGAAGCGGCCCCCCCGGGCCTCGCAGGGCGTTTTGCCAAGCTTTCCCAGCACACCTAGGGCGATCAGGGGGGTCTTCGGAGACGTCTCAGAGACCCCCAAGACAGCACAAGAGCGCTCCAAGAGTGACCGACGTGACCTCAACATGGCCCAAGAGGCCTCCGGGACGGCCCCAAAGAGGCCTCCAAGAGCACTCCCAAGAAGGCCCCAAGAGGCACAAATCATTGATTGTTTGATGGTTTTTGGTGAATTTAGGGGTTCTCCTCTTTTCGGCTTCCCGACGCTCCAAGACGGCGGTCTTCTGGGCGTCCGAAGCCGCCTGGGAGGCTCCAAAATCGCCCCACAACCATCCGAAAGGACTTCCAGGCAGTCCAAGAGAGCCCCCAAACGGCACAACACGGGTCCAAGATGGCCCTCAGAGAGCCCCGTGGCGGCCCAAGACGGCCCCAAGACACCCTCCGAAGCATTCCAAATCGTGACCTGGTCGTTCAGGGAGACTGCGGCTGGAAGCAGGGTGGCCCGAGGAAGCCCCCAGAGGTCCCGAGAAGACGCCCAGGAGGCCTCCAGAAGGCCTTAAGAAAGCCTGAAACAATTTTTGTGAGGCCCCCAGAGGCTCTCCCAGTAGGAGCCTCCGCAAAAAAGAGCTGAGGAGGATGGGGAGAATGCGCAAGGTATGGCAAAACTGAGGAAAAAGAAGCATGGAGGAAGGATAACGAGTAACATTATCATAGCGGCGATGTCAGAAAAGGCAACAAGGAGTTATCGCTAAATTGTCGGCTTGACCTTCCTGCTATTCCGCCGGCGTGCCAAACTTCAAGGACCAAGGTGCATGGCGCGAAGCGCCACTGCACTCTTGTATGTATATACATATACACACATACACGGGCCGTTTTCGGGCCTCTTGGGGCGTCTTGCGGGCCTCTTGGGGGCGTCTTGGGGGCGTCTTGGCGGCGTCTTAGGGGCCTCTTGGGGGCCTTCTGGGGCCTCCTGGCTCTTGGTGGTATCTTGGGGCAGAAAACTCAAACTTTGGGTTCGGGCTCGCCCCCTTGGGCTCCAATCGGGGCCGTCTTGGGGCTCTCTTGGGCCGTCTGGGGCGCCTCTGGGGTCGTCTTGGGGCCCTCTCAGGCCGTCTTGGGGCTTTCCAGGGGGCCTGTTGGGCCGTCTTGGGGCGATCTTGGGGTCTTCCTTGGGCCGTCTTGAACGCCCTAGTCTTGTATACAACACATGTACGATTCCGCAGAAAAGAATGGGGCGATGTTTGCCTTTTCGGGCCCTCCTGGGAGGCCTCTTGGGCCTCTCTTGTGGCGTCGTGGGCGCTTCTTCAACCGTCCTCAGGCTATCTTAAGCCTCTTGTGCCGATCGTTCGGCGATTCAGGGCCCTCTTGGACCATCTTAGGGCGCTCTTGTCCCGTCTTGGGGCGTGCTTGGGCCCGAGAAGTCACGCGACAAGACGCGGGGAGCTGCGGGGGACATGGCGGGAGCCCCAAGAGATTTGTGACTTTTGGGGCCCAGGTCCCTGGAAGAGTTCGGAGGATTGGGGACTGAGGCTTGAGTGATTTGGCAGACGATGTCAGGCCACTCCAACTCGTGCCTCAAGGGCACACTGCCGGATTGATTCTACATGTGCGTATGCGCAAATGTATATACATATACAGATGCGTATACATGGGCATATAAACACGCATACGCAACTATACACATATATATATACACATGCACATCGACATTCACACATCTATACATTTTTCCACACAAATGCACTTGCATTTATATACATGTGTATACTTATATACTTACACGTGTACTTATGCACCTACATGTATATACCCATACGTTTTTTTTGTACGCTTGCATATCTATGTGCACTTCTATATATAACAAAGGTGTACACACATATATGCACATACATCTCCATACAAGCATGCAGGAAGTCATACACGTACACTTACACTTCTCCATGCACATGCATCGGTATGCAGATTTGCATGCCCATCTGCATATACATGAACATCGCCATATAGGCGCATACACATGCATTATACATGCATATGCGTATCCATATGCATTTGCATGCACATGAACATACACATACACATACACATACACATACACATACATATACATATACACATTCACATACACATACACATACACATACACACATCTCCATGTACATATACAAGCACATTTACTCCTGCATTTACATGTACATATACACATACATAGACATAGACATGCGCATACACATAAGCACACACATACACATACATAGACACATCCATAGTCATACACACACGTATGCACATCTTTGTATACACATACACACATACATATAAACATATGCATGGTCACATTCATATACTCATACATGCACATTTACATACGTACCTATACGATTTGCACTCACATGCACACATACACACATCGATATACTTTATATGCGTGCAGATATAGTCGGTTTAGTAATCGCATTCGAGAGTTACAGTGTCGGAGAAACTAGGGCCATCCCTTACCCCCCGCACACACATTCCAGCCAAGGTAGCCAAATCCGCCGAGCACATGTGTTTTCCGCTCTAGTCACCTCCTGGATTCCCGTAAATTGTGAGACGACACCTTAGGTCCCCACGACGGCCCAATATGGCGTCAACACAGCTCAAGTGGCCATCAAGACTCCCGAAGAAGGTTCCCAGGAGGGCTCCCAATCGGCTCCGCGCGACTACAAATATTTTCCGAGGACGCCTGCGGCGCATCACTGGCCGGTCCCTCGGAGTTTGGCGAAGTGGCGCGTAGCATCGAGATGTTTCGGGGGGGGATCTCTAGTCCAGGTTGGCGTGCGCCCAAGAGGACCGCGGGCATCTGTACGGCTTCGGCGACCCCTCGGCGAAGCAGACCAGGCTCCAGGAGATCGTGGAGCAGCGCGTGAGGTTGTTGGCGGGAAACGCGTCCGTATCCACGGCCTCGGGGTCTGAAATCGTCGATCGCGGCTCCACGGACATGGCGGATCTGCCTGAATGCGCCGCGCGGGGCGTGTCCATGGGAGTCGCGCATCCACAGGATTGCGTCCCGGAGTCCAGGCTGCGAGTGTATGGATATGGAGGCGGTGGGGGCGTTGCTCCAGGAATGTGCGCAGGAGGCTTCAGACCCTGGGGGGACTCCTAGTCCGATGGGGGCGGCAGTGATATCCATGGCCAGTACACGCCCGGAGTTCTACCGGCTTCCAGACTCTGGGTTTCATATCCAATGGTTCCCTATCCAATTCCAGGCCTCCAACATGGGGTCTGAGCGGATGGGGCCGGAGGATTGCGCCGCCTCGGCGATGCGTCTGCGATGCGGCTCGATGCGGATCCCGATGTTCTACACGCCTCGGAATTTATTGGAGAAGCTTGCTTCAGTGCCCTCGGCGCACGGTCGGGAGCTTTTGGACAGCGTGTCGCTCCGCCGATTCTGGCCCACCGCGCTCCGGCGCGATACGCTACCCACGTGCCAGTTCCCAAGCGGTAGTGTCCCGAGCTGTTCCCAGCCTCCCGCCCCGCGGAGTGTACCCACACGCTACCTATCTCCTCGCAGGGCAAAGTGCGTCGCCGCGGCTGCCGCCGCGACACGCTATGCAAAAGTTCCCGGCCGCATGCACCGGCGATCCTTCGGCGACGCAACGCGATTTGCCGGCTCCATCTGCTCCGACCCCATGTGGGAGGCTTCTGCCAGTGCCCTCACCGTACCCCGAGATCCGACGCCTCGAACGCAATTGCAGCATCGTAAAAAATCACGGCCAGAGCCCCAGACCCTGGGCCCTCCTCCTTCTCCTCCTCCTCCTTCTCCTCCTCCTCCTCCTCCTCCTCCCGAGACCAGGCAACCATGCCTGGCTCGAAACAAAATAAGACGCCAGGATCTCAGAGTGTGTTCCTCGCTTTGTGATGTTCCAACCTACTTTAGCCTTGAACGCCAGGAAGAATTTCAAGCACCAGAGAAATACCGAAACGTGAGGGGTTTCACGTGTCGGGCCCCGGGAGGCGACGCTCGTTCGATGTTGTTTCGACACTTCTCCTGGGTGCTCGAAGTTGTTTTCTGGGACGTGGTCCGTCAGCACGGCGGGAGCAGCACAATCCTCGCTCGTGACGAGGGACGTGGCCGAGGCGAAGGCGCGCCTGCCCGAGGCGGAGCTGAGGGCCCGGGCGGACGCCTTCGTGGCGGAGCACGGGCCGCCGCTGTGCCTCGTGGGGGCGCTGGAGGCCGCGGAGGCCTCGCCCTGGGGGCTGGCCCTCGCCGCGGAGTTCAAGCGCGCCTCCCCGTCCAAGGGGGACATCGCGGCGGGCACCCGGGCGGCAAGCAGAAACGTACGGTCGGGAACGTTGGCTTTGTCAAGAGGCGGTTCGAGGCACTCCAGAGGGGCAGCGCCAGTGTGCGACCCCCCCTCCTTTGATAGATCTCCTCCAAGGTGGCCCCAAGAGCGCCCCGAAGGCTCCCGAGAGCGCCCCAAGAGCGGCCCAAGAGGGCCCCACGAGGCCCTCCGCGCTTCGGCGCGACGCGCCGTCCGCTGCGCGCTCCCCCGGCGTCCCCGCGCCGAGCTGTTCCCGGCCTCCCGCCCCGCGGAGCGGAGCGACACGCTGTCTGTCACCACCCACCAAGCCAACCCAACCCAACCCGAAGGCCTCGATTCGCCCTCCATTTCCAGTGGGGGGGGGGTCCGGGAACGTCGAAAAAAACACATATGGAGCCCATACCCCCCCCCACCCGAAATTCGGGCCTTCGGGTTGGGTTGGTGTGGTCTGGTAGGCAGTCGGTCTGCTCGCAGGGCACGGCGTGCCGCCGGGCCCCCCCGCAGCGACGCGCGAGGCAGGAGTTCCCAGCCGCGTCACCCCGAGGTCTCGGCGTCTCCGTGCTCTCTGGCCGGGCGCCGCCGCTCGCTCTCGGGGCCCCGGGGCCCTCTCTGACCGATCCGCCCAGAAGGCTGGCGCAGAGAGATGGCGCCTGTGGCTCTGGTCGAGATTTCTGAAGGGGCACCAGGACACAGATAAAGACACACAAATAAAAGGATTCCCCGTATTTTCCCATATGTTGAGGGTCTTTGTCTTCCCCCCCACTTCCCATATTTCCCCCCAAAAAAATATGTTCCATATTTCGGGGGAATCGACGATTAATTGTGTCTGTGTGTTTTTTCCCCTCCTGAATTCCTCCATGTGCCAGCAAAGAAATCGAGGCGTCGGAACTCAGGGCAGCGGCACGCTGCCACTGAGAGCCCGTCGGCGCGCGAAGCATTCCCTGCTCGCATCTCTTCCGCAGCGGCGCGCCGGTGGGTTCCCCGCGGTGGCGTGCCATCGACATATTGTGCTTGCCACCCCAGACATGGACGCCGGGGAGCAGGCGCTGAAGTACTCGAAGGCGGGCGCGGATCCACCGCCAGCGCGCGAGCCACATCCCCCGCCGCCTCGGAGCCGCGCCCCCAGGGATCTCGGGGAAGGGCGCATGCGGCATGGATGTCACCTTTCCCGCCCCCGGGGGCACGAAGATGCCCAGGACCACCGTCCCCCGGGGATCCAGGGCAGGGCCCCAGGCAGCTCGCGGATGTGGACGTCTGTCCTGGCGGTGCACAAGGTGGGCGCGGGGGTTCTGTCCGTGCTGACCGAGCCGAAGTGGTTCAAGGGCACCCTGGAGGACCTCAAGGACGTGCGCTTGAAGACCCAGCAGCACGCGCGGGAGAGGGGTACCCGCAGGCCGGCGTGCCTCCGGAAGGACTTCCTCGTCGACGAGTACCAGGTGCTGGAGGCCCTGGCCCACGGCGCGGACACCGCCCTCCTGATGGTCTCGATCCTGCCCCTCAGCAGGCTCAGGGCGCTCATCGGGTGCTGCCGGGAGCACGGGCTGGAACCCCTGGTCGAGGTGGTCACGGAGAGGGAGTTGCGGGTCGCCGTGGCCGCGGGGGCCCGGGTGCTCGGCGTCAACAACCGCGACCTACACACCTTCAAGCTTGAGAAGGAGCGGACGAACCAGGTCGCGCAGTGGCTGCGCGAGGACCACAAGATGCCCTTCGGCCCCGGCCACCCGACCAAGCTCATGGCTCTCAGCGGCCTCTCGACAGCCGAGGACGTGGAGGGGTGCCGCAAGATTGCCTGCAGCGGGGTGCTGGTCGGTGAGGCTCTGATGCGAGCGGCAGATCCTGGCGCTGCCATCTTGGAGATGATGGGTGCAGCAGACGAGGCCGTCCTTCCCGTGGCGCCCGGCTCCGTGATCGTCAAGGTCTGTGGCGTCGTCCGGCCTGACGACGCACGCTGTGCTATCACTGCGGGCGCAAACCTCATCGGAGTCATCTTCGCGAAGTCCAAGCGCCAGGCCTCGGTGGATCAGGCGAAGGACGTCGTGGAGACCGTGCGAAAGTTCGGCGAGCGCACCGCCTGCGTGCCGGCCCAGAGCAGAGAGCCGAGGCTCGACACCATTGCCGGCCTTACCGAGCGCTGCAAGGCGCTGCGAGGCGCCTGTAAGCGCACGCCCCTCGTCGTCGGCGTCTTCATGGACCAGCCCCTCGAGCAGGTGGTCGAGCTGGCGACCGCCTCTGGCGTCGACGCGATCCAGCTCCACGGCGCCGAGGACACAGGCTTCGTGACGGAGCTGCGGCGTCTCCTGCCTGGAGCCTGGGTCCTGAAGGTGGTCCACATCCAGAAGAGCAAAACAGCGGCACAGGCATCAGCCACGCGCAGAGGGGAGTAAGGGGAGGGGGGGAGTCTTCTCAGAAGCACCCCTGCTTTTTAGAAGTCGCGGGCCTTATCTGCAGATGTAAGGCTGGCGCGTTCTGAGGAGCAGCCTCCTTCTAAGAGGCTGCCCCCCCCTCCCCCTACAGTCGAGGATGATTAGTAGATTCGTAGGTCGACCCTGCTGAATCAAGGCTACCCTCGTGCCCTGTGTCTCTCGACCCATGCCTTCTACATTCCTGGGGCAATGCGGCCCTCGGAAGGGTCTCGTGTCCTCTCGCGTGTCCTCTCGAATCGACCTCGACTGTACCCCCTTGTGCGCGCGGAGGCCCGCGCCCTTTTCTGAGGTCGGCGCTGGACCCCCCCTCCAACGCCCCACCCCCGGCGCGTGTCGCGCGGAGCGGGCAGGGGGCGGCGCCGGAGGCGCCGCCAGGGGTCGAGCAGGCGATCGACTGCAGAGCTGGTTTGCTCCAGGATCGGCAGCCTCGTCAAATCTACGAAGCATGCACAACATGTTCGTAGATCTGCGAGCATCCTACGCACTTGTCGTTGTACGCATCGCAAGAGCAGCTTTGGGGTACATCCATTCTGTAGTCGATCGCCTACTCGAAGGGGTGCGGGAGGAGGGCTGTCCCTCGCCGACGCAAGAAAGTCCGCGCGGAGCCCCGAAGATTCAGGCCATGGCTGCTTCTTTGCTTCTTTTGACCTCCCTGCGCGGTCGGAGGCAGACGGCGCTGCGGCGGAGGCGGATGGCCTCCGGGACCGCCTCGCGTCCTACGCCGGGTGCGACGCGCTGCTGCTGGACACCTCCGTGAAGGGAGGGCCCTCGGGGGGAACCGGCGCGGCATTCGACTGGGAGGTGGCCCGCAAGGCCCAGGAGGCGTGGGGAGTGCCGGTCATCGTCGCTGGTGGCCTCACGGACGCCAACGTCGCCGAGCTCGTGACCAGCGTGTGTCCCTACGGTGTCGACGTCGCCAGCGGGGTGGAGGACTCCCCGGGCGTGAAGAACAGCGAGAAGACCACCGCCTATGTACGCCAAGCCAAGAGGGCTCGTCTCGGGGGCGGTGGTGACTGACGCCATGGAGGAGGAGGAGGAGGAGGAGGAGGAGGAGGAGGAGGAGGAGGAGGAGGAGGAGGAGGAGGAGGAGGAGGAGGAGGAGGAGGAGCAGGAGGAGGAGCAGGAGCAGGAGCAGGAGCAGGAGCAGGAGCAGGAGCAGGAGGAGGAGGAGGAGGAGGAGAAGGAGGAGGAGGAGGAGGAGGAGGAACAGGTGGAGGAGGATGAGGAAGAGGAGGAGAATAATGATTCTAACAGCCGTCGTTCTCTTGGGCTCGATCTACGCCCATCTCTCTCACGAGTGCCAGCCATCCTCGCTTGCCGCCGCGACGGCAACATCGCCTCGCGCTGGGTGCAGTTTTGCTCGATCTGGCCCGATGTGTACAGATCTGCTGTTGCCCGCGTCGCCCGCTGTGCCGAGCCGACAGGCGCCAGGACTTTCCTGCGCCTCCTCGATTTTCAGCGTCGATTGGCCGCACTCTCTGGGCCGACTCGGCAAAATCCTGCCGACGACGACGACGACGACGGCGACGACGATGACGATGGCGACGACGACGACGATGCGCCTCCTCTCTCTATTCTCAGCGCCGGTTGGCCGCACTCTCTGGGCCGACTCGGCAAAGCCCTGCCGCCCCGCGCGACCCTGGGCCCTCGCTGCTGTGCCCTCGTGCCTGCCGCGCGCACGGGAGGCCCCCCCCCGCGCCCTCTCTCCTCGCCTGGGCGCCCCGAGGGCCGGCGGCTCGGGGCCGCACGCGAGTCCGGGGGGCGGCCAGGAGGGGGGGGGGCGGGGACCCCGGGGAGGGGCGGAGATGGTGGCCGCGGCTGCGAGACCTCCCCGGCTCTCGTGGCCCCCTCCTCTTGTGAAGCGCGTCCCCTGCCCGCCCCCCCCCCTCTGGCCATGACTCGCGACCCCCCCCCCGCGCCCCCTCTTGGACGCCTCCCTCCTCCCGGAGCGTGAACTACCTACCCCGCTTTCGCTTCCAGGCAGAACCAAGTCATACCACGCGCCTCCTCGTCAAGCGGCCTGACCAGTACAGGCCGTAGTTTGGCATCGTTTGGTATCTATTGGAAGCGAGGGTGGTCAAAAGCGAGGTAGGTTTGTTTTCCCCCTATCCTCGGAGGCCCCCGAGCGATCCCCTCCGGGCGTGGCTCGTGTGTGGCCCCCTCGCGAGTCCGGGGCCCGGGGCGCCGCCCGGCCCCGAGGGGGCAGGGCAGGCCAAGGAGCTCCTCCTCCTCCTCCTCCTCCTCCTCCTCCTCCTCCCACTCCTCGTGATTCGTTCACTCCTCGTGATTCTCCTCCTCCCACACCTCGTGATTCTCCTCCTCCTCCTCCTCCTCCACCTCCTCCTCCTGACCGACCCCAAGCAAGCAAACAATCCCCTTCTGTGACGTCCCCCTCGCCTCACCCCAAGACGTCTGTATGCGGCCGGAGTGGAGCTCGAAAGGCGAGGATGACGCCACGGAAGGGGATGGGGGATGCTTTGCTAGGGGTCGGCAGGGCCCCACCCGAAGTCGTTCCCAGCGCTTTCTGGAGCCAGAGCGCTCCTAGGCGCGCTCTGGATTGGCCGCGGCGCCCGACACATCCTCCGGACCCGCCGGCGTTGAGAGACTCCGAGTTGTCACTGCAGGATGCTTCCTTCCTGGCGTTCGCTCATACCCGGCACGAGGGTCAAGAGAGCAGCCCTGGCGTTGGAGGGGTACCCTTCCTGCTCTTCGTGCCCCGACCCTCGAGGATGTCTCCGGCGAGAGCCTCGTGTCAAAACAGGAGCCGTCCTGGAGCAGGAGCAGGAGCAGGAGCAGGAGCAGGAGCAGGAGCAGGAAGGGAGGAGGAGGAGGAGGAGGAGGAGGAGGAGGAGGAGGAGGCGGAGGTGGAGGCGGAGGCGGAGGCGGAGGAGAGAGAAGGAGGAAGCATTTAAGATGTCGTTCCGCGAAAATGCCCCCGTGGAATGTCGAATAACATTGCGGCGCTAAGGTAACCCCGGAGGGGTATTTGGATGCTTCCTCGGGGTAACCGACGCAGGCTTTTGAAGCGAGCGTGCGCGGCGCTGAGGAGAGGACCGCATTTCGAAAAGCAGCGGTATTCCATCCGTGTAGGTGCTGCAAGCTTTCAGGTGGACGTGCGCAGTGCCAATGCGAAATCCCAAGGATGCACCCTCTATCCCGCGGACTGCTGCAAGCTTCAAGACGAATGTGCGCGGCTCTCAGGCGAGAGCCCCGGCCCTCACCTTTGTAATTGCCGCATGCTTTTCAGATGAGTGTGCCTGCGCTCGGGCGCGATCACCATTTTGAAAACGACCCGCCCTCAGAGGAGGAGGAGGAGGAGGAGGAGGAGGAGGAGGAGGAGGAGGAGGAGGAGGGAGGAGGGAGGAGGTGGTTGATGCAAACGTACGACGGACGTGCGCGGCGCAATGACGGGTATCCTATTTTGAAAGCCACTACCTTCATCCTTGTAACTGCAGCAAGCCTTTTAAGACGAATTGTGCTTGGCGCTCCTGCGAGACGACATTTTTTCTTCACCCTTCTACAGTGAGCGGCTTGAGTAAGGAACACTTCCTTTTCAAAAGGGGCTCGGTCGTTCCTTAAGGCTTGCATGCGTTACGCATCGTTCCTTATGCGTTTTTGTTGATTCTTTATCGTTCCTTGTGTTTTTTCCTTGGAAAACAGGGGCTTCGTTCCTTATTTATCGTTCCTGAGGTCAACGCCTCGACTGTAGCTGTTGCAAGCTTTTAAGGCGACGGTTCGCAGCGCTGAGGCGAGAGCTGCATGTTGAAAACGACCCAGCCTCCACCTGTGTAACTGTTGGAGATCCCAAGCCTCGGGAACACACACTGCGAGAGAATCTCGAGCGAAGCGCCAGGGCCAGCCGCCGTACCGTCACGTCAAGTTGTCGGGCGAGGAGTCAGCTATGAAGAGAAGGGGTGGAGGAGGAGCAGGAGGAGGAGAAGGAGGAGGACGAGGAGCAGGGAGGAACAGTTGGCAGCGCACGAGGAACAGTACAAGATCAACTCCTCCGCCGACATGGACGCCCTGCACTGGGACAGGCGTCTGGCGATAGCGGATTTGTGATGTTTTTTGTTTATTCCCCACATCCTGAGTGGGGTTCTTGTTTTCCCAGAACACCCTCTCCTTCTCCTCCTCCTCCCGCGTCCTTCTCCTAAACCATACCATACCAAGCCATACCATACCAATACCTTACCATACCAATACCATACCAAGCCATACCAAGCCATACCATATCAATACCATACCATACCATACCAATACCATACCATACCATACCATACCAAACCAATAACATCCCAAGCCATACCAAGCCATACCATACCAATACCATACCATACCAATACCATACCAAACCACGAACAGAACAGAACAGCAACCAATACCAGGTTGCTGTTCTCCAGGTTTCGTGGCCCTCCCACCCCTCCAGGGAGGCCCCGCCTGAGCGAGGAGGGTATTCGCATCACCTGTTATTTATCAGGTTTCGTGCCCCTCCCACCCCTCCAGGGAGGCCCCGCCTGAGCCTCCCACCCCTCCTGAGCGGGAGGCCCCGCCCCTCCCACCCCTGAGCGAGGAGGGTATTCGCATCACCTGTTATTTCTCAGGTTTCGTGCCCCTCCCACCCCTCCAGGGAGGCCCCGCCTGAGCGAGGAGGGTATTCGCATCACCTGTTATTTCTCAGGTTTCGTGCCCCTCCCACCCCTCCAGGGAGGCCCCGCCTGAGCGAGGAGGGTATTCGCATCACCTGTTATTTCTCAGGTTTCGTGCCCCTCCACCCCTCCAGGGAGGCCCCGCCTGAGCGAGGAGGGTATTCGCATCACCTGTTATTTATCAGGTTTCGTGCCCCTCCCACCCCTCCAGGGAGGCCCCGCCTGAGCGAGGAGGGTATTCGCATCACCTGTTATTTATCAGGTTTCGTGCCCCTCCCACCCCTCCAGGGAGGCCCCGCCTGAGCGAGGAGGGTATTCGCATCACCTGTTATTTATCAGGTTTCGTGCCCCTCCCACCCCTCCAGGGAGGCCCCGCCTGAGCGAGGAGGCTATTCGAACACAGTGTTATTTATCAGGTTTCGTGCCCCTCCCACCCCTCCAGGGAGGCCCCGCCTGAGCGAGGAGGGTATTCGCATCACCTGTTATTTATCAGGTTTCGTGCCCCTCCCACCCCTCCAGGGAGGCCCCGCCTGAGCGAGGAGGGTATTCGCATCACCTGTTATTTATCAGGTTTCGTGCCCCTCCCACCCCTCCAGGGAGGCCCCGCCTGAGCGCCTCCAGGGAGGCCCCGTCTGAGCGAGGAGGGTATTCGCGAACAGTGCTATTTATCAGGTTCCGTGCCCGTCCCACCCCTCCAGGGAAGCCCCGCATGAGCGAGGAGGGTATTCGCAAACCATGTGATAGAAAAGGATGGAGAGGGCGAGGGCAGGTCGGCAATTTCTCTACAAAATGTTGCTTGATCCCGCTAGCCCAAAAACATCATTATTTGGGGAACTCCGTTAGCATAATTCTTTTTCTACCGTCTTGCGTTCGCTAAAGGAGGAGGTCATCGCATGTCTTGCAGAAGGCTTGCTGCTCGACCTGTGTATGTAGCCAACAGGGCCTGCCGAACCAGCTGCTGCTTATGTCACTCACGCGCAGAAGCTGGAGCGCTTCCGCGGCTGGTCCGAGAACGGAGGAGAGGGAGAAGAAGGGACCAGGAGGAGGAGGATGAGGAGCAGAAGGAGGGAGGAGGGAGGAGGGTTGGAGGAGGGGAAGACGCGGGGCAGGAGTCCGAGACACAAGAAGGAGGAGGAGGAGGAGGATTAGCAGGAGGAGGAGGAGGCAGGGAGGGGTAGGAGCAGGAGGAGGAGGAGGAGGAGGAGGAGAAGGTTAGATTAGGATCAGGGGGGGAGGGATGATGAGGATGATGATGAGGCTGATGATGATAATGATGATGCTGCTGCTTCTGATGATTTTTGCTGATGATGATGATGGTGAGGCTGATGGGGGTGATGCTGATCATGTTTTTTTCTTTCGGTGATGATGATGATGATGAGGACGACGGATGGTGATGCTGATGCTATTGTTGTTGTTGTTGTTGCTGTTGTTGTTGTCGTTGTTGACTGTGGTGGTGATTCTTGTGAGGGTGATGAATGCGGTTGTTCATGATGATGGTAACGAGGAGGATAATGTGGTCATGGCGGTGATCATGGCAACGAGGAGGAGAATGTTAATGACGGCGGTGATGAGGATTATGATGATGGTGGGGATGATGACGACGACGGTAACGATCATGGTGGTAGCCATGATCATGGTAATGATTAGGCTCAGCTGCCGCTGCTGCTGCTGCTCCTGCTGTTGCTTATGATGATGGAAGATCATGCTGTCGTTCTTGCCGATGAGGGTGATTATGAGGATTCTGATGATGATGCTGATCATGCTGATGCTGCTGATGATGCTTATGATGACGATTGTGACGGCGATGGCGAGGACGACGGCGACGGTGATGATGCTGATGCTGCTCATTCTGATGATGATGCCGATGCTGATGCTGCTGATATTTATGCTGCTGGTCATGATGGTGATGATGATGCTGATGGTCATGGTGGCGATGATGACGATGGCGATGTTATGACTGCTGCTGGCGACGATGGTGATGGATGCTGCTGATGACGATGCTGCTGCTGATTGTTCTGATGATGATGATGATGATGATGCTGATGTTCATGATGTTGCTGACAGTGGTGCTAGTGACGATACTGCTGTCGACGAGGCTGCTGATGCTTGCGCTGATGCTGCTGCTGATGATGATGACTATGACGATGACGAGTATGCTGCTGTTGCTTCTGCTGTCGTTGCTGTTGCTGTTGATTGTGCTGCCGCTGATGATGCTGCTGCTGATGATGATGATGATGCTGATGCTGATGGTGATGATGATGCTGATGGTGAGGATGACGCTGCTGCTGATGACGACGATGCTGATGTTGATGCTGCTGCTGCTGCTGCTGATGATGATGATGATGATGATGATGATGATGTCGATGATGATGATGATGATGATGATGATGATGATGATGATGATGATGATGATGATGATGATGAGGATGAGGATGAGGATGAGGATGATGATGATGATGATGATGATGATGATGCTGATGCTGATGCTGATGCTGATGCTGATGCTGATGCTGATGCTGACGATGATGATGATGATGATGATGGTGGTGATGATGATGATGATGATGATGATGATGATGATGATGATGATGATGATAGTACTGCTGCTGCTGCTGCTGATGATGATGGTGGTGGTGGTGGTGGTGCTGGTGGTGTGGTGATGATGAGGAGGAGGGGGATAAGGAGGAGGAAGATGATGAGGAGGAGGAGGAGGAGGAGGAGGAGGAGAGGAGGGAGAGGAGGGAGGACGGAGAGGAGGTCGAAGGAGCTAACAGGGATCAGGGAGGTTGGAGGAGGATACCCGCCGACGTTCAAGGCGACCGGCCCCCAGTTCAGCGGCTGCGAGGGCGCCTGGAGCCATGCCTTCGACTCCGCCTGCAGGCTCGACCTCGGCTGGATAGGCTTCCACGCGGACGTGGTGCCGTGGATAGGCCCCTCTGGGGGAATGCCGCGAGCCAGGGCCTCGATGGAAGGAGGAGGAGGAGGAGGAGGAGGAGGAGGAGGAGGAGGCAGAGGAGGAGGAGGAGGAGGAGGAGGAGGCGGAGAAAGAGGATGAGGGCTGTCGGCGGCGTAGGGCAGCGGGTGCAAGGTAGGGTGAGGGCGGAGAGTGCAGAGGGAGTGGGGGGGAGAGCATGAGGACGCCCCGACCCGCCGCGTCCGCGCTCAACTGCGGGCGGTCGGGTTACGGCCAGCAGAGCATGGGCGGCAAGTCAAGGGAGGCCTGGGGTTTGCTGCAGCAGGAGGGCAGGAGGAACTGCCCCTCCCATCCTGCCATTCCTGTCTTTTGACAGCCTAGGCTGAGCTTGTTCGACTTAGGCTTTCGATCGTGATTTGTGAGTCGCCGATGAGGAGGGGGATGTTAATGGTGATGATGACGATGATGATGGTGATGATGGTGATGATCGGTTGATTGACCAGTTGATTGTTTGATTGATTGTTAGTTTGTTTGTTTGGTTGATTGCTTGGTTGATTGATGGATTGACTGATGATGATGATGATGCTTACTGTGATGATAACGATGATACTGCTGTTGCTGCTGACGATGCTGTTGACGATGATGCTGATGAAGTTTTAGTGGTTATGATGTTGTTGAAGGTGATGGTGCTGGTGGTCAACGTGCTGCTATCGCCATTGATGCTGCTGCTGACGATGATGGTGGTATGGGTGGTGATGATGATGTTGATGATGCGGGTGATGATGGAGATGAGGGTGATGGTGGTGATGCTGCTGATAATGATGGCGATGATGATGATGAATATGATGATAATGACAATTAGCATGGTGCTGATGATGCGGATGATGCTGATGATGATGTCGATGCTGCCGTTGACGCGGATGGTGATGGTGTCGTTGTTGCAGGTGAGGGTGATGATGTTTCTGCTGCTGATGGCGACGCAATTTTTGGTGACGGTGGTCATGACACTGTTGCTGGTAATGTGACGATGTCAGTGATGATGCTGATGATGATGATGATGATGATGATGCTGATGACGACGCTGACGATGCTGCTGTTGCTGACGATGATGGTGGTGGTCATGGTGGCGATGTTGCTGCTGTTGATGATGATGACGACGGCGACGACGATGATAATGATGATGTTGATTCCCATGGCGATGACGTTGATGATGCTCATGGTGTTGATGATTCTGGTCATGATGGTGATGGCGGGGATGCTGATAATGGTGGTGGTAAGGGCGATGATGTTGGCGATGTGGATGGTCATGGCGCGATGTATGATGATGATGCTGCTGCTGACGATGATGATGCTGATGAGGATGATGAGTCTGATGAGGCTGACGTAACGATGTGGATAATCATGACCATATGGATCATGATGATGCTGATGACGACGATGATGATGAAGACGATGCCAATGATGATGCTTATGATGCTGATGTGGCTGCTGATGATGCTGACGATGGTCGTTATGGTGGTGGTGGTGGAGGAGATGGTGGTGATGATGATGATGACGAGGAAGAGGAGGAGGAGGAGGAGGAGGAGGAGGAGGAGGAGGAGGAGGAGGAGGAGGAGGAGGAGAGAAGAAGGATCAAGAGAGAGGACGACGAAGTCCACGACGACGGGGAGGAGAAGGAGAAGGAGGAAGAGGAGGAGGAGGAGGAGGAGGAGGAGAAGGAGGAGGAGGAGGAGGAGGAGGGTGGGAGGGCGAGGAGGAGGAGACAGAATGATGGGGAGGAGGACAGATAAGTGGAGGGAACAGGTGGGAGGTTGAGGACGAGGGAGGGAGGGGTGGAGCAGGAGGAGGAGGTCGATAATGAGAGGGGGAGGATGCGAAGGAGGAGAAGGAGGTGAAGGTGGTGGAGGAGGAGGAGGAAGATCTCAGCGCCCCGTCGTTGCAAGCGGCCAGTGGGCGGCAAGGGGGCGGGGGCACGAGCTTCGCCCGCCGCTTGACGAGGAGTGCTAGGCTGCGACAGCGCAAGAAGGCGTCAAGCCGACGCTCGCCGAGGGAGGAGAGGAGGGAGGGAGGGAGGGAGCGAGCCAGCCGACCTCCAGCCCGAGATGCGCAGGAGGCGGGCCAATAATCACCGTGCTTCTAGGCATCAGGCCGCCAGTCCACTTCAGACCAGGCCTACAGCATGCACGCCCCGCCCCGTTGCCAAGTCGAGTCTTGCACGTGGCCGCGGCCCCCGACGGTACGTGGGGCGTTCTGGGCAGGGCGCTCGCCTTTGGCGCGTCTCCGCCTCGGTTGGCGGCCCATGGAAGGGCAGCGGAAACCCACGGTCGTGACTTGGCCGCGTATCCTCTGGCGCGAAGTCGGCGGAAGGTCCTCCTCCTCCTCCTCCTTCTCCCCCTCCTCTTAGAAACGTCAACAGGTTGTGGAGTCAGGGTTTGCCCAATCCGCCGTTCGTGTGCGCGCTGGCGAAGCCAGAGCTGCTGCGGACGAGTCGCCATGCCCTTTGCCGGCTCGTCCACTCCACGGGCCTATAGTCAACCCAGCCAACGTCAAGTCCCAACAACAACCCAGCCAACGTCAACGCCTATAGTCAACCCAGCCGCTGGCGGCACCAGTTCACCGATGCCAGGAAGAAACGGCCGCGCGACCGCACCAGCCCAGCGACCCTACACCCTAATCCGCTTACCCCGCATCTCTACAACCCCCACCCCCACGTCCAGCCTGTTGCACTGCCACAGAGTGTTCAGCACTTGCCCTCCATTCGAAGACGCCTGACTGCTGACGTGCTGTCCCATCCTCAAGTCCCACCACAAAGGAATTGCCAACGCAACTGCCGCACCGCTACACCACCAACGCCCATGCTTTCGACAATGCGCGTGGTTCATTGTTGCAGTTTGCGCTGTAGTTTTACCTCAGCCTTGTACGACACTGTTCTCGTCCGACGTCGCCGTGTCCTCCCGTTCCTTACTGGTTATCAGTGTCCCGCGCCAGTACGTGCCAATCAAGCATAGGACAGCCCTACTGATGATCCATCCACGCTTCGCACGTTACTAAACCATACCGCCGCGGCCCGACGTCCAGATCGAGCTGGAACCGTTTTCCTACCGCAGCAGTGCCTCGCCTTGGCCTCTCATTGAACATGGAAAATGGGTGTCTTTTTTCTCCAAGTTGTCAGTCGCGCTGTCCCGCTCCAAGAGCCGACGGATCCCCATGGTGGCCGCCCATTACCTGGTGGTGCCGAAATATACTAATTTTCGCCGCCTTCAGCAATGTTCCCCAAACAGTGCATGCGCTTGGGAGTTCCTTCTTCAGTTCTGAGCAGCTGGGCCGTGACTTCGGTCTGGCGGCTACGTGGCCGCCGTCGCCGCCCCGCACCCGCCTCGTCGCCGCCTCGTCGCTGCCCAAGATTGCACAGCATAGAATTGTCTTGTTTAAACAAGGAATAGGATCTCCCCCCCGAAACTAAGGGGACAGCTAAGCCAATACCCTCCCTTTTGTTCGCTGCAAATATACTATGAGCGCGCACTCGTTTATCACGAATCATCAGTTTCCAAGAATCCCCTGAAACAGAATTGGGACGGAGTCCACACGCGCGCGTCTTCACGCGCGCATGCAGGAATCCTTCAGAAACCTTAGGTTTCTCATAGGGGGTTCAAAATCGAGCGTCCTGGCACGTATGGAAAAACATAGGGCTTCGCAGCGCGAATTTTCAAAACAACGCGTTCGGCCATTTGTAGATTCTTAAGAAAATCACAGGCTTCTCAACACTTTCTTCAACTGCTACCAAACGGGCCTCTCGCGCGAGCGTCTCAAAATCGATCGAACGCCATTTGCGCGCGTGCTATCGCAAAAACGTTTTTTTTCTCCCCCAAAGCGGGATGACGTGCACGCGCGCGTTGTCGCGCGGGCATCTGGAAGCCCTTCAGAAACCTGAGGATTCTTAGGGATTTCAGCTCGAGTGTCCCGAACAACATTTATGAAGACATGGTTTTGCAGCATCAGTTTTCAAACATGCGCTCGCGCTCCTGCGAAGTCTTTAAGTCAACCATCGGTTTGTTTCCATCATTTTCATTAAATCCTGGCAAGTGGGCCTCTCGCACCGCATGTTGAAGTCATTCGAACGCCCTTGCGCGCGTGCTGGGGGGGGCACGGTCCGAGTGGAATAAAACCGTGCGGGCCACTCTCGCGCGTCGGCCGCGCGCGCATGTCGAGCTCCTTCCAAAACTTCCATCACCGACGCGAGGACGCCGGCATCGTCGTCGGCGTGGTCAGTATCGGCGCCGTCAGTGGCCGTGCCGTCGTCGTTGTCATCATCGGCGCCAGCATCGCTACTACCATCATCGCGTCTACCGTTGTCGACGTTGCCATGGTACCGCGCCCGCCCGAGTCGCCGACTCGCATTGAAGTGCCCGGTGGGAAGCGCCCAGTGGTCAGCTTGCGTCGGTCGCGCCGAACAAGCTGGCCGCTTTGCGCGTGAGCATGCGCGGTGGCGCGGCCGCGGCGATGCGCCAGCCAGCGCCGAGCAGTCATCGCAATCGCCGCCGCATGGTTTTGCAAACCAAGTTGAGGGCTGGTGGTTGGGATTATTGCCCGAGCAGTGGAGTTGACAACTTCAAGTTTGGCATAGACTCTACCCCCCCCGGACTTAACGCTTCCCCCTGGGATATTATATATATATATATATATATATATCTTCTGCACACTCGTCCATCCTTAATATGAAATCATACCATCCCAGGCAGGCCGGATTCCCCCCCCTGAGGGTCACTTGTAAAAAACACAATGCAGTAACATTTTTGGTTCTAACATAGCACTTTTTTTGCGAATCCCTTGCGAAAAACGAGACGAAGTGCACACGCGCGCGTCGTCGCGCGCGCATGCCGAAATCTTTCAAAAACCTTCGGTGCCGGAGGGATTTCGCAATCGAGTTCCCAAACAACATACACAACACATGTTTTCGCAACACTGATTTGCTAAAAAAGCTTCCGCGCGAGCTCTTGCGAAATCTTCAGAAAACCATGCGTTTTTCAAGATTTTCACAACATGCTACCAAACGGGCTTCGCGCGCGCATGTCGAAATCTGTCGAACGCCCTTGCGCGTGTGCCGTCGCGAGAATCCTCTGCAAAAAACAGGACGAAGTGCAGACGCGCGCGTGGTCGCGCGCGTACGCCGAAATCCTTCACAACCCATCCGTTTCGGAAGGATTTCGAAATCGCGCGTCCAAAAAACCTACAACAACCTAAGGTTTCGCAACACGGATTTTCAACAAAAACGTGCGCGCGCGCTCTTGCGTCGTCGTCGTCGTCGTCGTCGCCGTCCTCCCTCCTCCCGCGTCGTTGTCGTCGTCGTCGTCGCCTACGTCGTCCTCTGTCTTTCCTCGTGTTCGTCGTCGTCGTCTTCTTTGGCGTCGTGGTCGTTTCCGTCGTCGTTGTCGCCGTGGTCGTCCTTCCTCCTCCTCCCTCGTCGTCGTCGTCGTCGTCGTCCGTCGTCGGCGTCTCGTCGTCGTCCCTCCTATTTCGTCGCCGTCGTCGCCGTCGTCGTCGTCGTCGTCGTTGTCGTCGTCGTCTTCCCTCCTCCCTCGTCGTTGCCGTCGTCGGCGTCGCCGTCCTTCCTCCTTCTTCGTCGTTCGCGTCGTCGCCGTCCTCCCTCCTCCCTCGTCGTTGTCGTCGTTGTCGCCGTTGTCGCCGTCGTCGTCCTCCCTCCTCCCTCGTCGTCGTCTTCGTTTGCGACGTCGTCGTCGTCTTCGTCGTCGTCGTCGGCGTCGGCGTCGTCGTCGTCTTCGTCGTCGTTGTCGGCGTCGTCGTCGTCGCCGCCGTCGTCGTCGTCGTCGTCGTCGTCGTCGGCGTCGTTGACGTCGTCGTCGTCGTCGTCGTCGGCGTCGTCGTTGTCGTCGTCGTCGGCGTCGTCATCGTCATCGTCGTTGTCGTCGTCGTAGTCGTCGGCGTCGGCGTCGTCAGTCGTCGTCGGTCGTCGTCGTCGTCGTCGTCGTTGTCGGCGGCGTCGTCGTCGTCGTTGTCGCTGTCGTCGTCGGCGTCGCTGTCGTTGGCAAGTGCCATTTGGTACCCACCGTCACGGTCTTAAGAGATTTTGCGAACCAAGTTGCGGGTGGGTGGGTGGGATGTTTGCGCGAGCAGTGGAGTGGTCAAGCGCGGTGCAGGGTAGTCAATTGCACCGCGTAGATTTCACCACGAAGGTCCTCCTTTTCAGAGGAATTATAAGACCTACCCCTTCTCCCCCCCCGGGGTTAACGACGCCCTTTCGCATATTGCAATTTACATGTGATTTCGCGAACCCGTCCATCCTGAGTATGAACTCGTACTGTCCCAGTTTGATCGGTATCGCCCCCCCATCCTCTCCTAAACAAATTAGGATCGCGCGTTTGTTTACCAAAAACCATCAGGTATCCTTGGGATCGACTGTTGCCCAGCAAGATTTCCGCGCCGCCCACCACCCATTTTTAAAATGCACGGTCCCGTGACCCAGATCCCCCTCCTTTGTTCCACGTCTTTGTCTTCCTTCTCGTGGTCGTCGTCTGTGTGTTCTCTTGGTTTGTCGTGGAAAAGTCCTTGGGGTCAGTTCAGAAACGTGGGCGGAACACAAGCTTGACTTACATATATATATATATATATATATATCTATACTGGATGCTCGGATGCGAGCTGCCGGCATGACATCTTCATGCCCGAATTGTGATCATACTAATTCCGAATTGCGTTGTTTCTTTTTTTTCCAATCTCTCCTTGAATTCCCCGTCCCCGTCTTCGTTCTCGTCGTCGTCTCCTTCTCCCCTTTCTTTCCGTCCCCGTTCTCGTCCTCGTGGTCCTCGTCGTCTTCGTCCTCGTCCTCGTCCTCGCCGTCCTCGTCGTCGTCGTCGTCGTCGTCGCCGTTGTTGTCATCGTCGTCGTTGTCGTCGTCCTCGTCTTCCTTGTCTTCCTCGTCGTCGTCGTCGTCGTCGTCGTCCTTGTCGTTTTCGTCGTCGTCGTCGCCGTCCTCGTCCTTGTCTTTCTCGTCGTCGTCGTCGTCCTCGTCCTTGTCTTCCTCCTTGTCGTCGTCGTCGTCGTCGGCCGCCAGGCTACAGCGAGAGGTCCGTCGCCCACCACTGGGGCCGCCTCTTCGGCGGCGCGCCCCTGTGGCCCGCCTCGCTGGAGCGCCCGCTGCAGGAGACTTTTTCGGCGCGGCCGGGGACTCGGGGCGTCGTCGGTCGTCGTCGGCGGCTACAACATGGCACAAGGGAATCTTCGGTCGTCGGTCGTCGGTCGTCGATCATCGGTCGTCGGTCGTCGTCGGTCGTCGGCCGTCTGTCGTCGGTCGTGGATCATCGGCCGTCGGTCGTCCGTCGTCGGTCGTCGGTCGTCCGTCGTCCGTCCTCGGTCGTCCGTCGTCGGTCGTTCGTCGTCGGTCGTCGGTCGTCGGTCGTCGGCCGTCTGTCGTCGGTCGTTGGCCGTCGATCGTCGGCGTCGCCATCGTTGTTGTCGTCATCCGGTGTGATCTTCTTTTCTGACCACGTTAGTGCTTCTGCCCTTAGTTCCTGTCAGGCGTACGTCGCCGAGCTTGTCTAGCGTGTTTACCTGTTCCTGATGTCCTTGCGATCGTTGCTGTTGATCTTTAGCAGGGGCTGCCGACACCGCGCATGACATTCTTCTTTATCTGAGCGTGGCCTTCCCCCCTCGCCTCTCTCGGTGGCCGCCCTCTTTCGTTTATTGCTGTGCAGGTGCGAAATTTACTGGACCGCGTCCTGTTCCAGTCCGACTGCGTTGTGATCCGCAGCGTTGCGACCAACAAAGTTGATCTTTGCCAGCCGTTGTGCGTTCCATCGGGCCGCAGCCCATTCCCGTAATCCTGAGATGTGGGCAGCCGGCAGCGCTGTCACTTCTTTCCCACCTCCTTGAGTGGGGTTCTTCTTTTGTCAGGGCGTCGGCCGCTTCCCCCTGCACCGCAGTAGGCGCACCACATGATGAAACCTGCCTGCCAGCAGGTGCGCCACGGAAATGTCTTATCCTGGGGCCTGTGGCCGCCATGTGAGGTTGAAGACGGACGGCAAAGGTGTCCGCTACATGTCTCAGAGCGAATGTTCTCTATCCTGGGCCTTCTAGGGAGGCTTCTAGGGTTTTATCTTTAGTCATTTGGGTGGCCTGATGGGTCCGGTCAGCTATCAACGAAGGCCCTCAGGGCTCGGAAGGGCAGCAAGTTGTTGCGCCTCTTGGAAGCCCGCGTTGAACTGCTCAGGCATCCTGGGCGCAATGATGTATCAGGGTTGCAACTCAGTAGCTTCGCAAAGTGGCGACCATACCCCGCTTTCAGTTCTACATTTTAGGCCTCCTTGTAGGCCGCAGGGGACTCCTGGGTCTATGCGAGAGGCAGTGGTTTGCTAGGGTTTTGCCCCGTTGGCTGCGCAGATTTGCCCTCTCGCCATCAGTGATGACGTGCTGACTTGCTGGGGCCATGCGAAGCGCAATGATTAACGTAGGTCTGGGTTCATGGGTTGCGCAGAATGGTGACAATACCGCACTGCTGCCGCCGGGCACCAACGAAGCGCCGACAATACCGTACTTCTCGCCGCGAGGGAAGCGAGCGAGTCGCCCAGGCCAATTACTCTGGTTTATAAATGCTTGGGCTTTCCATGGGATGCGCGAAGCGGCGACAGTCACGCACTGTAGTGTTCTTGCGTTCAAGAAGCAGCAACAGTGCATTATTATTCGCATCCAGGGAGGCCGCATTTATTTATGAGGGGTCGGGGCATTCTGGGAGCGCAACGTGGCGACAGTACCACATTCGAAGCTTCTGGAAGTGCCACTCGAACCAGAGTTCTTGCATCCAGGGAGGCCGCACAGCCCAAACGCGCAGGTCAGATTTTCAGGTGGGGAGTACATGTAGAAACACGTCTTCTGCACTGGCGCTCGATGGAGAGCACCGCTCGCCCATGTTTGATCGGGACCGAAGCATCTTCCAGCCTCGCTCTCACGCCGCCCCTTGTGACGGGCGTGGTGCTCGTGGACCGCCCGCCATCGTCCGGGTAGGCCGTTTTCGGGCTCAAGCCATTGCGCCCTCGGCGAGGGCCCCCACTGGGCGTGGCCCTGCGATGGAAGAGCCCAGCGCCGAAGTGCCGCAGTCTGAAGCCTCGGCCGCCGGCTGCGCGCCGGCCGCGGGATCCGAGGACGGCGCCGACCCAGCGGACGCGGACGAGTCCGCGTCGCCAGGCGGACCTGAGCCGCTGGTGGACCTGAGCGTGTGCCTCCCCGAGGACATCCTCAACGCGCGCCTTCTTCCTGGCTGGGAGGTCGCGGTGGACCCCAGCACCGGCTACCCCTACTACGCCAATCGCGCCACCGGGCAGTCGCAGTGGGAGCCGCCCGTCGAGGAGGCCCCCCCCGCCGGGCCAGAGACGGGTCTCGAGGCCAACGCCCGCCCCCGTCACCCCGCGGGCCCCGAGCCTGGCCCCGGCGCGGCTGGCCCCGGCGCGCTGGCCCTCCAGGTGCACTACCCGCAGTCCGCCGCAGAGCACTTCTCGGAGAGCTTCGCCCACCGCCTCCGCTGGGCCCACGCGGTGAACTCGAAGCGGAGGCTGCGGGGCGCGCTCGCAGCCTCCGCCCACTTCCTCGAGGCCGACGTGGCGGCGGGGCCGCTGACGCCCGCCGCGCAGCTCTACGAGGCCCCCCCGGTCAGCCCCGGCGGCGACCTGTCGGCACCTCCGCCCATCCAGGCACCCTCTCGGAGGGGCGAGCGGGGCAGGCTGAGCGGCGCCGCGCCGACTCAGGAGACCACCTCGGTGCTGACGGCGAGCCAGCAGTCGGTCATCATGGCGCACTACCCCACGGAGGGGTCCAGCGACCTCAGCCTGGAGCGCTTCGTGAGCGCGGTGCTGCGCCACAACGAGCGGCTGGACTCGGGCAGAGACCAGCACGACATCTGGTTTGCCGAGGACTCCGGGGAGGCCAGACGTACCCCAGAACAGACGTACCCTGGAGAGGGGGCAC
>CAUYUJ010008391.1:314137-339137 GCA_963575745.1 Prorocentrum cordatum
GTTGAAAGGAAGAGGAGGAGAGGGAGGAGGAGAAGAGGAGGAGGAGGAGGAGGAGGAGGAGGAGGAGGAGGACGAGGTGGAGGAGGAGGAGGAGGACGAGGAGGGCTCCTGGCTTCCGCAGCGCCTGTCGACCAGCTGGGACCCGCGGGGCGCCCGCCCGTGTCGGCCATGGCTTGTGGCGGCCTCGTGGCCAGGGGCCCGTCCAGGGCGGGGGGCCGCTGCCCCTCCGCAGGCTCCGCGAGCTGCGCGCCGTGACGTGCTGTGTAGCTAGCGGCGTCTCCTCGTCCTGGACTGTGGAGCTCGACGGGTCATCTGAACCAGCACGATCGGCGTCACCGTCGCCCTCTCCGCCCCCGTTGCCCTCGCCGCCGTCGGCTCCAGCGTGGCCCATCCCGGGCCCTCAGCAGGTGGCCGCCGCGGTGAAGCCTGCACAGGAGCACGACGCCCAGGGACGCGTCGAGGCGCGTGAGGACAGCGAGGACCGCGGTCGCGACGCTGTACTCGAGGGCGTGCGGCGACCTCATCTGCTGCCCTCGCCGCCCTCGGCCTCGCCTCCTCCGCGGCTGCCTCGCAGCCGTGAGCGGCCCGCCGCCTCGCGGCGCTGCGCCTCGCTGGCCCGGTCCTCCAGGCCGGGGCGGCGCAGGCGTGCTATGGCCCCGCCCGCCCACCCGCAAAAGAACAGGGTTCGAAGGCTCCAGCGAGCCTTGAGCGAAATGGCAGCGGCGCAGGAGAGAACGAGAAAGAGAGAGAGAGAGAAAACAAAAAGAAAAAAGAGGAGGGCAGAAGACGGGGCTACGCCATGCAAAAGGACCCTCTTTTTTCACGAACGTCCAAGTGATGATGAAGAGGGCGAATGAGCGGCTGGGCGGGAGGTAGGGAAGGGTGTACCCCTACGGTAGGGGGAGGAGGAGGGAGAGGAGGAGGAGGGGGAGGAGGAGGAGGAGGAGGAGGAGGAGGAGGAGGCGGAGGAGGAGGCGGATGGAGAGGGGAGGAGGGTGAGGAGGAGGAGGAGCAGGAGGATGAGGCACCCTGTACAGTCCAACATGGGGGGAGAACTTTGGGCCCTGTACATGGCGCTCATGAATGCCGATGCGGGTCCTCTGGAAATCTGGACGGACTGCAAAGTTATAGTTGACGTCTGGAGCTTAGGCCCTGACCAGGATGTTTCGGGCCTTGCGTTCTCCGAGATTTGGGTCAAGGTCGTGGCCAAAGCTCTAGACATAGGCTGGAGTCTCATATTGATTTGTAAGATACGTTCCCACCTCCCTTGGAACCAGGCGCAGGTCCAAGGGTATCCTTTCTATGCGTGGATCGGCAACAGGACGGCCGACCGCCTTGCTCGGGACGGCACCTTGCTGCAGGAGCAGCCCGAGGCCCTCCGTTCATGGTACCAGTCAGTCTGCAAAGGTATCAAACAGGTTGGGAAGTTTTTAGGCTTCGTGCTGGGGGAAGCGTCTCGGGGAGGCTTGAGGGATGTGGAGCGTTGCAAGGCCAAGTCCAAGGCCCCCCGCCACTCCCCAGATGCCCCCCAGCTTGTCTTAATTCCAGAGCCCAACGGCCACACGATCTGTAGGGGTGGCAGATCTTATATGTGCGGCATCTGCAGGGAGCGAGCGGAGTCCGGAGGTGCCCTCGCTGCGTTCCCCTGCCGTGGGATCCCCAATCTCGCCGCGTCGGCACACCCCTCCCACGTGCTCTGGATGGGCTCGGGGCCATCTGGGAGGATAGTTTGGTGTCGGAAATGCGCGGCGTTCGGGGTCCTACGCTCCCGTTTCTTGAAGGAGAAATGCACTGGACGGCCTCGGAACGGGGCGGCAGAGAAGAGTCTGTCGATGCTCCTGGCGGGCAAGGACCCCAGCTCGAGGTGCCTGTTCGGTCGCAGCTCCCAAGTCAAGATTGGGAGGATTAAATCGGTTTTTGCTCGGTCTCTTGCGCCTCGGATGCGGGAGACTGTGGCGGCGTTGAAAGCGTTGAAAGGAAGAGGAGGAGGGGGAGGAGGAGAAGAGGAGGAGGAGGAGGAGGAGGAGGAGGACGAGGTGGAGGAGGAGGTGGAGGAGGCAGAAATGGAGGAGGAGGAGGAGGAGGAGGAGGAGGAGAAGCAGGAGGAGGATGAGGGCGAGGAGGAGGAGGAGGCGTAATTAGGAGAAGGTGGAAAAGGAGCAGGAGGAAGAGGAGGAGGAGGAGCAGGAGGAGGAGGACGAGGAGGAGGAGGCGGAGGAGGAGGAGGCGGAGGAGGAGGAGGTGGAGGAGGTGGCGGAGGTGGGAAGCAGAAATCGGGGGGGTGGCGGGGGGTAGGATAAGTAACGGAGAGGGGCGCTTGTCTTGATAGCCAGGCTCTACACGAAGGAGATGGTGGATCGGATGATCGAGCTGTGCATGGAACCCTTCGTGAATCAGTCCGCGGCTGGCGACCAGGAGGAGGTCCGATGACGATGACGGTGACGACGACGACGCTGATGATGATGCTGATGATGATGCTCCTGATGATGATGATGACGATGATGATGATGATGATGATGGTGATGATGATGCTAATGATGAAGCTGATATTGATGATGCTGGCGATGACGATGCTGATGATGCTGATGATAGCGGTGATGTTGAGAATGCTGATGCTGTTGATGCTGACGCTGCTGACAAAGTTGCTTCTAATTCTGATGATGCTGATGAGGCTGTTGCTGATGCCGATGATGCAGCTGATGCAGCTGATGATGCTGATGATGCTGATGATGCTGCTGATGATGATGATGATGATGATGATGATGATGACGATGC
The DNA here is from genome assembly GCA_963575745.1 of Prorocentrum cordatum. NCBI lineage: Eukaryota > Dinophyceae > Prorocentrales > Prorocentraceae > Prorocentrum > Prorocentrum cordatum. The sequence continues at coordinate 316,913 of CAUYUJ010008391.1, forward strand.
TGATGACGATGCTGACGATGGAGATCACGCTTATGCTGCTGTCGATGATGATGATGGTGACACGACTGATGACGACCATGATGATGGTGCTGATGATTATGATGATGATGATTATGAGTATGCTAATGATGACGATGCTGGTGATGCTGACGGTGTTGATGATGCTGGTGATGATGCTGCGGATGATGATAATGCTGATGATGATACTGATGATTATGCTGTTTATGATGATGCGGATGCTGCTGATAACAATGGCGATCCTGCTGCTGATGATGATGCTGCTGGTGATGCTGATGATGATATGGTGATGATGATGGTACTGATGCTGATGCTGACGATGATGAAGATGGTCATGACGACTATGCTGATGTTTTGTATTGTGATGATGATGCTGATGCTGGTGATGCTGCTGATGTTGATGATGACGATGCTGATGTCGATGTTCATGATGTCGCTGGTGATGATGGTCATGTTAATGGTGCTGATGCCAGCGATGACGCTGATGATGGCGAGGGCGAGGATGACGACGAGAATGTGGAGAAGTATGCTAATGATGCTGCTGATGCTGCTTTTGCGGATGCTGATGCCGCTGATGGTGTTTATGTTGAGGATTACGGTGATGATGATGACGATTATGTTGATGATGATACTAATGATGATGCTGATGATGATGATTATGATGAGGATGAGGATGAGGATGATGACGCTGATCATGCTGCTGCTGATGATGATGATGATGATGATGATACTGATGATGATGATGATGATGATGATGATGATGACGATGATGAGGCTGATGATGCTACCTCAGATGATGATGTTGTTGGTGACGTGCATGATAATGCTGTTGTTGAGGACGGTGATGCTGGGGATGTTTGCCATTACGTGAGGACGGGGCCAACTACAATTTTCTAGGTGAGCCTGATGAGGCGAGGGGAGGAGGACGAGGAGGATGATGGTGATGAGGAGGATCGTAGGGAATGCGGAAGAGCAAGGGAGGGAGTGATGGATGGAGGGGGGAGGAGGAGGAGAAAGGAGGATGGATGGGGAAGGCAGGGAGGTAGGGAGGCAGCTGGGGACTGCTCCGACCGGGGAAGGGGAGGGAGGCTGAGCAGAGGCGGAGGCAGGCAGGCAGGTCTCCTCCTCATCCTCCTCCTACTCTTCTCCTCCTCCTCCTCTTCCTCCTCCTCCTCCTCCTCCTCCTCCTCTCCCCGCCCCTCCGTCTCCTGCTGCCCCTGGTTCGTCTCCCCAGGCCAGGAAGCAAGCGTCCTCCCGTCCGGGACTGCGCGTTGGGCCCGCGGGCCCGTCTCCTCCGGCAGCGGGCCGCGGGTCGCCCGGGGGGCGACCTGCGTCGACTCCGCGGCGTCCGCTCCGGCGCCGGGCACGCACGCTCGGGCGCGGCGGGGAGGGCGGTAGGGAGGGCGGAGGGGCGGGGGGGGGGGGGCGGTGGCCTGTGCCTGCCGCGCTGCGCGGGAGGAGGCGCCGCGCCCTCGCCCGAGAGGCCATCGGTTTTCGAACAAGGAAAAATGGCTTTTGCATTCCAGGAACTCGTTTTTGAGTTGAACATGTGGTTTTCGAATTCAAGAAATTGGTTTTCGAATTCCAGAAGTTGGTATCTGGATTCAAAGACTTGGTTTCTGAGTTCAACAAAAAGGAGAGGAGGGGAAAGCCTGGGGAGAGGCTCCCTTGGGGAACCTCTGCCGCAGGGGCCCCCGCCCGTAACACCGGCCGCCTCACGTCGACGCGGTGCGCAGCTGCGGGACTCTGAGTGCGGAGGCAGCGGGGGTCAAGTCACCCCGGAAGGCAAGGAGGACTCTTGGTCACCACCCCTAGCCGGATTTGAGAGGGCAGAGCCCTTGCCCGTCCTGCTCCTGGCCCCTGGCTTTGCCTGACGTTTCTTCAGAGGCCTGTCTGAGTTGGTCACCTTAGAGTATCACAGAGCTCGACCAGGGATAGGCTTTCTGGTGCACGGGGAGCCGAGCTGGATCGGATCCGCCGCGACGCCTCCGACCCGGCTTCCCCCCCCCCACCTGTGTGAGAGTAGATGGTCGGCAGCTGGATCCCCGCAGGCGCACCCAAGGTCCCTAGACAGGGGGGCGCGCCGCAGCAGCCCGCCAAGGGGGGGGATCACGGGTGCTGCGCGAGGGCCATCGCTCCCGCTGGCTGCTCCGCAGTCGTTTCGATCGTGGAGCTGATCGAACTTCACACCCAAGACGGGGCGGAAGCGGAGCTGAGAGGAGGAGGAGGAGGCATTCGAGGAGAAAGGATAAAGGAGAACATAGGCGGAGGAGAACGAGAAGGACAAGGAGGACAATGAGAACAAGGAGGAAGAGGAGGAGGAGGAAGAGGAGGAGGAGGAGGAGGAGGAGGAGGACAAGGAGGACAAGGAGGACAAGGAGGACAAGGAGGAGGAAGGGGAAGAGGGGGACAAGGAGGACAAGGAGGACAAGGAGGAGGAAGAGGAGGAGGAGGAGGAGGAGAAGGAGGAGGAGGAGGAGGAGGAAGAAGAGGAGGAGGCGGCGGGGAGTCCAGCGCATCAGGTCTGCCTGACTCCAGCGGCCACATGTAACCACATCACCTTCGCCATCGCTGCAGAGTTCGCGCTTGCCTCCTCCGAGCAGTTGCGCCGCTTGCTTAACAGCGTGCCAGGCTCCGTCGGTGTAGTCCGAAACATCGGGCCAGTGAGGCTCGGCTTCTGATGTATGGGAAAGGGGAGGAAGGGAGGAAGGATAAGGAGGGGAGGCAGGGAGATGGAGGGATGATGAGGAGTGGAAGGGCGAAGAGGCGGGCTCGGCGGGGAGGCGGAGAGAGGGCCAGCGACACTCGCCCCCGCACCTGGGGGAGAGGGAGAGTGGGCAGGAGGGTAAGCAGGATGTGGCTGGACTCGCACTGTTACCTCGGTCTGAGTTGCCCCAAGGTTCATCCTTGACAATATTTTCCGGAGTTGGGTCCCTGGGCATCACGCCGGCGTACGTGCAGGAGACGAGGGACAAAACACGGCATATGCATCAACGTTCGGAGGTCCGCGCGGATTTCTTGAATAGGCGCTGGGCCCCTCTCCCCACACCCACCTTCCCTAGCGCGCGGAGCTCGCCAGAGGCGGCGCCAGATCCGCACGGAGCTCCGAAGGTTTATGGTGAAACTGTTTGTTTTTCTCCAGGAGCTCGTGGTCACGTACGGGAAGACCCGTTGCTTCCTAGATCTGAGGGTGTCGAAGCCATGGCGCTCGTGCACCACCGGCAACGCCTGCTCTGTGCAGTGAGTCTGAGCGCCGAAAGCGGCGCCAGAGCAGGGTACGGGTTGGCCAGCCACAGCTACAGGGAACATCTAGCTTGCCTCCTCCTCCTTCTTCTCTCCCTTGTTCTCCTCCTCTTATTCCTCCCCCTTAAACCGAGGGGGTCTCTATTTAGTTTTGAACTTTCCCCCCCGTGTTTCTCTCGGCGGGGAATAGACTCCGCCCTTCTCCTCCTCCTCCTGCTCCTCCTCCTCCTCCTCGTCATCGTCGTCCTCCTCCTCGTCGTCGTCGTCCTCCTCCTCCTCCACGTCCTCCTCCTCCTCCTCCTCCCCCTCGTCCCATTCCTACGGAGGAGGAGGGGGGAAGGCAGAGGACGAGGAGGAGGAGGAGGAGGAGCAGGAGGAGGATTAATAATTTGTTCCCATTTTTGATGGACCCCTCAGTCCGTCAAACAGGGCGTCGAGCCGATAATTAGCTTCCATGTGTTGTTGTTGTTGTTGTTGTTGTTGTTGTTGTTGTTGTTGTTGTTGAACTCTCATTTTTAAAAATGATTATTGTTGATCCCACCTACCGGTGCACATTGATTTTTTTTCAATTGAAGTGCCCCCCCCGGGGCTCGCTCTTGTTTTTTGTCAAGGAAAGTCTTCCTGCTCAAACTGGCCCCCTGGCCCCCGGGTTACGACAACAACGGCTCCCGCCGGAGACTTCCTCACAATTTAGCCAGGACCCCCGCTCCCGCCCGAGATTTCCTCGCATTTTATTCAAGAATCGCGCTCTCGTTTGTGACTTCCTTACGATTGATTCAGGAATCGCTCTCCCGGCGCTCTGGAGTCACGCTCTCGCTGGAGACTTGCTTACAATTTACTGAAGAATAGCGCCCTTGCCTTGAAATTTCTTGCAATTTGCTCCAGCGCCGCGCTCCCGACACCCAGGCACCCAGGAGTCGCGCTCACGCTTAGGACTCCTTCACATATTACCTAGGAATCGGGATCTCGCTGCCCTTCATGGCCCCGTTGCAGCCCTTAGTGGCCCCCTCGCTTTGTTTCGTGGCCCCGTTGCAGCCCTTCGTGGCCCCCTCGCTTTGTTTCGTGGCCCCGTTGCAGCCCCTCGCGGCCTCCTCGCTGCCCTTCGTGGCCCCGTTTCAGCCCTTCGTGGCCCCCTCGCTTTGTTTCGTGGCCCCGTTGCAGCCCGTCGTGGCCCCCTCGCTTTGTTTCGTGGTCCCGTTACAGCCCTTCGTGGCCCCGTTGTAGCCCTTCGTGGCCCCCTCGCTGCCCTTCGTGGCCCCGTTGCAGCCCTTCGTGGCCCCCTCGCTTTGTTTCGTGGCCCCATGTATGTATGCACTTCGTGGCCCCCGCTCGTTCGCGCCCGTGGTTGCCCCATATGCATGCCCTTCGTGGCCCCGCTGTCGCCCTTCGTGGCCCCCTCGCTGCCCTTCGTATCCCCGTTGCTGCCCTCAGTAGCCCCGTCCATACCCTCCGCGGCCCAACCTACGTATGCCCTTCGTGGCCCCCGCTCGTTCGCGCCCGTTGTAGCACCATGTGCATGCCCTTCGTGGCCCTGCTGTCGCCGTTTGTGGCCCCCTCATTGTCCTACGTGGCCCAGGTGCTACCCTCATTGGCCCCATCGTTGCCTTCTGTGGCCCCGCATGAGCTGCCCTTCGTGGCCCACGCTCGTTCGCGCTCTTCGTGGCCCCATACGCATTCCCTTCGTGTCCCCGCTGTCGCCCTTCGTGGCCTACTTCGTGTCCTTCGTGGCCCTGCTGTCGTTCTTTCTCGCTCTCGCTTTCGCTCGTCGTCGTCGTCGCCTTCGAAGTCGTCGCCGTCGTCTTCGACGTCGTCGTCGTCGTCGTCGTCGTCGTCGTCGTGGTCGGTCCCCTGTCCGTCCCTCTTGGGGTCGGGTCGACGGTCCGCGGCCGCCCCGCCGATCAGCGCTGCCGCTGGCCAGGCCGACGGTCCGCGGCCGCCCCGCCGCTTGCCGGGGCCCGGCCTGCAGGGAAGAAAGGTATGCCCCCCAAAAGGGGTTCGATCGAAGACGAAAAGGGCGGGTATCGAGGGCTTGGGAAATTCGCGTTACTCGACACTCGAGCAGGTAAGGGCGAACAGTCATAAAATGATTGTTGTTGTTGTTGTTGTTGTTGTTGTTGTTGTTGTTGAGTTCTCATTTCCGAAGAATAATTCTTTACGCTTCGCGTATCCCCACCAGCCCATCTCACAACAGCAACTCTTGCGAAGCATGCCGACAGTCGTGTTTTTGCAGGCGTGTGTCCGCTTGGCCCCGCATATCTCCCCTGTTCCTCCTTCCTCCCGCCTCCTTGTACATCCTCCTTGTGGGGGGAGCGGGAGAAGGACGAGGCGGAGGAGGAGGGAGAGAAAGCGCTCCTCGTGGTTTGAGTCGTTTGGGGTTTCTCGTCCTGGTGTGAGTCGTTCGGGCCCTTCTTCCTGGTGTGAGTCGTTCGGGCTCTTCGTGGTGTGAGTCGTTCGGGCTCTTCGTCCTGGTGTGAGTCGTTCGGGCTTCTCGTGGTGTGAGTTGTTCGGGCCCCTCGTCCTGGTGTGAGTCGTTCGGGCCCCTCCTCCTGGTGTGACTCGTTCGGGCTCCTCGTGGTGTGAGTCGTTCGGGGCCCTCGTCGTGGTGTGAGTCGTTCGGGCTCCTCGTGGTGTGAGTCGTTCGGGCGCCTCGTCCTGGTGTGAGTCGTTCGGGCCCCTCCTTCTGGTGTGAGTCGTTCGGGCTCTTCGTGGTGTGAGTCGTTCGGGCCCCTCGTCCTGGTGGTGTGTCGTTCGGGCTCCTCGTGGCGTGAGGCGTTCGGGCACCTCGTCCCCTTTTGGGGCGTCTTGGGGGCCTCTTGGCGGCCCCAGGGGCTTCTAGGAGCGTCTTGGGTGCCTTGGGGGAGCCTCTTCGGGCCTCAGAGCCTCTTGGAGGCCGTTCTTGGGGGCCTCTTGGCGGCCCCAGGGGCTTCCAGGAGCGTCTTGGGTGCCTCGGGGGAGCCTCTTGGGGCCTCTTGGGGGCCTCTTGGGGGCATCTTGGGGGCCTCTTGGAGGCCTCTTGGGGGCCTCCTGGGGGCCTCTTGGGGCCATCTTGGGGCCTCTTGGTGCCTCCTGGGCGCTTCTGGGGGCCATCTTGGAGGAAATCGATCAAAGAAGAGGGGAGCTTTCATTAGCGCTGCCCCCTCAGAATGGCAAAATGGGGCCAAAACCGTCGTAAAATCAATGATTTTGCCTTGAAAGAAGACGGGAGCTTTAATGAGCGCTGCCCCCTCAGAAGGCCAAAATGGGGCCAAAACCGTAGTAAAATCAATGATTGTGGCTTCAAAGAAGAGGAGAGCATTTTTTCTGCCTCCCCCCGTCGGGGCCAGAATCCTCGTGAGGGGTGTCGTTTTTTAGCCCTCCCAGGAATCGAAAATGACCCCCCTGACGACCCGCGAAAGGACCTCTCCAGGCCCAGGGGGAGGGGGTAGGGGGAGGGGTAAACCCCTCCCCGAAGGGGAAGAATGGGGGTTGAGAACAGAGCGGGCTCTCTAAACCACTCACGCCCAAAGGGCTGGTGGGATTATTGTTGATCCCCCCCCACCGGTGCACACTTGTTTTCTCAATCAAAGTGTGCCCCTCGACGCTCGTACCTTGTTTTTTGACAGGGAAAGGCTTGATGATCAAACTGGGCCCTTGGCCCCCGGGTTACAACAACAACGGCTCCCGCCTGAGATTTCCTTACAAGTTAGCCAGGACCCCCGCTCCCGCCCGAGATTTCCTCGCATTTTATTCAGGAATCGCGCTCTCGCTTGGAACTCCAGGAATCGCTCTCCCGGCGCTCTGGAGTCGCGCTCTCGCTGGAGACTTGCTTGCACGTTGCTGAAGATTGGCCTTGCGTTGGAATTTCCTGCAATTTGCCCAAGCGCCGCGCTCCCGACACCCAGGCACCCAGGAGTCGCGCCCGTTGTGGCCCCATGTGCATGCCCTTCGTGGCCACGCTGTCGCCATTTGTGTCCCCCTCACTGTCCTACGTGGCCCAGTTGCTACCCTCAGTGGCCCCATAGTTGCCTTCTGTGGCCCCGCATTATCTGCACTTCGTGGCCCCCGCTCGTTCGCGCTCTTCGTGGCCCCATACGCATTCCCTTCGTGTCCCCGCTGTCGCCCTTCGTGGCCTACTTCGTGCCCTTCGTGGCCCTGCTGTCGTTCTCTCTCGCTCTCGCTTTCGCTCGTCGCCGTCGTCGTCGTCGTCGTCGTCGTGGTCGGTCCCCTGTTCGTCCCTCTTGGGGTCGGGTCGACGGTCCGCGGCCGCCCCGCCGATCAGCGCTGCCGCTGGCCAGGCCGACGGTCCGCGGCCGCCCCGCCGCTTGCCGGGGCCCGGCCTGCAGGGAAGAAAGGTATGCCCCCCAAAAGGGGTTCGATCGAAGACGAAGAGGGCGGGTAGCGAGGGTTTGAGAAATACGCGTTATTGGACACTCGAGCATATAAGGGCGAACAGTCTTAAAATTGTTGTTGTTGTTGTTGTTGTCGTCGTCGTCGTCGTCGTCGTCGTCGTCGTTGTTGTTGTTGTTGTTGTTGTTGTTGTTGTTGTTATTGCTGGGGTTTCTTAAGTCGTATCGTGATGATCCGTTCTGCCACCTGATCCTCCTGCTTCCCCTCCTCTTCTCCTTCTCTCCCTGTCCTCCTCCCTCGTTATATCCTTTATCCCCCCCCTTCCCCCTCCCACTTCCCTTCACTCGTCCCCCTCCTCCTCTTCCTCCTCGAGACATTCTCTGCTAGGACAAAGCCAGCGGGGTTTCTGGGAAGCTCTCCGACATTGTCATCGTTTTGCTCCATGGTTGCCCTGTCCACGCGTGGCATACCATTGTGGTACATCAGGCCCCGAGTCCTACCAACGTGGTTAAGGCGCTCCAGAGCCATATCACTTGAGGCCTTGAAGCTCCCTCCTCCCTCCTTCTCCTCCTCCATTCTCCACCTCCTGCCTCTCCTCATCCTTCTCCTCCTCTTCCCTCTTCAGCGTTGGAACTCCTTCTCCTTCTCCTGCTCGTACTCCCCCCTCATACCCCTCGGCCTGCTCCTCCTCATCGCCCTCCTCTCTACTCTGCGACTCCGCGCCGTCTCCCCTTCGTGCTCCTCTTCCTGCTCCTCGCCGGCCTCCTCCCCCTGGGCACTGGGCACTCCCAGGAGGGGAAGAGGAGGTCCTCAACTGCTCCTGGGCACTGGACCTCGACGGAGGTCCCTCCCTCGACTGCTCTTCGTGCTCCGCTCCCTCGACTGCTCTTCGTGCTCTTCCTCCTCCTGGCACCGGGCGCTCCCACGAGTTACCGAGGAGGAGCACGGCCCGGCCGCCCCAGGAGAAGCTCGACGCAGGGCACACGCAGCGGTGCCAACAAGACGCGGGCTTCTGGAGATACACGTCACCTGGGCGGGGGCCCGCGAGGAGGAGGAGGATCGGGGAGGAGGAGGAGGAGGAGGAGGAGGAGGAGAAGAAGGAGGAGGAGGAGGAGAAGGAGGATAAGGAGGAGGAGGAGGAGGAGGAGGAGGAGGAGGAGGAGGAGGAGGAGGAGGAGGAGGAGATGGAGGAGGAGGAGGAGGAGAAGGAGGAGAAGGAGGAGGAGGAGGAGGTGGAGGTGGAGGAGGAGGAGGAGGAGGAGGAGAAGGAGGATAAGGAGGAGGAGGAGGAGGAGGAGGAGGAGGAGGGGAGGAGGAGGTGGAGGAGGAGGTGGAGGAGGAGGAGGAGGAGGGGGGTGAAGCGAATCAGATGGCCCCGCTCATTCCCCCCCCCCTCCCACAAGAGAAGGATCCGTAGTGGCACGCCGGGGGTTGGAACGCGCTCCCACCTCGCAAACGGAAGGCGCCCGCGCGCGGCCACGCGTCCGACGACCTGGCGAAGGCAAGCTGACGTGGGCCGCGCGAGGGCGGGCGCGGCTCTCCGCGATGGGCGCGGCACGGGCGAAGCACGCGCCGCACTGGCGCAGCACCGCGTTCGCTCGGCTGCGCGGTGCGCGGGCGAGGTCTGCACTCTGCCCGCTCCCGCGCGGCGCCGCTGCCGCTGCCGCTGCCCTCGCGCGCATCGGCGAGCGAGCCGCGCGCCGCCTCCCACGCGCGGGAGCGCCGGTCCGGGGCAGCGTGCGCGCAGGGAAGCGCGGGCGAGTGGGCGACCAGGCGCTCACTCGCCCGGCCCCCCCCCCCAACTGCGGTCGGAGGCCTGGAGGTCGACGCCAGCACCAGCATCGGCGGTTTGCCTGGACAGAGCCACGAGGGTCCCGATCTCGGTGGCGACGGCACTCTTCGGGCTGCCTGGGTGGCCGGAGGATGGCCACCGGCACCGACATCTGGGATCATCTTCCCCCCTGTGGAGGCAAACCCCCTGTCTTGGTGCTGGTGCCCATTCCCAAGCCCCTGGCAGCGCTCGGACGTGTGCACTTTCTCTCGGCGAGAACCATCGAGGACCATCCTGGAAATCGGGCAAGCAACAACACGCACGACACCGACAAATGCACGGGAAATGGACGTCCGAGCGATGGCAAGAGCCTCCAATACTGGCAAATGAAGAGGATGTGCCGCGGCAGGTCGGGGACGCCACTCTCGGGCGAGAAGCGGCGAGCCAGGCGCCGAGGCGAGAGCGACACGCTCGCCCGCCCGCGCTTCTCGACGGAGCTGCGCGAGAGAGAAGCGTGCGCGGATGGGCCGATGTTCCACCACCTTTTCCACAGGTGGGGCGGGAGAGAAGGGAGGATGGGGAGGTCCTCCTCCTCCTCCTCCTCCTCCTCCTCCTCTCTCCTCCTCCTCCTCCTCTCTCCTCCTCCTCCTCTCTCCTCCCTCTCCTACTTCTGGTAGTGGTGGTGGAAAATGGGCCGGCCCATCATGCGCCGCGGGCCGCGCCCCCACGGAGCTCAAGTCTGAAAATCGAGCGCGGCGCCGAGGCAGAGCGACATTGCGGCCTTCCGCGCGGGATGTGCGCCGCGTCCAGCTGCTGCCGCGCATTTGGCAGCATGGACGACGTAGTGTCCATGTTGGGCCGCAAGATATCGATTAGCATGTTTTTTTGGGACAGGCCAGATAGAGCCTCCAGGTTGGGCTGTTTCTCATCGTTCGGCTGGGTCGCAGAGCGGGGAGCACACGTCAAGAAGGAACAAGGATAGGATGATGAAAGAGAAGAGGGAGGTGAGCGGGGGAAGGATGAGGAGGATGAGGAGGAGGAGGGGGAGGAGGGGGGAGGGAGCAGACGAAGGTTGCACCTCGGCGCTATTCCGCGAATCGGCATCGTTGCACCTCGAGGTTTCATCGGTCTCGTGGAGCCCGGCCGCAGGTCTCGTGTCGGATGGCAGTGAGGGATTGTGAAGTGGCGTGGGGATACGGAATCTGATGCGCTGATGCGTGCCAAGGGCTTCGGTCCCGCCGCCTGGCGTGTTCTTTGATGCACTGGCGTCTCCAGCGCGGGGAGGCGGGACAAAAGCTAGTTGCGTGGGGCCCCAGAACTCTCGACCGCACCTTCCACAAGGATTGTGCGCCGTGGGCACAAAGAGGCTGGAAAAAGGAGAAGCGGGAAATTCAATGGGAGTGGAAGCGGCCAGGGCTGGAAACTCCTCAAAACAGTTCTGACGAGGCCGCCAGAGCTGGGAAAAACCCATGCAGCTGATTCGCTAACCCCCTTTTCGCTGTCTCTCCTTTCCGTCCGACCCGAAGCTCACGCCTGACTTTAGAGAGTGAGGGTGAGGGTCGAGCACTGCCGATCGGGGCGCCATGTCGGGCCTCCAGTGCCGATCAGATGGCGCCTTCACCTCGTACGCCTCGTCCTTCTCGTCGTCGTCGTCATCGTCATCGTCATAATTCTCGTCGTCGTCGTCGTCGTCGTGGCCGTCGTCGACGTGGTCGCCGATGCCCTCCTCCTCCTCTTCCTCCTCCTCCTTCTCCTCCTCCTCCTCCTCTTCCTCCCCCTCCTCCTTCTCCTCCTCCTCCTCCTCCTCCTTCGCTCAATCCTCCTCCTGCTGCTCCTCCTCTCGCTCCTCCTCTCAATACCCCTCCTTCCTTGGCTAGCGCCACAGCTTCGGAAGGTGACCCACGAGACAGGAGCGTCCTCATCCACGTCGCCGAGAATCTGTCCCTCGGTCGAGCGGCCTCTCTCTCCACAAGGGAGGACAAAAGCCACCCCGACCCCGATAGAACTGCGTTTTTACTGAACGGCCCTGGGCGTCTACTGAACACCCCTGCCCTGCTCGAGTCCTTCCGTGGGTGCGTTTACGAAACGGCTTCGCTTGTCTGGGTGCTTCTTGGGTTGGGTGGGTGGAATTTATGGATTCCTTCCGTGGGTTCGTTTACGAAACGGCTCCGCTTGTCCGGGTGCTTCTTCTGGGGGTGGCCTTGCTGCTCGATTCCTTCCGTCGGTGTGTTTACGAAACAGCTCCGCTTGTCCGGGTGCTTCTTGTGGGGGTGGAATTGCTGCTCCTCCTCCTCCTCCTCCTGCTCCTCCTGCTCCTCCTCCTGCTCCTCCTGCTCCTCCTCCTGCTCCTCCTCCTCCTCCTCCTTCTGCTCCTCCTCCTCCTCCGCCTCCTCCTCCTCCCTCCTCCTCCTCCTCCTCCTCCTCCTCCTCCTCCCTCCTCCTCCTCCTCTCTCGACCTCTCACGTGTCGCAGCGCATGCGCCGATCGGCAACCCGCGCACCAGGTGCAGCTCCCGCCCAGGGGCCACCCCTGCGCGCAGCAGGCCGCAGCTCCCTCGGCCCCTCTTCCCTCGCGAGGCGCCGGCTCGTCATCCCTCCAGCAGCTCCCTGGCCCCCGACGGGCCCTGGGCGGAGAAGGTTCGCCCTCCGACGGCGACGACGGCGACGACGATGCGAGCCCTGCCCGATCTCTGGGTCTGTGGCGCCTGGCGGCGCGCTCGGGGGGATGCCGCGGGAAGGGGGCGTCTTCCAAGAGTGTGGGGGGGGGGGGGGTCGGCGGCTCAGAAGCCTCCTGGCGCCTGCGGAAGTCTTCTTCTAAGCCCCCCCTGGGTCATTCTGAGAAGCTCCCCCGCCTTCTACGGATTCCCCCCTGCCGCCCTCTCAGGAGGCAGCCCCCCTAGTGCCGCCCCATCCTGCACTCCGCCGTGCCTCCCAGGAGCCCACGAGAGTGGCGACAGCTGCGCAGCTCGCAGCCGCCCAGGGAGCCGCGAGGCCTCGGCCGGATCCGCGTGCAGATCCCGCCGCCCCACCCTGCCGCCTGGCCACGCGGCCCCTGGCCCTCACGGCGCCGCCCTGCGGCCGCGCAGCCGTTTTGGCCGAGGGGGGCACGCCCTCCGCCGGAGGGGCCCCGCGCGGCCCCGCGGTGGCGCCGATGGCCGACGGCTACCCCGTCACCGACGCGGCCCTCCTGTCGGCTGGCCTCTGGCTGGCAGTGCTGAGCGTCAGCGCCGTGGACTTTCCGGCCAGGAGCCGGGCGGTGCTCCAGAGGTGTTCCCGGCCCAAGGTGCCCCCCCCCCCGGCTTCCAAGGAGGCCCCCCGCGGCCTCCTCCAGAGTATACCCCTCTCAAGCTCCTCGGAGCCTTCTCCGAGGCTTCACAGGGGCTTCTCGGACGGAGATGGTCGCCATCGGACTCTTCCCGGGCGCCCAGCTCCCGAGCCAGAGTTGGGAGCCCTTCGGGTGGTGGCAGTGGGAGTTTGGCAAGTCGACGCTTCGAGCCGAAGCTTCCCTTCGAGCACGTAGCAAACGGGACCCTGTCCCGGCGGCGCGCCGGGACAGACGGCCAGTCTTCGCAGGCCTAGAGGTGGACACCAACACCAAGATCGGCGGTGTGCCTCCGCCGAGGGAAGAGGATCCCGATCTCGGTGATGGTGGTAATATTCTGGCTTCCGAGGTGACCGAAATATTGCCACCAACACCGAAATCTAGGATCATCTTCCCCATGTGGAGGCAGCTTCCTGTGTTGGTGTTGGTGCCCATCTCTGGGCCTCCAAAGTCTGCCAGGAGAACCCGCCTGCTGGGCAAACGTGGAGAGTCCACGAGGCCCCAGGGCCCCAAGACGGAACGCGAGGACCTCGGGGCACCTCGGGGGACTGGGACACCTGCAGCAGCCTCCGCAGGAGCGTTCTGACGCGCGTGGCCCGGGCGTGGCCCCCGGAGCGGAAGCAGCGGGTCGACGGCACGCTCATGGCGGCGTCTTGCGGGGTCTCGCTCGTCCTCTACGGTCCGCTGCCAGGGTTGCCGGACCCCTGCGGCACCGCGCTCGTGGCAGCGCTGGGCGTGGGCCTGGGCCTGTGCAGCTACATGTTCATGGCCATCTTTGCGGCGACATCCCTGGCGTTCGGCGCGGCGTCGATGCTCTGGCAGCTGGGGGCCTGCAGGTGGGACGTGCTGGCGGTGGTCCACCCCCTGCTGCTGGCCGCGACGGCGGTCTGCACCCTCAGGGTGTTCATATTCATCGATGGCCGGAACAAGGGAGAGCAGGATGTCCGGGTGCGCTGCCGCGCGAGTCCGCCACCGCGCTCGGGTGGGCACCTTGGGGGTGGTGGGCCGGACGGGGCCAGGACAGGGACGAATATCCGTTCCAGAGCGTTCCAAAGCGCTCTCAGAGCGTTCTGGAACGCTCTGGGAAGGCCGCGGCGTCCGAGATCCTCCGGAGCCGCCGGATCTCAGAGATTCTCGATGTGCCATCACCCGATTTTCTCCTCGTCCCGGCTTCGACCGGTGCCTGGCGAACAGGTGTCACAGGAGTTCCAACCATGACCCCTTGACTTCGGCACCCCTGATGGGCGTGCTTGCCAACGCCACCACCATGAGTTGGCGTGGGGGGGCTCCTCCTCCTCTTCGTCGTCCTCCTCCTCTTCCTCCTCCTCCTTCCCCCCTCCAATTTCGACCAGTCGACAAAGGGTTGATCCGACAGTGGATCTGTCTATGCGATCCGATGATCATTTCGTTGTTATGGCCGACGTGCAAGTCAGCAGTGCGGGTCTCGTGCGGGCTACTTCCTCTTGGGCCAAAATCCCCACGACCAGAACAAATCCAGGATACTGAGTGTGCGGTAAAGTTTGCTGCCATGGTCAGAAATATTCCGCAGCCAGCCTTCCAGTCGCACGCGGATGATCACGCACAACATGTGAACGACGAGCTAGTTAGGGCGGTCACCGAGTGCTTCCCCGTACAGAAGTCACCCACGGGACGTTTGCCGCGTCATACATGGCTCTCGGTTCGCTCGCTGACGCTCATGGACCGTCGCTCTTCAGGACGACGAGAGCTACGTATGTTACGAAGACGACTCAACTTACTACTGCTTGCTGCTGCCTTTTGTGCGTGGGCCACAGATGGGAAGGAAGTGGAGGAGTGGTTGGACTACCGACAGTGCAGGTGGAGGTGGTCAGTGCGAGAGGGTCCCTCTCGTGCTGTGCTCACTGATGCATGCGATGCAGTTGCGCATGTCGGGTCATAGGCTTTCGGGGCTGCAGTGGAGTTTGCGCAACCCTTGCAGGATGCAAGTGGTAGGTTATATGCTCTTCCCTTCCATATCGTACACCTGGTCACCTGGATGCATTTTGGAGACTGTGTCGTGTACCAACTCTGGGAGCCACGTAGGTCACCTGCAGCCCAATGACTGTCCCCTGGTAGGTATTCCACGTGCCATGTATCAGTTATAAGATATTATTCCCAACTTCTGGAGGTGGCAGGGTCTCTTGTGGGCCTTCACATACGTACTCATACGTGGTACGGCGTTTGTGATCAGCAAATCTACCACGCTGGACGTTGCCAAGCACAGTGATGACATGTCGACCGGCATTCAGGATGCATGGTCCCGGGGACAAGCAGCGGAGGCTGTCGCGGCCTTGCGCCGCGTCGGTGCGGGGTCCCGCCGCAAGCGCATGCTTAAAGGGCTGCCCATCCGCAAGGATATGCATGCTCAGTCGGTAATTTCGCAGCTTCAGGCAGCCCGTCGTTGGCAGCAACACTTTGGCACGCTAGAGTTGGCAGCTACCTTCGAGCTTGCAGACGTGACTAGGCTTGTGGTCACTTCGCACGGGTGCCGTACGATCGGATGTCGTCCGATCCGGTGCCTAGTGATACACTGCCGACCCTGTCTGAGTTTCAGCATGCCTGCCGCCAGACCAAGCGCGCGGCCCTTGGCTGTGACGGTTTCACGGGAGCTCTGGTGCACGCTTTCGCTACTGAGCTCGTTGCCCTGTACTACCCGTGACAACTCCAGACCGCCGTCGCCCCCTAATTGAGCCTATTCAATGGAAGGGAGGTTTCTATCGCGATTTGCTGAAGTCCATCACAGCCGACCCCAGTGCCTGTGTCTGCTCCCGCTCTATTCTGGTGTCCTCACAGCTTGGTAAGGCATCGCGAGGATGCTTGTGGACTCGGTTGATGCCAGCACTGCTTGCCACAGCAGGGGTTCCTCAGTTTGGGGGAATACCAGGTCGAGGAACTGGCCATGCGTCAGTCATTCGTCGTCTTGCGCAAGCGGTTGCGGCTGCCCGTGCGCTGCCTTTTGGCGTGCTATTCCTGGATGTGGTGCATGCATTTTACCGTACCTTGCGGGAACTTCTACTCCGATCGCCGCTCGACGATGATGCCGTTGCTTGTATTGTCAGGGCAGCAGGATTACCGGCGAGCGCCGTGCATGAGCTCGCAAGGCGTATGCGTGAGCGGACACCTATTGTTGAAAAGCAAGTGGTGAACGGTACACTACATGCGCACACAGCAGCTCAGATTTCACAGAGTTACCATGCCCCCTGGTTCCTGTGCGAGGGTTCCGACCAGATTTCCTTGCCACAACGTTCGGTTTTCCCTGGGCAACCTCTCGCTGATATATTGTACGAGATGCTTATGGGTGAATGCACGCACGCTGTACGAGCTTACTTGGACGCTGAAGGACTAGCCCTGCATTTGCCTGCAGATGAGCGCAATAGCGTACAGAGTATAGCAACGGATCCCGACACTGCTACCACCGTGCCGCTGTTGGACGCTACCTTTGCGGACGGCACCATCATTGCGACTGTCACTGCTTCCGACCTGTATCCTGCCATGTGCCGTGCGCTTACCGCGGTTGCCGATGTGTTTGCTAGCAGAGGTCATCTACCCAACCTCGGCGTTGCAAAAACGGCCCGCCCATTTGGCTTACCGAGGAAAACCAGCGAAGAAGGCGAGGCAGCACGCATGGCACGAGCGTGGTGGGCATGTGGTTGCGCAGACACAGCAACTTCGGACTGTGCGCGCACCGATGGTCAAGCGCTATGTACATCTTGGTTCAGCTATGGATTCCCGCGGCAACGTGGGGCCCGAGGTCCGGTATCAAGCCGGCAGTACCACAACTACTTTACGGGCGTTGCGCTCTAGAGTTTTCTTCGCCAAGGCCCTTGCCGATCCGACGCGTATGATGTCCGCCGACGGTCTGGTGTTACCGGGGCGTCTCTACAACTCGGGCGCTTGGGCTATGCTAACAAGGGCGGAGGCCAACGTGGCCGACGCTGAAGTCATGAAAGCTTACCGGGCTGCGGCGAAGGTTCGTTTTGCGGAAGCCGAACCGTGCATGAGTGGTGGTTAAGTGCTGGCCAGACTCAGAAGGCCCCCGCCCGACGTTCTAAGAAGAGCTGCACGTTTGCGACTGTTGGGTTCACTATTGCGCACAGGTCCCAAACTTGCATGTGCCTTACTACGGGCCGAGTGACGCGACACAGCGCAGAACGGTTGCCGCGCCAGGTCATGGCTGGGAATGGTCATGGATGATTGCTCGTGGCCACGTGCTGCTGCCGTAGCTTGTGCTTCCCTCCCGCCGCCGCTTGAGAATTTCAGTGAATGGGGGCCCCTCATCCGACGAATTATCAAGATGGCGTTACACGCTACAGCCCAACCTCATGCCCGAAATCTTGAGGCGGCCACAGTGGAGGCATTTGTTTTCAGGAAGTCCGTCCCCTGGGAGTGCCAGAACGTGCTTGGGCGGATGTGAATGGACTTCTGGCAGACCCACCTGCGTGTGCAGCAGGCGACACAGACGATGACCGTGTCAAGTGTCCATGGTGTGCGCGTGCTTTCCGAAAGCATGGAGCATTGCGTGTGCGTGTGGCGCGCACCCACCGTCAGAATGCAGCTCTGGCACGCACGTGCATGGGCGTCACCAGACGGGCAATGTCATGCGTGCCTATCTGTACCTCATGCTCGGGCACACCTAGTAGACCACCTAGCACATGGTTCCCCACGGTGTTTACGCATACTGATGAGTGATCCTACCACGGCAGTTGCTGTACCAGGTGTTATTATGTCAGGAGCTGCACCGTGTTATCATATCGCACATCCTGATTTCTCAGGCCCCGCGACAGGCAGGATCCCAGGTGTGCTGTTGTCTCGCCGTCTTGTTGTTGTGCCGACAGTTCGCGCAGCTGGCCCTATCACAGGGCGCGCGTATTCTGTGATGTTTACGATGGACCATGAATTGCACGCGTTGAAATTACCGCCGACCTGCTCTCCCAGCTGGGCTTGCTGCTTGCCTGCGAGCTCCCGCGCCTTTGAATGCCGATGTCGTGCCGCCGCCACCGGCCAACCCTGTTCAGTGCGCCGCTGAGAGATGCCCCAGTCGACTATTCTTGACAGATCGGTACATTGGCATTGCAGCCGAGCCCATACCGAGAGCCGTCAGACGAGTTGATTTGGCCTAACTTTGTTTTGTGGACGGAGGAGTGCGGGGGATGTACGGGCGCAGGTTGAATGGGCGCATTGCAGCACTGACTATGCGATATACGTCCTGCCGGTGGGTATAGCCATACATGCAGTGGGCGGCGATCTCATCAATCGGGACACACTCGCAGAATGGAGGTCTCACATCCTTGCACGACGGGCGGTGGTTTCGGGCGGCGGGCCGCCGTGTGAGACCTGGTCTGACTCTCGATGGGCAGGAGGCCAAGGCCCCCCGCCACTGCGAACGCGTGACCAATTTTGGGGTACGACGGTAGTTACTGAGCGTCAGATGGAACAGCTGTGGGTGGGCAGTGCGCTATACCATGCTATGCTGGAGCTTTTCGCTGCGCGCATGCAGGCTGGGACGTCATGTTGGCTTGAGCACCCCCAGCCGTGCGGCTGGAGGCTCCAAGCCGTCAGCTCTTTTACTTGCCATCCGATGCGTGCTCTCCAGTCGTCCCCAGCAGCCTCGACGACCGATTTTGATCAGTGTGAAAATGGTCAGACGTCAAGGGCCCCCCACTAGGATCGTTGCACTTAGACTGCCAGGGCTGCACGCTGCCCTGCTTGCGACCCCTGGAAACGGCAGATGTTCGCATGGTAGGGACGGACACGAAACGCTTCTTGGGTATGATAGGGAGAGGAGGGAGTGGCGCACAGCCAAAAAGAATACGTATCCCGCCGGCCTGTGCAAGTGTATCGCTGCTGCCACCGCTGACGCAGTGCGTGCCATGTGGGAAGGGGATGTGGACAGTATTGAGCCATGGGGAGGATGGTAGAGTACGTGATGGACTACAACGCTTCCTTGTCTCCTGGGACCCTTATTCTGGCACTGACGAGGGATGGGCTGCTGACTTTGTCTCTCGGCGCACGCGCCGTGCCCGACGAGACCCCGAGCTCGATCGCTTTTGACCGCTACGCGCCCCTCCGACATCAGAGCAGGTTACCTCTTTCACCGACGCACAGGAACGCAGGCACACAGACGCACAGACACGCAGACACAGACAAACAGACACAACACAACCACTCAGACAACCAGACGCACAGGCACTCAGACACACCGGCGCGCTGACACACACAGACACTCATACATACATACACTGAGACACTCAGACACACAGACACACACAGACACACAGACACACCGTCACACAGACACACGGACACACAGACACACGGGCACACAGGCACACATACACACTGACACACAGGCACACAGACACACACACATACAGACACACACAGACACAAAAACACACATACACACAGGCACACATGCACACATGCACACAGACACACAGACACACCGACACGTAGACACACAGACACACAGACCCACGTACACAGACACACAAACACGCAGACACTCGCACACACAAACACCCAGACACACATACACTCATACACTCAGCCACACAGGCGCACAGACACAGGCCCACATGCACACAGGCACACAGACGCACAGACACACAGGCAAAAGGACACACACACACTCATACATGCAGACACACAGACACACAGACACGCAGGCACACAGGCACGCAGGCACACAGGCACACAGGCACGCAGACACACAGGCACACAGACACACAGACACACAGGCACACTGGCACGCAGCCACACAGACATTCAGACACACAGGCACACATGCACACATGCACAACACAGACACACAGACACACCGACACGTAGACACACAGACACACAAACCCACGTACACAGACACACAAACACGCAGACACTTGGAGACGCAGACACACAGACACACGGGCAAACAGACACACAGACACACAGACACGAAGGCACACAGGCACATAGGCACACAGGCACACAGACACACAGTCACACAGACACACACACACAGACACACAGACACACATGCACATAGGCACACCGACACACAGGCACACAGGCACACATATACACAGACACACAGGCACACAGACACACAGACACAAAGCCAAGCAGGCACACATGCACACACACACAGACACACAGACACACAGGCACACAAACACACAGACAAACAGAAACACATGCACACAGACACGAAGGCACACAGGCACTCAGACAATCAGACGCACAGGCACACATAGACATAGACACACAGGCACACAGGCACACAGGCACACAGGCAAGCAGACACACAGACACACAGGCACACAGACACAGGCACACTGGCACACAGGCACGCAGACACACAGACACACAGACACACAGACACACAGACACACCGAAAAACACAGACACACCGAAACACACATACACACAAACACGCAGACACACCGACACGCAGACACAGCGACAAACAGGCGCACAGACACACAAGCAGACAGACACACAGACATACAGGCACACAGGCACACAGACACACAGCACCGACACACGCACAGGCAAACAGACACACAGACACACAGACACACAGACACACGGACACACAGACACACAGACATTTATGCATTCAGGCACACAGACACTCAGGCATACAGACATACAAGCACACAGACACACAGGCACACAGGCACACAGAGACACCGACACACAGACACTCAGACACTCAGACACACAGACACAGGCACACAGACACACCGACACGTAGACACACAGACACACAGACACACAGACACGTAGGCACACTGGCACTCAGACACTCCGGCCCGCAATCATGAATACATACATACATACACGCAGACACAGACACAGACACACAGGCACACAGGCACACAGGAACAGACATACAGGCACACAGGCACACAGGCACACAGACACACAGGCACACAGACACACAGACACACAGACACACAGACCCACGTACACACAGACACACAGACACACAGACACTCGGACACTCAGGCGCACAGACACACAGGCACACAGACACACAGGCACGCAGGCACACAGACACACCGGCACACAGACACACAGACACACAAACACAGGCACACAGGCACACAGGCACACAGACATACGGGCAGACCGGCACACAGGCACACAGACACACTGGTACACAGGCACACCGACAAACAGGCACACAGGCACACAGACACACAGACACACAGACACACAGACACTCAGACACTCAGACACACAGACACACAGACACACAGACACACAGACACACAGACACATAGACACACAGACACACAGGCACATCGGCACACAGACACACAGGCACACAGACACACAGATACACAGACACACAGGCACACAGACACAGATACACAGACACACAGGCACGCAGACACACAGACACAAAGTCAAGCAGACACACATGCACACAAACACACAGACACACAGACACACAGGCATTCAACCACACAGACAAACAGACACACATGCACACAGACATACGGGCACACAGGCACACAGACACACAGACACAGACACACAAGCAGACAGGCACACAGACACACAGACAAAAAACCACACGGACACACATACACACAGACACACATACAAATAGGCACGCAGTCGCACGGACACACAGAACCACAGACACACAGACACACAGGCACACGGACACACAGGCACACAGACACACAGGCACACAGACACACAGACACTCAGGCACACAGGCAGACCGACACACAGATGCACAGACACACAGACGCACATACACACATGCACACATACACACAGACACACAGACACACAGCCACACAGACACACAGACACACCGACACACGAAAACACAAGTACACATACACACATACACACAGACACAGACACACAGGCACGCAGGCACGCAGGCACACAGACACACAGACACACAGACACACAGACACTGACACACACAGACACACAGACACACAGACACACGGACACGCACACACAGAAACACAGACACACAGACACACAGGCACGCAGGCACACTGACACACAGGAACACAGCCACACAGACACACAGACACACAGACACACAGACACACAGACACGCAGATACAACAAAGCCACACAGACACAGACACACAGGCACACACACAGACACACATACACACAGACACACAGACACACAGACACAAAGGCATCCTGGCACGCAGGCGCAAAGACACACATACACACAGGCACGCAGGCACACGGACACACATACACGCAGACACGCAGGCACACAGACACACAGGCACACAGGCACACAGGCACACCGACACACAGATACACAGACACACAGGCACACAGACACACAAGCACACAGGCACACAGACGCACAGACACACCGTTACACAGACACACCCACACACAGATACACAGGCACACTGGCACGCAGACGCATCGACACATAGACACTCAGACACACAAACACACAGGCACACACACAGCCACACACAGACACACACACCCACACACTTACACACACCCACACACCCACACACACCCACGCACACCCACACA
>CAUYUJ010008391.1:346637-374137 GCA_963575745.1 Prorocentrum cordatum
TAGTAGTAGTAGTAGTAGTAGTAGTAGTAGTAGTAGTAGTAGTAGTAGTAGTAGTAGTAGTAGTAGTAGTAGTAGTAGTAGTAGTAGTAGTAGTAGTAGTAGTAGTAGTAGTAGTAGTAGTAGTAG
Source organism: Prorocentrum cordatum (assembly GCA_963575745.1). Taxonomy (NCBI): domain Eukaryota; class Dinophyceae; order Prorocentrales; family Prorocentraceae; genus Prorocentrum; species Prorocentrum cordatum. The sequence goes on from CAUYUJ010008391.1 coordinate 346,764, forward strand.
TAGTAGTAGTAGTAGTGGTGGTGGTGGTAGTAGTAGTAGTAGTAGTAGGAGTAGTAGTAGTAGGAGTAGTAGTAGTAGTCGCAGTAGTCGTGTCGTCGTCGTCGTCTCGTCGTCGTCGTCGTCGTTCGTCGTCGTCGTCGTCGTCGTCGTCGTCGTCGTCGTCCGTCGTCTCGCAGTAGTAGTAGTAGCAGGTAAGTCGTAGTATTAGGAAGCAGTACTAGTAGTAGTATGTAGTCTTAGTAGTAGTCGTAGTTGTAGCGGTAGTAGTGGTAAGTAGTCGTCTAGGTAAGTAGTAGTATCGTCGTAGGTATAGTAGTGGTAGTGGTAGTAGGTAGTAAGTAGTAGTAGTAGTAGTAGTAGTAGTAGTAATAGTAGTATAGCAGTAGTAGTAGTAGTATTTAGTAGTAATAGTAGTAGTATAGTAGTAGTAGTAGTAGTGGTAGCAGCAGTAGCAGTATAGTTAGTATAGTAGTAGTAGTAGTAGTAGTAGTAGTAGTAGTAGCAGTAGTCGTAGTATTAGCAGCAGTAGTAGTAGTAGTAGTAGTAGTAGTAGTAGTAGTCGTAGTAGTAGTAGTCGTAGTCGTAGTAGTAGTAGTAGTAGTAGTAGTAGTAGTAGTAGTAGTAGAATAAGAAGTAGTAGTCGTAGTAAGTGTAGTCGTAATATTAGTGGTCGTAGTAGTAAGGGAGTACAAATAGGTATAGTAGTATTAGTTAGTAGTAGGAGTAGGATAGGAGTAGTAGTTAGTAGTAGTAAGTAGGAGTAGGAGTAGTAGGAGTATACCGGCGGATGAATGGGCAATACGGCCAACACGGACACTAGCAAGGGCAAGGGATAAGACCAGGCTAATGGCAAACAACTTGCGCCAGCGGAAACAAGAACGCGATGGTCTAGTTATCAGAGAAACGGGGGATGACAACCGGAAAGGGGGGAAAGATGGGAAAAAGATGGATGATAGCCGGGATTACCAAAGGAGGAAGGAAGGAGGAGGAGGAGGAGGAGGAGAGGAGGTGAGGAGGAAGGAGGAAGGAGGAGGAGGCGGAGGAGGGAGTAGTATGGGGAGGAGGAGGAAGGAGGAGGAGGAGGAGGGGGGAGGAAGAGGAGGAGGAGGAGGAGGGGGAGGAGCAGGAGGTGGAGGAGGAGGAGGAGAGGGAGGCGGAGGAACAGAAGAAGGAGGGGGAGCATGATGAGGGGGAGGGGCAGGAGGAGGAGGGGGAGGCGGAGGAGAAGGAGGAGGACCTCTGGGAGGCGCAGGCGGTGGAGAAGGAAGAGGAGGAGGAGACGGGCGGCGGACGATGTGAAGGATGATGGTGATGATGCTGATGCTGGTGATGATGATGGTGATGATGATGCGGGCGATGATTATGTGGTTGCTGCTGATGATGCTGATGCTGAGGCTGATGTTATGATGCTGACGATGATGCTGGTGCTGACTACGAGTATGACGATGATGATGATGTCGACGCTGATGTCGATGCTGATGACGATGTGTATGCTTCTGGTGATGAAGATGTCGATGATGTTGCCGCTGATGATGATGCGGATGATGTTGATGCTGATGACGATGCTGATGCTGAGTCTGATGATGATGATGAGGCTGATGATGACGATGACGGTGTGATGATGCTGATGTTGATGCTGATGTTGATGATGACGATGCTGACGATGGTGAGTATGATGTTGATTATGATGATGCTGATGGTGATGATGATGAAGAGGAGGATGGGGGAGGATGATGATGAGGAAGAGGATGATGATGATGGTAATGCTGCTAATGATGCTGATGATGATGATGCCGATGATGATGATGATGATGATGCTGACGACGATGCTGATGCTGATGATGATGCTGAGGCTGATGCTGATGATGATGATGAGGCTGATGGTGATGATAATGATGCTGCTGATGATGATGATGATGATGGTGATGATGATGATGATGATGATTTTGCTGCTGCTGATGATGATGATGATGATGATAATGCTGCTGCTGCTGATGATGATGATGCTGATGATGATGATGATGCTGATACGTCGACGGAGGGGACGAGGAGGATGCTGCTGAGGAGGAGGGGGCGACGGACGAGGAGGCATGTGATGAGGAGGGGGAGAAGAAGGAGGAGGACTGGGAGGAGGCGGAGGATGACGAGGATGAGGGGGACGAGGGGGAGGACGCGTAGGAGGAGGAGGAGGAGGAGGAGGCGGAGGAGGAGGATGAGGCGGAGGAGGATGAGGAAGGGGGGGAGGAGGAGGAGAGGAGGAGGAAGAGGAGGAGGAGGAGGAGGAAGGGAGGAGGAGGAAGGAGGAGGAGGGGGAGGAGGAGGAGGTTGGTGGTGAGCAATAACAATATAACGGGTACTCCTAACTCTAACATTATTATAATACGAATAACCCAGGAGATGAGGATTAGGATGAGGAAGCGACAACGGTTAGGATGAGGATGAAGAGGACGGGAGGGGGAGGAGAGCGGCAGGAGGAGGAGGAAGTTGAGGAATGAGGAGAAGAAGGGAGGAGGGGGATGAGGGGGGGGGGGGGGGGGGGGGATGATGATGATGAGGAGGAGGAGGATGAGGATGAGGAGAGGAGGACGAGGTGACGGTGCCGCTGATGATTCTGATGATGATGATGCTGATGGTGATGCTGCTGCTGATGATGATGATGATGCTGATGCCGATGCTGCTGCGTATGCTGATGATGATGTTGCTGAAGTTTTTGGTAATGATGATGCTGCGTATGCTGATGACGATGAAGGAGACTATGATGTTGATGCTGGTGATGCTGATGTGGATGATGATGCTGATGCTGGTGCTGATGCTGATGCTGGTGCGGATGATGCTGATGATGTTGCTGCGTAGGATGTTGATGACGACGATGATGATGACAATGATACTGCTGATTATGCTGAACATGGTGATGATGCTGATTATGTTGATGATGCTGATGCTGATGAAGAGGCAGACGTTGCTTTTTATGATCATGATGACGGTGATGATGAGGTTTATGGTGGTGATGGTGATGAGGCTGCTGCTGGTGATGATGATGATGCTGCTGCTGATGCTTACTATTATTTTCTTACGTCTTACGATGACTACTACCGTTAGTATTACCATCCGTCGTATTATTCATGTGATGATGGCGATGATGATACGGCTGATGATGGTGATGGTGATGTTGACAATGTTGCTGATGATTGTGATGCAACTTATCATGATGATGTTGATACGGATGACGATGCTGATGATACTGCTGATGCTACTGATGATGATGCTTCTGATGATGCTGCTGATGATGATGACGATAAAGGGGGAGGAGGATGATGATGAGGATGAGGAGGAGGAGGAGGTGGTGCAGGAGGATGATGGTGATGATGATGAGGAGGACGAGGAGGAGGAGCAAAAGGAGGAGGAGTAGGATAAGGAGAAGAGGAGGAGGAAGAGAAGGGTGGGTCGCACGTGGGTCGCAGGTGGGCCGCGGGTGGGTCGCGGATGGGTCGCGGGCTGGGCCGCGGGTGGATCGCGGGGTGGGTCGCGGGTGGTTCGCGGGTGGGTCGCGATGGGTCACGCGGTGGGTCGCGGGGGGGGGGGTCGCGGGGCGGGGGGGGGGGTCGCGGGATGGGTCGCGGGATGGGTCGCGGGATGGGTCGCAGGTGGGCCGCGGGTGGTACGACGACAACAGACAAACAATTCCAACGCAACAACGCAACAAACATAATCCTCACCACGGATCCCCACTTCAGCCACGCACCCAGGGACAAAGAATGACCGTTCGGCCGCCTCACTCTGATTAACCACAGTAACAATAGTAACAAGGAGGAGGAGGAGGAGGAGGAGGAGGAGGAGGAGGAGGAGGAGGAGGAGGGGGATGAGGAAGAGGAGGAGGAGGAGGAAGGGAAGGAGGAAGAGGATGAGAAGGAGGGGGAGGAGGAGGACCAGTGCAAACCCAAGAGTCATCAACGATGTTGGAATCCACCCTCCCTCCAAGCTCCCTCTTCATAGGCCCCATACAGCGGTTCATTTCAATGAGGGAACTGCCCCGTTGGAAGACGACCATTCGAAGACCCTCAAGCATGCCAACAAATATTGTTCTCGAGATTCCAACGCCACGGACCAACCTGATTGTTGCGTTTTGGAGATCCGGAATCGTGCCAGAACGCCATTCTCGAGATTTCAACGCCGCGAATGAACGTAACCGTTGCACTTTCATAATCTTGAATCCTTCCAACACGCAGTTTCTTGTACTTTGATCACGGGCAGCAGTGAGACTCTTGCGAATCTTAAAAACGAATGTGCACGGCGCTGAGGCGGGAGCCACATTTTGAAAAGGAACCGCCCTCAATCCGTGAAGCTCTGCAACTTTAGAGCGAATGTGCACGGTGCGAAGGCGGGAGCCACATTTTGAAAAGGAGCCGCCCGCAATCCGTGAAGCTCTTGCAGATGTTTAAAACGAATGTGAGCGGCGCTACGGCGGGATCTACACTTTGAAAAGGAACCGCCGTCAATGCGTGAAACTCTTGCAGGTTTTTACAACGAATGTGCGCGGCGCTAAGGCGAAAGCCACATTTTGAAAACGACCGTCCTCAATCCGTGGCGCTTCTGCAATTGTTTAAACGAATGTGCGCGGCGCTAAGGCGCGAGCCACATTTTGAATACGATCCGCCCTCCATGTGTGCAGTTGTTGCCCCATAAGTTGTGAGGATGTCTCAGGCGAAACGTCCGGCCTGCCCTAATAACTGGCTTCGAAGTGCGTCAGGGAGAAGTTATTTATAAGGAAAGGAATGGAGGAGGAGGTGGAGGAGGTGGAGGAGGAGGAGGAGGAACAGGATGAGGAGGAGGAAGAGGAGGAGGAGGAAAAGGAGGAGCAGCAGTAGGAGGAGGAGGAGGAGGAGGAGGAGGAGGAGGAGGAGGAGGAGGAGGAGGAGGAGGAGGAGGGGGAGGAGGAAACGGATGAGGACGAGGAGGGGGAGGGAAGCAGCGCGCGAAGCAGCAGGCGAGGGCTCGCGCTGCCCAGCTTGCGCGGCCAACGGCCGCTCGTCCTTTGGGGGGGCCCTGTCTCCACTTGAGAAGCCCACGGCCCCCCGACCGTGAGGTCGAGGACGACGACCTCGGGGCACGACAGCAACGCGCGCCGTCGGGCCCCGACACCGCGGCGGTGGCGCCAGCGGGCTTCTGGCACAGCACGCCGCCGACGCCCGTGATTGGCTAGCCCGCCGCGCCGCGCTTGGCCAGCACGTCCTCGGGGTGCGTGGACATGACAGTCAGCTTGGCCGAGCCGATCGCGGGAATCCGTTGGGTGGGTAAGCCCGGTCGCAGCGCCATGGAGACAGCACGCTCGACGAGCGTCCGCGCGCGCTCGCCCGTGCCCCTGCGTTCGCTTCCGCCGTTGTCTCTCGACGCCCCTGCGCTTGCCTCCGCTTGCCCGGGCCCTTGCTGCCCTCGACGCGGCCGCGAAGCCGCACCAGCGGCAGCTCGTCGGCCCACTCGTCGGACGGCATCGGCTCGCTGGCGACTACGCCCCACGCGCCCGCCGTCGCTGCGGCCGCCGCAGCCCGCGCGCCCTTCACCGCTACCATCGTGACTGGCGCTGGGCTGCTCGCGCGCCACGCCCGCGGCCGCCGCGCCCGCGCCCGCGGGGCGGCGCTGCCTAGAGGGCCGCCGCGCCCGCGGGGCGGCTGGGCGCCTGGTGGCGCGCGCTGTCCCGCCAAACGCAGTGCGCAGAGGGCTCTCGGATCCGCGCGGGGCATCCGCGACGCAAAGCACCACCCGCCGGCGGCGGCCGCGCGGTGATGAGCGCCACCTCGGGCGGCCTCGAGCGGCGCCGCCTCGCGGGTCCGAGGGGTGAGCGTTGCCGGCGTCGTGTGCGCCCAACAAGGCGCTGTCCCAGCATTAAGCGTTGGGCCGTAAGGGCACCCCGCGGCACCATCCCCTGAGCTCAAAGCAGCGGGGAAGAAGAGGGATGAGGAGAAGGAGGAAGAGGAGGAGGAGGAGGAGGAGGAGGAGGAGATGGACGAGGAGGAGGGGGAGACGCCGCCGCCGCCGCGTCGTCGTCGTCGTCGTCGTCGTCGTCGTCGTCGCCATCGTCGTCGGCAGCTGCGGCGTCGTCGTCGTCGTCGTGGTCGTCGCGGTCGTCGTGGTCGTCGTGGTCGTCGTCGTTGTCCTTGTCCTCGTCGTCGTCGTCGTCCTCATCTCCTCCTCCTCCTCCTCCTCCTCCTCCTCCTCCTCTGCCTCCTCCTCCTCCTCTGGGACTTGGCCCCCACGTGCGGGCCTCGCCACGTTCTGAGTTCTGAGTTTTGACCTCCTCCTCCTCCTCCTCCTCCTCCTCCCCCGTCTCGCAGGCCTCGTCGTCGTTTCGTCCTTCTCCTCGTCCTGTGCCGCCGTCTTGTTGTCCTCCTCCTCGCCCCGTGCCGGTCCCGCTGCTGGGCGCCCTGCTCGCCTCGGCCGGCGCCGTGGGCCTGGCCGGCGACGGCGCGCTTCGCGGGGCGCCGCGGCTCGAGCGGCTGCTGCTCGGCGCCCTGTCGCCGAGGGCCCTTCGGGGGGACGCCCGCTATCCGCCCACACCGACATCCCTTCCTTCCTCCCTTCCTGCCTCCTCCTCCTCCTTCCTCCCTCCTCCTCCCCTCCTCCTCCTCCTCCTCCTCCCCCTCCTCCTCCTCCTCCTCCTCCCTGCTCCTGTTCCTCCTCCTCCTCCTCCTCCTCCTCCTCCTCCTCCTCCCTCCTCCTCCTCCTCCCTGCTCCTCCTCCTCCTCCTCCTCCTCCTCCTCCTCCTCCTCCTCCTCCTTGCTCCGCCTCCTCCTCCTCCTCGGAATCTTCTTGCTCCCCCATGGCCAGGCCCATCCTGGGCCCAGCATGGGCCTCGCCAGGATCGATGGGGTGGATAGCCGACGTCCAGCGAGGCCCTGGTCTCCACGGAGCCCTGCCCGGCAGCCGGAGACCACCGCTGCGGCCCCAGACCTCCAGAGACCCGGCAGTTTTCGGGCACTTGCCCGGATGCCTGCAGGTCTCGCGGCCTCGGGATGCTTCTCAAAAACACGGCGCCTCGCGGGGAGCGTTGCGGGGGCGCCCGCGTCGCCCAGGACGGCCGCGTCAGGGTCCGAGGCAGGGGCCGACCGGCAGACTTCCAGAGCAGCCTCGAGGAGATCGAGCCCGACGGCTTTCTGGCCGTTTGTCGGTCTCTGGAGGCCGTTTGCAGGGCACCGGCGCTGCCGAGGCGGTCCCTGGGAAGAGGGTCCAGGGTCCAGGGCCCGAGTCGAGAAGAGTCTTTGGAGGTCAGGGCCACCGGTTCATCAAGCAGTGGCGAAGCGTCCCGGCTTGCCTATAGCGCTACCAAACAATGTTCTAAGAACCTTCTGTGGCTTCCACGAGATGTTCTTAGAACATTTCTGGCGGAGTCTGTCTTGTTTTATCACATCGGGTTTATGTTCTAAGAACATTGTTTTTGTTCTTAGAACATTTAGGGTTCTAAGAACATTTCGTGGTAGGACTATACGAATGCCGGGACGGTCGGTCCTTGCTCAAGTTCAGTCCCCGCCCCCCCCCCCTGGCTCCTCCTCCCTCTCCCGAGGAGCAGGAACGGCATGATCGTAAGCTTTGCGAGGCCCGCGCGGATTTCGTGGCTCGGCGCTGGAGCTCCATCCTGGCCATCCCTGGCGGCGCGTCGGCCCAAGAAATCCTCGCGAATCTTTGAAAGCTTCTCTGATGTCTGTTGGCCTTCTGCTTCTTCCTCGTTAGTAGGCAGTGCCAAGAGAAGTCACCACGGAGCAGTGAGAGGAGAGGGGTGCAGAGCCGACCCAAGAGTCGGTCCGAACGAAAGGGGGGGGATAGGGATAGGGAAGGGGGCGTTACGAAATCTGCTGCATGCAGCTGGTTTCGGCCCCGCCGCCGGGCCCATTCCTCGATACATGGGCGCCTCCCGTCGCCAGGAGGCGCTGGGAAAATCAGCTACGCGAGCCAATGTTCACCCCCCCCTTTGCTATCCCCCCCTTCCGCCCGTCTCGAAAGAGGCCCTCGCGAATTTCAGACAGTCCATGTTTTGTGCATTTTTGTTCATGGTCTTTTTCCCTACCTAGGCTCTGCCTAGAAGGGTTCTTACTCTCTTAGCTTAAAGGGGCCGGGCAGTGGAAAGCGCCCCGGGCGGTTCCCCTAGTCCCCTGGGAGCGGTTCCCCCCAGTCCCCTGGGAGCTTTATCTTTAGCTTTAGCTTTAGCTTAGCTTTAGCTTAGTTTTAGCTTAACTTTAGCTTAGCGTTTCGCTTGGCGTTTCGCTTAGCGTTTAGCTTAGCGTTTAGCTTAGCGTTTAGCTTAGCTTTAGCTTAGCTTTAGCTTAGCTGTAGCTTAGCTTTAGCTTAGCTTTAGCTTAGCTTTAGCTTAGCTTTAGCTTAACTTTAGCTTAGCTGTAGCTTAGCTTTAGCTTATATTTAGCTCAGCTTTAGCTCAGCTTTAGCTTAGCTTTAGCTTATATGTTGGCTTAGCTTTAGCTTAGCTTTAGCTTAACTGTGGCTTAGCTTTAGCTTAGCTGTAGCTTAGCTTTAGCTTAGCTTTAGCTTAGCTTTAGCTTAGCGTTACTGTTACTACTAATGCTTCTTTCCTAGGGGTTCCAACTCCTAGGTAGGGTCGCACTGGGATAATTTTCTGTATCAACAATGTCAGGCCAAGCTCTTGGAGCCCTGCTCCACGCGAGCAGAAGTCGACACAGCGGGGGGGGGGGGGGGCGCAGGAGGAGGCAGAGAGGCAGAGGAGGACCACGAGGGAAGAGAACTCCTGACCCCGCGCATGCGCGATGCCTCAGGAAGATGGCGGCTTCAATGAAAAACTAGGGGCGGCTTCAATGCGATGCCTCAGGAAGATGGCGGCTTCAATGAACAACAACACAACTGTTCGTGGTCTGCGGGGGGCGTTTCCGCGGCGGCCTTTCAAGACGTCCCTCGGGACGCTCCCAGGGGGCGTCTCGGCCGCTGCCGTGCGCGTGCTTTTGAGGCCTCGGTGGGCCCCCGGTCCCCCGCCCCCTCCCCCCTCCCCCATCGTTGGGTGCTCGCGTCGGGGACCTTCCCGGTGCCCGCGCAGCGGATCGCTTCGCTTCGAGCTTGACTCTAGTTCGATTCCAAGTCGGTTCCGACTCAAAGCTGACTCAAGCCGACGGACGTTCGCTGCAGCATCGGCGCACGAGTGGAGCGAGCGGCTCCAGGAAGCTCCTCAGGACGAGCATCGAACCCTTTCTCATGCAGTCCCCCGTGAGCTGGCACGGTTCCCTGCCCCCCGCAAAAGCACAGAGCCTTACGCGCAGTGCTGGCCCAGCGACCGCGCAGACGCGGGACCAGACAGCCGGCTTAGATTTCTTCGGCCAGCCAGTGCTTACTGTAGTCCTTGCCCTGGCAAGAAACCCTCGCAAGATACCCAACCATGGAAACCCGCGCGCGAGGTGCACCTGAGGGAAACGCCCGAGCATCCTGAACGAATCAGCTTCTTTGACGGCCGCGGGAAGTCACCGCGCAGCGCGCGGAACGAAGAAACCCAGGGTACCCCGACGAAAACCAGATGGCTTCTTGATGCGCGCCCCCACTGTATTGCTGACCCCCCTGGCATGGCCTGGCGCCCAGGGATGGGGGGGTGGCGGCGGCTGCACGCAAGAGGGGCTCTTCGCCAGCGTGGCCTTCGGTGCGTGGCTTTCGGGGGGCGCGGCTGGGGGGCCAGACCCACGCACGCCACTCAGACATCCGATGGCGTGATCCGTCGCAGCGGACCGGCCTCTCACGTCCTGAGCCTGTCGTTGGCGGCCCCGAGGCCCGGCACGGATCCCCAGGGGCCGAAGACGGCCCCCAAACCTCCCGTTTTTTTTTTTTTTTTTCCTGTTGTTCCCCCCCCGGCGCGAGGAGGTCAGGCTCGGGGAAAGCCGCCGCTGCCAGCACCGCAACGCCGCGACCGGCGAGGCCGCGCGCCACGGGGCCACATCTCTGCGCGCAGGGCCGCGAAAACACGCGCGCGCAGCCCGAGCGGGGGTGTTTTTTTGGGCCCCGGGATGAAGTCGGGCTTGTTTGTCCCTCTACAGAGGGAATTTTCAAAAATAGTTTTAAACATCGTCTGGGGACGATTTTTCGAGTATCTTTGGTTTATTTGGGATTCTTTTTTTTTCCGTCGAAAAGCCCCCTGTAGGGGGACATGCCCTTTCTTGGCCCTGGGAAGGCGAAATAGCAAGAAAATTGTCTGGGGACGATTTTTCGAGTATCTTTGGTTCATTTAGGAGTATTTTGGGGTATTTTTTTTTCCGTCGACAAGCCCCCTGTAGGGGGACACGCCCTTTCTTGGCCCTGGGAGGGCGAAATGGCTAAACAAATGTCTGGGGACGTTTCGAGCATCTTTGGTTCATTTTGGGGTATTTTTATTTTTTTTTTTTTTTTTTTTTTTTTTTTTTTTTTTTTTTTTTTTTCCGTCGACAAGCCCCCTGTAGGGGGACACGCCCTTTCTTGGCCCTGGGAGGGCGAAATAGCTAAAACAATTAGGAGTTTTTCTTTTCGTCGACAAGCCCCCTGTAGGGGGACACGCCCTTTCTTGGCCCTGGGAGGGCGAGCTGAGGCAACGGCAGTTGGCCTTCGCGGGGGGCCTTCCCGTCGCCGCGGCTGGGCATCGCCACGGGGAGCCGGTGCGGCTGTGACCCGGGAGGGGCCCGGGGATGGATCCGGGGCTGCCGTCGTCGCAGCTCGCCCCGCTCCGAACGGGGGGGGGGAGTGGTTCCCTCCCCTCCTGCTCCTGCTCCTCCTCCTCCTCCTCCTGCTCCTCCTCCTCCTCCTCCTCCTCCTGCTCCTCCCCCTCTTCTTCCTCCTCCTCCTCCTCCTCCTCCTCCTCCTGCTCCTGCTCCTGCTCCTCCCCCTCCTCCTGCTCCTCCTGCTCCTCCTCCTCCTCCTCCTCCTCCTCCTCCTCCTCCTCCTCCTGAACGGGGGGGGAGTGGTTCTCTCCCCTCCATGGTTCGGTGGCCACATGGGAGCCCTTCTCTTCCCCCCCCTCCACGATTTCTGAGCGGGGGCGGGGGTTCCTTTCGTTCGGGAGGTCCCCAGCGCAGTGACCCCCCCCCTCCCCAGAAATCGTTGGGGGGTGGGGCTAGGTTTCACGTGGGGCCGCTGAATGGTGGAACCTTGCGCGCGGACCCTTTTTGTGGTGATTCCTGCTCCTCGCGTCACGGTGACTTCTGCGCGACTCCCACGTCCAATGTCATTGTCGGACGGGCGGCACCGGGGGGGGGAGCAGACGGAGATCATCTCTTTTCAGCTGCCGCTGTCTCCACTCGCCCGGCTGCTTGAGGACAGCACAGCCCACCCTCCCTCTCGCTCAGGGCCCCCACTCCCGACCTGGTGATCCTGGCTGCTCTTTTTGGGGTGTTCTTGGAGGCCAAGCTGGGCTTCCTGGGCCGCCAGGCCAGGAGCGGGGGCCCTGGCCGGGCGCGGGGGTGGGCGGTGCTGCCCTCAGGGCTGAGGGGAGGTCCGGGGATCGATTTGGAGTGGACGTTGTCTCAGCTCGCCCTGCTCCGAGTTCAGAGGCCTCCCACGTGAGGTCCGAGTGGATGGGGTCGGAGGATCGCGCCCCATCGCCGATGCATCTGCGATGCATCGGCGATGTATTGGCGATGCTTCGGCGATGCGTCGGCGATGCGTCGGTGACGTCGGCGATGCATCCGCGATGTCGGCGTGGCGAAAATAGGGCTCCGCATCGCGCCGCATCGCCGATGCATCGGCGGGGCGGAGCGATCCTCCAACACCACCTGCTCGGACCCCGTCTGGGTGGCCCAGAGAGTTTTGGGCGGGGACGACCCGGGGCCGGCGACCGCGGCGGAGGTCTCCGCAGGCAGCCTCGGGGCACCTCGGCCCCGCCGCCCGCTTCTTGGCCCTGTGGCTTGGGGCGGCCGCGGTCGGCGTGGCGCTCCAGGCGCGCCCTCCTCCTGGCTCCTGGCTGCTGCTGACGCTCCTCCGCCTCCTCCGCCCTCGTCGTCGTCGTCGTCGTCTTCCTCCTCCTCCTCCTCCTCCTCCTTCTCCGTAGCCGTTGTGGCTCAAGATGTCTGCCCCGAGGGGGCTCCGCGCTTCCGTGCTTGCAGGGGTACCGTCAGACCGCGGCAGTTCTCATCCACCTTTCATGGGCCGTCGACGCCGTCGCTGCGGCAGTCGGCACCCTCTTTCCATAACACGTTGTCCTCGGAGTGGAGGCCGATGGCAAACTGTTCTTCGTCTGGTGATTGGCAGTGTGCTCATTGGGTCCAGCTGACGCGCCGTTGCTGAGGCGCCCACTGGAAGCAAGAAGACCCTACCAGCAAAGACAAGGAATGGTACACAGCAGGTGCTGGGAAGGGCTCCTTCGTTTGTCCATCCTGCGACCAGCTGCGCGGAAAAAGACAAAAAAGGGAAGAAAGGCAATTCATCCACATATGGTTGGCAAGGCTGGGATAAAAGGAAACAATCGTGACTCCCAACGAGACGATATCGCACCTTTCCCCCCAGGACCAGTCACAAACATTTCTTCGGAGACAGTCAAACAACTTGCCTTGTTTGCCGCAGAAGCTGCAGATCATGAAGGCGCGCAAAAGTACCAGCAAATGGTTCGATCTCCTCAGGCAATGACACCTGCTGCGCGACAGAAATCGCAGAAAGCTGAGCATGAACATTAATATTTGGTAACGGAACTTCATCAGGAATTCTCCAATTTGGCAGGTGGCGCACTCGCAGGCAAGAGCTCGTCGAGAACATGAAACAGCTGCGAAAAATAACTTCGAGGTGCGGATGGGGATGTGCGAGTGGCACTGGGCGAAGTCCAAAGAGGCCTTCGCAGCACTGAACCAGGCGATCTCCCGAATACCAGCTTGCGCAAGGTGGTGGAAGGGAAGCTGGACGACCGACGACATCCTGGACATCCATACCATCTCTCAGTCACAGGAGCTTCAAAAGACTTGCGATAATTAGGCGACAAGACGATTCTGGCAGCTAAAGAAATCAACGGGGCCTGAGGCACCCTATTCAAAGGAGCGCTCGACACGCCCAGCGCGGCGATGGAATAACGCAAATAATACTGCAAGCGATTGGAAGGCAAAAAGCGGAACGCCGAAGGTGATGGAGCGGCCGTCGGAGGAGGCGCAAGTTCTGGAAATCTTCCTGGGGTACAGGCAGGATCAGAGCAAGCAACCACACCAACGGCCCCGCCCACGACCCCCGTGCTGAACATGTGCAACCATATCGATGATGACGAAGTTCTTCGCGTCCCTAATCGGGCCAAGGCACCAGGACTTTGGCGTGAATTACTTGCAGAGGTTGCACTTGCAGAGGCCGTTCATCTCGGAGACGTGGTGCGACGCCGACGTGGAGCATTACATATTCTAAGATCGGGGCGCACCTTCGACAGCGTGTCTCACGCGCGGTCTATCCTGGGCATGAGATGCTGAAGCGCCGCGGGATTTGGGATTGCCACCTCCCTTACCTCCGGTACCTCCGCCACAGGGTCGACGTCAGAGAGGTCTGGGACTGCGACGCGCGGCCGTGTGCCGCGGCGAAGCGCGCGCCGTTCGTCGCGGCCTGGCTCCAGTTACCCGGGCGCAGCGACGCGCGCCCGCTGTGCGTCGACAGTGCTCCAGGCATGCCAGTGGAGACACTGCGGAGGCAATCTTTATTAGCGGATGGGTTCGGCCAGCCGGCTCACGCCAGTCATCCTTCGCTTCGCCCCGGACTGCCTCCCAGCGAGACTACTTGGTCGGGCGCGCGAAGTACGTCCAGAAGTCTTCCAGGACGATTGCCACCATATTTTGTTTGTCGCACCCAGCCTTCGCGAAGAGAGCCTCGGTGTGATCGGGCAGCTGATGGCGTTGTTAGATTGGCGCGCCTATGGGGTCAAGCTTACTCCCTGGCACTCTCAACCGTTTGTTCGAGATGTTGCTGATCTCGCTCATGCGCCTGATATTCGCGCCACTACAAGCGTCAGAGTTACGATGCCCGTCCTCAACGATGGCAGGTTGGTCTCAGACTTCGGCCTGGATTTCATTTCGCAGGATGCAGAAGAGCATTGCGTGGGCATGACTACATGCGCAAACGCAGATGTCACGGCCAAGACAATCACTTTTGGTGGCCACGCTATCCTAGAATGTGGTCTCGGATTTCTCTCAGTGGGCGAAGAAGCAGAATGCGATGCAGATTTGGTGCTGGCCTGGGGCGCGGCGAGGCAACGGCGGCGAGAAGCAGGGTTCGAGATCGGGGAGCTAGGACGCGCGCCCCGTCTAGTCCGGAAGATTTGGAGCTCTTCTTCAGCAGCGTCGCCGACTGCTCGAAGACGCTTCGGGGACGGTCCCAAAAATCTCAGCGCGATCCGATTGGTTTTGTTGAAACCCATTTGCGAACAGATGGAACCGACGAGGAGCGACAAAGCATCCCGAAAGGATGGGCTACTCGGCAGACTTGGACGGCATCTCGACCTGCGACAGGCAAAAAAAAAGCACGACAAAGGTGGGGCGCTTTGGCTCCGTCGCGCGCGGTCGACGCCTTCGCGCGTGGCGCAGCGACTGCGGGGAAGAGTGTTGTGGCTGATGCTCTCGCGGGCGTGGTGCTGGCCATCCTTCGCGTTCAAGGGCTCGCCGTGGCGTGCGTCGACACCCACCTGGACCGTGGCGTTGGCTTGGAGCAAGGAGCACATGTCACGAAGCTCTTCGAGATTCTCGCCGTGGTTCACTCAATCGCAGTGCCCTCGGCGATCCCTGGCGGTTGGGACCTGGATCCCACAGTCTTTATCATCGGTGCATGGTGCGACATATTCAATGGCATGGTGCTGGCCCCCGATGGAGCGCCGTCGACTTGCCATCATGCAGGCCCCATCGTTGGGCACATGCGTCACCGGCGATGCTTGGGCTTCCCCGCGAGCTCATCCCCATCTCCCATGGGGGCCGCGCATGGGACTCGAACTACATCCTCACTCAAGGCCTGGAGCAGTAATTGGTCTATCAGCCTCGCGGCCCGACGGCAATCGGCGTTCCCCATTGTAAATATTGATGTGCCCATAGGTCCGAAGAGGCATGTTCATGCTCGTCAAGCGCTTCTTCAGAGGACTGGCCTGGACTCTATGAGAGACCTGGACCAATCGAAACCGCCAGTCCAACTTCGCAGCGGCCGCTTGAAAACCAGCAATGCGAAGACATTGGCAGCAACGGCACAGGACGACAGGTGGACGAACCGGTGGTCACCGGCAATCCTTACCGCACCTGGTGTTGGTCCAGCTGTTTCTCGCACGTCGGTCGCCGTGCAGATGAGCGGAGACACGCCAGACCCAGACCGGCGCTACTTTCGGTGGGCCTGAACAGCTGGGGCGACACTCTTGGAGATGGCGGAAAAGGGGCACGAGCCCAATGTTTCGATCATCGCGCGTAGTATTGTTCGAGAAAGGCAGCTCCCTCACGAGACACCAACCAGTTCGCGACGAGTTGCAACCCTCGCGCAGCTCGCGACAACTACTGAGGCACCTGCTAGGATCTCGCCAGCCACGCAAGCGAGTGTGGCTCCAGCAGCTCGTGGACTTGGGTCACTGCCTGTGGTCAACGCCGTATTTTCTTCGAGCTGGGTGGCATTTAGAGCAGACCAGCCACTGCGCAGCTATCGCCGGCGCCGCGCTCCAGTCACGGCAGTTTTCGGGCGCGTCCCTCGACGGCGGCAGGGCGAACTTAGAGGTGCTGATCGGCTTCTGCCGCGCGGCCGCGTTCGCGAACTCCCTGGGCGGCGGAGGTTTCGCCGGATGCATGGATGAGGTACTCGAGCAGACCCGCAGGCACCGCGCCGCGGACTGGCCGCAAGGTCGTTTGGGAATGGTGGACTGGGCAGAAGAAGCGCGCGGAGGTTCGATGGCCAAGGCGCGCGCGCAGTTCTCCCAGCCAGAGAAGAAGTGCTTGGGCGCCGAGTGATTGACCCAGGCGCCTTCGAAGCCACGGGCGGTGTGCAGCGTGGCTTTCGATTGCGTGCTGATCGATGGCGCGCGCGATGGCACGGGCGCCCTCGGGGCAGCAGGAATCCGCTTGCACTTCGACGCTTCAAAGGGGTTGCTTTGCACGCATTTGAAGTTGAAACGGCCCCTGAACATGCTGGCGCGCAAATCCTGGACGCGGCGAAGCTGCTCATGCCCAGCGCGGCTCTTGGGGTAGATAGGTGGGCGCCTGCGCGCTTCGTTGCGCTACCTCCATCAGGAAGGGCTCAATTTGCTGAGTTGCTGACGTCTGCGGTTGGACCTCTAGGGTGGCCGACTCATTGGCTTCGCGCGTGGCATGCCATGCTGGCCGAGAAATCCACGGGCGATCCTGCGGGCGTTGGGGGAACAGCCGGGCTTCTACCCATGCGACTCCGTATCTCTGTGGTAAGCCATGTAGACAAGACTTGTCATATTGGTGAGATCAACGCGCAGGGTTCTGGGACAATGCCATCCAAGGATCCTCGGCGTTCCAGGCGGCTTTGGCAACTCTCGCATTGGATGAGGCATCTTTCCACCTCCGAGACACATGTGTGGCAGTGTTGTTTCTGGACTTGGACAAGTTTTACGACTGCGTATTTCTCGCGGCGCTGATCTTCGTGGCACTGGAAATCCGTTGGCCTTTCATTGAAAAGTGCATTTCCTTCCTCGCCTACCTGGCCCAGAGAGTTCCGCGAGCTCATGCGGTTTACGCTGGTCGATTGATTTGTCCGCGCAATTTGATCACTGCAGGATGTCACGTTGCAAATTTCTCTGCCTGGGCAATGCTGCATCGCGCCCTGCAGGCCGCGCGCAGAATCATGTGTGGGCGCTTGTTCGGGAATGCGTTGGAAGACATTCTGGCGCTTGTCAAGTATCAGATCTCCGAGGCGCCCTCCACCATAGCCAGAGGATGTCTGACAGCTGCCCTAAAGATATCAGATAAGTCGACCAGTCTGGCTCCGCGATTTGCGGCGAAGAGGCTCGCGCCGCTCAACGTTTCCATCGAGAAGCAACTGCGCGTCGGAGGTCTCGGGCTGGGCGCTGCGCGTGGTCGGCAACGCGCAGCGGCTACAGGTAGAGCTCGACGCGACGCGGCACTCGCGAGAGTCTTGAGGGCCAAATTCTTTCGAACCGAAGGCGTGGCAGAGAAAGGGACATCCAACCATCTTATCGAACGTCGGGGCCAAGGCCTCGCACTGCGTTTCTGCGCTTGGGCTGCCGGTCCCTCTCGCGAAGCAGTGAAAGAGTCGGGCGGCAATCGTGGCGGGGTTCGCCGAACGGAGGCATTTCAATGTTACGGTTCCCTTGTTGTCCTGATCGTGATCCAATCTCACAGGCGCCGCGTCGGCAGGCTGCGGAGTGGCTCGGTCTTCGGCGCAGGCAGCAGGCTCAAGCAATGTTGGATTCACATGCATACTATCTTCATTGGCAAGAAGGCCCATGTGCAATGGCGAGCGGTCACGGGCCAACAGCTGCTAGAATCGCAGGTTTTTTTTTTCCTCATATATATATAAACATTGGGCGTGGCGAATCTTTGATGGACAAGTGGATTGATGAGACCAGCGATGCTTGGGGATTTCGAGGTGGGGACGCATTGGGCCTCGCAGTTCCATGTCGAACAATGAATGCACGAAAAAAACCAGTAAGCGTCCTTGGAGAGAAACTACCGTGCGAATAGACGCTTAGGGACTCCAGCAAGGATACTCATGTCCAGTGCGAGGTTCCATCAACTCCGACCACAAAAATAAGTTTGTTCAATGGAGCTGGTGCGGCGGAAGCATTCGTGACAGGTGGGCTCTGGCACCGATCGGGGCTAGTGGACGCCCATGCGTCGACGCGGCGGCATGCGGCAGATGCGAGACGGACGCCGAGGACGCGTTCCACCATATATACGGTTGAGCTTGCAATGGGAGCATCGAACACCCGTGGCTGGAGGCGACGGCGGACCTTCCCCACCGGGCTCTGCTATCCGCGGCTGACACTCCTGAGCTTCGCCTCATGTAGCTCCGAGGAATGCCCCCGGGACATTTCGACCAAGTTCCATCTACAACCTCGTGGCAAGACCGTGTCTTCAGCATTCGCAGGTCTGCAGGTGGCCAGCTTGATGAACCGCCTCCACTTATTCACGGCTTCGCTGACGCGTGGGGAGTCCGACTTCGAGCGAAGGTTGCGTTTATAGATGGGCCCTGCGCACCCCAGAGGTGAGAGTGCGGCGAGGGCTGGATGAGGCTGGTACTTACAATGCCGAAGGATCAGAACTCGACGTGCACGGGCTCGTGCGTGACAAGCAGACGGTGCCTTGCTCTGAGATTGCGGCGCGGGCCCTCGCAATCGCTACTGCGGAAGAAGATGTTCTCGCGTGTGCAGATGCACAGATTGTGCGCGACGGCTGGCAGGGAGGTCGAGATAGCAAACCCGCAGGAAGCAACCTCAGTTGGTGAATGGCAGTCAAGGAAGCTGTGCACAATCGGCCAGGTGGACGTGACGGACTCGCTCCCAAGTAGTGCAACGCACGCCCGGGCGAATCCACGCAGAACCACCCGCGCCAGAACCCAGGCGTTCCCGAGGCAATGAAGTAGCGGGCGAACTAGCCCAAGCAGCAGTGGCGAATGCGATGCACTGCGTCCAGCCGCAGGTGGGCGACCTGAAGATGTGGGATCCGCGCGCGAGCAGCGGCCGCCGCGAGTCATGTTGCCAGCGCGCCCCCGGAACCGTTGCAGATGCAACCCAAAAGCTCAAGGGCACCATCGGCGCCGACCGAAAACAGTCTTTGGGCACCGTGAAGCAGCGCGACGCGGACATGCACGCATAGCAGTGCAGGAGATGCGCTCTTTCTCCTGGGACAACAAGTTTGGTGGAGTTGTTTAGATATACCAAGTGTGCTGGTTGGGAATGTCGGTCCGAGTGCAACGTCCCGCTCCAGCTTTCGCCCGCTCCCCAGGCGCCCATGGCTACCCGTCGCAAGAGTATGTCTTGCGATCGCCGCTGTTCGCTCATACATGGCCAGCTCTGGTTCCACGTCTGTGGGCGTTTGGGTCGCATTGCTCAGCGCGGAGGAGGTCCACTCAACAGATCGGTGGCGGCGCGCCCTGGGGGCATGCACATTAGCCAGCGAACAATCGTCAACGAGATCGAGCGTGGAGCCGCCCCTGAGGATGGAACCGCGGCTTGGCCATCAGGAGAAGCAGTTCGCCCGTGGGCCACAGCACCCAGCTGTTGGAAACGAGGGTTCCAAGTTCTTCTTGAAATGAGTTCTGTGGCAAACCGCTCGCTTTTTGCCTTGCCCCTTCTCCCCTGTCGACCCGCGCGTCCTCGAGTGCGTAGGCCAGGCTCCTGCTTCTGCTGTTCCTCCTCCTCCTTTTCCTCCTCCTCGTCGTCCTCCTCATCCTCGCCCTCCTGCTCATCCCACTCCCTGCTTCTCCTCCTCATCCTCCTCCTTCATGTCTCTCCCTCATAAGTAATTCCTCCCTGTCGCACCCCGAGGCTGGTCGACAGGGGGGGGGCCTGCCGTTTCGCCTGAGACTTCGGTCGTTTCGCTTGAGTCTTCCTCACCATGTATGGCCTTTGCAGCTGAACTATGGCAGCCGTTTCACGGATGGAGGGCGGGCCGCTTCCAAACTGTGGCTTTCGCAGCAGCGACGCGCGCATTCGCGCGACAAGCTTGCAAGGGCTTCGCGGGTGGAGGGCGGGCTATTTTCAACATGTGGATCTCGCCGGAACGCCGCGCCCATTCGCCTCACAAGGATGTGAAAACTTCACGGGTGGAGGGCGGTGGGTTTTCACAATGTGGCTCTCGCCTGGGCGAGGTGGGAGTTCTGCAGAAGATTCACGGAATCCCACGGTCAACGTACCACAAAACATGTTCTGCAAGGGCCCAGGAGGATGATGGCGCAACCGTTACATGGATTCGCGGTGTAGAAATCCCACGAATGGTGTTCGGGCACGATGCAGGATCGTCAACACGCAGCAGGCAAGTTGACCCGCTGCGTTGGGATCCCGGGAGTGCTGTTTTGGCACGCTTCAGGAATTTCAACAATGGTTGTATCCTACGCGGCAATTCCCTCGGTGAAAATGAGCATGTGTGTGGGGGCTTGTGAGGAAGGAGCTTGGAGGGAAGGTTTATTCCAAATTGTTGATGTGTCTCGGTTTTACTTTGGTCGTCCTCCTCCGCCTCCTCCTCCTCCCTCTCCTCTCCCTCCTCCTCCTCCTCCTCTTCCTCCTCCTCCTCCTCCTCCTCCTCCTCCTCCTCCTCCTCCTCCTCCTCCTCCTCCCCCCATCCACTCCTGCGCCGCCGCCGCCCGCCTGCCCTTCTCTTCCTCCCTCGTCCTCCTCGTCCTCGTCGTCGTCCTCCTCCTCGTCCTCCTCCTCCTCTTCCTTCTCCTCTTCCTCGTCGTCCTCCTCCTCCTCCTCCTCCTCCTCCTCCTCATCCTCATCCTCCTCTTCCTCCTGTCTCTCTTCCTCTTCCTCCTCCTCGTCCTCCTCCTCCTCCTCCTCCTCCTCCTACCTCCTCCTCCTCCTCCTCCACCTCCCCCATCCACTCCTGCCCCGCCGCCGCCGCCGCCTCCTCCTTCTCCTCTCCCTGCTCCTCCTCCTCTTCCTCCTCCTCCTCGTCCTCCTCGTCCTCGTCCTCCCCCTCATCCTCGTCCTCCTCCTCCTCCTCCTCCTCCTCCGCCTCCTCCTCCTCCTCCTCCTCCTCCTCCCCCTCCAGTCCTGCGCCGCCGCCGCCGCCTGCCCCTTCTCCTCCTCCCTCGTCCTCCTCGTCCTCGTCGTCGTCCTCCTCCTCGTCCTCTTCCTCCTCCTCCTCTTCCTTCTCCTCCTCCTCGTCCTCGACCTCCTCCTCTTCCTCCTTTTCCCCACCCTCGTCGTTGTCGTCGTCCTCCTTCTCCTCCTCCTCCTCCTCCTTCTCTTCCTCCTCCCTCTTCTCCTCTTCCTCCTCCTCCTCCTCCTCCTCCTGTTCCTCCTCCGTCAGTTGCTCCTCCTCGTCCTCTCCTCCGCCGCCGCCGCCGCTGCTTCCTCCTCCTCATCTTCCTCCTCCCCTTCGCAGGAAAGGAAGATAACCAACACTCATGCTCTTCCCTTGCCGCCACGGCAGGGTTCGCCTCCAACTCTTGGTCAGAACGCGCACCTGGAGAGGTCCGGGGAGCAGCTGTAATTATCAATACTTTGTGCCCCCCGAAGCTCCTCGAAGCCTCGGAGTGGCGGGCACTCGGGTCCAGTTGGGCCTCTTCCTCACCCTCCTCTTCCATCGAAGAACAAGCAACCACATACGTATGCACTTTCGGAAGTCTGCGCGGAGTCCTCCCGACGGCACCAGGGGCGCCACCAGGAGGGCCCAGCGCCGACCCGTGGAAGTCGCGCGGACCTCCGAAAGCTCATGTTCAGGCTGTTTTCTCGCCCTCTGCTCCAGAGGCCCTCATCGCGCGCGCGTGCTGGCAGTCCGGGGCGAGCGGACACCCCCAGGACCTGACCAGCAGTCTCCTCACGATCGACGGCGACAAGGACCAGGTGTTGCTAGAAGTGGCATTGGACCAAGGTGGCCCCAGCTCTCCAAGGAACGTGCGGATGGCATCCAGAGCCCCCCCCAAAGAGGACGTCCGAGGAGTGGGATGATAATGAGAGGGACAAGGGAGAGGAGGCCTCTTGGGGGCCTCCTGCCTCCTGGAGGCGTCGTGGGGGCCCATGATTGATTCTTGTGGGCTTCTAGGGCGAGGTGGGCCTATGATTGATTCTTGGGGGCTTCTGAGGCGAGGCCCAGCGGCCCCGAAGTGGCACGAAGAGAGCTGGGAGCACCTTGGGCCGCCAGGACCACTTCTGGCAACGCCCGGAAGGACCCGGAGGGCCCCACCACGCTCCCGAAGCCATCCATCGGCCATCCGGCGGCGTGCAGCGAGGGCCGGGGCCAGGGCGAGGAAGGGGGGCGGCCCTCGGGGAGGCTGCAGGGGGGGCCTCCCCGGAGGCGTCGGCCGCTGGAGGTGGCAAGCCCCCTGCCCAGGGGCGAAACAAGGGCGCCTGCGTACATGAGCGACCCAGGGCAACGGGTTCGACTCTGCCGACGTTGGCGCTTCAGCTGCCCGCGTGCGGTCGCGCGCGGGCGCCCTCTTCTCCACGCGGTGTGCCACGCTGGCAGCCCGCGCATGCCGCGGCGTAAGGTCGCTGTGCCGCCTCGCGCAAGACCCGTCCGTCTGTTTTCGTCGCTCACCTGGATTTTCGTGGCTTTCGAGAGTGTGCGTTGCGCGAACGTTCGCAACCCCAGGCTGGCCTCGCGGGACGGGGGGCCGCACTCGTGCACACGGCTGGGCGCGTGCGCCTCTGGTGGGCTCCCCGCCCGCGCCCTGCGCAGCGGCGGGCCCTTCGCCCTCGAAGAGAAACAAATGTCAGCATAGTCATACGCTTTCGGAGCCCTGCGCGGCATTCTTGGCTCTGTGCTGGGCTCCCCAGGGGCGGCGCCGCCGGCGCCGCCCCCGGGGCGCCTCGCGCGCCACGGGGAGAGGGGTGCCACGCGCCGATCTTGGGAATCGCGCAGTCCGCGCGGACCTCCGAAAACCCATGTGGGCCTCCGATCAATCGAGCAATCCGCGCGGACCTCCGATCTTAGGAATCGAGCAATCCGCGCGCGAGCAGTCCGCGCGGACCTCCGAAAACCCATGTCCATGCCGTGCCCTCTGGTTCCACTCTCAGGGGGCACCGCCCCCCCCCCCTTGGGGCCCGCCCTGCCCCTCCCCCCTGTCCCTGCGCGCGGCCGGCCATGTGAACCCGCGCCACGAGACCATCGTCGCCGCCTTCTACGGCCCCGAGGGCCAGGACCTGTCCCACCTAAGCGAGGACGAGCGCAAGATCGTGGAGGTGCTCAGCCACGCGCAGAGGGGGGTGGGGGGAGGGGGGAGGGCTTCGTAGAAGCACCCCTGCTTCTCAGAAGGCGCGGGCCTCATCTGTGGATGCAGGGCCAGCGCCCTCTAAGAAGCAGGGTGCTTCCAAGAAGCCCTCCCCCCTCGCCGCCAAGGTGTGCCGCGAGGACGAGAACGAGCGCGCCAGGTACCAGCACGGCGGCGGCCTCTGGTGAGGGCCGGGTCGGCGGGAGCTGTCGCAGTGAGGGCCGCGCCGTGGGCCGCTGCCGCCGCGCCGTCGTCTCGCCCCTGCCGGCGACGGCGCGCGCCGCAGCCGCCGGCGCGCGCGGCGGTTTTCCAGGGGCCGCCGCGCCATTGCCGGCCTCCGCCCCTCGGGGGAGGACCAGGTAGCCGATGCCGCTGCCGATCCCGCGCGGCCCGCGCTGCCACGGCCGGGGTCTCTCCCGAGCTCTGGTCAGGGCCCCCCCCATCTCCAGTCTCTGCCGCCCTCGTCCTCCCTCTCGCCCTCCTGCGCCAGGTGCTGCTCTCCCCTCCTCCCTCCTCCCTCCTCCGCATTCTGCCTCTCCTCGACCTCCTCCCTCCTCCATCCTCCCGCCTCCTCCTCCTCCTCCTCCTCCTCCCCTTCCCCCCCCTTCTCACTCCCTCCTCCCGCCTCGTCCCCCTCACCCCCCTCTGTCGTTCCCCCTCCTGCCTCCTCCCTCTCCCCCATCCATGGCCTCCTCCCTCTGTGGCCATCGTGGCCAAATTTTGGGCCCCTCGTTCATGTCCTTCACCGCAGGGATGCTGTGCCGACTGAGCTGGGCACTGCAGCTGCGGCCACGTCCGCGCGCGTTGCCTGCACTTCAGAGTATATACCGTGTCAACGGAATGGAACAACTTCCAGCAGAGCATTTGGAAGTACAGCTGTCGCTTCTACTTCGCATCTGGGTGGCAGCAGCAGCATGACGCATATTGCGGAGGCTCCATCACCGTGGAGGTACCTCCCTCACCAGCACGGTTGGTCGCGTGATGAGCCAGCGGGACAAAGGTGCAACCTTACCAGACTCAACGCTATGCAGGAGCACCAGAGCCAGGAACACAGAATTATCCTCTGGCTATGGAGCGGAGCCCTGGTCTCTCCTGTCTGCCAGGCACAGGATACCCCGTCGTGGAGCGACGAGTGCCCCTGGTGATGCCAATCCACAGGCACGCGGCAGCATGCGGCGTGGGTGTGCACGTCACCCGTGTTCGCCCGCAGACCGACTTTCGAGTGTGGGGGGCTCCTGGGCCGCCGTAGCATTCGGGAGCACAGATTTGGCCAGGGCGGGATTTTGTCCTTTCTCTTCGCCGCCACAGTTGGTCTCTTGCATGACAGTGCCGCCCTGGGGCGCTGCTCCTTCCCGTGCGTGGTCACCCATACGGCCATATGCATTGTCGGCGTTACTTCATCGACCGGGAGGGCCGAGCCTGCGGGCGTCCGTGCGAAGTTGGAGGGGCACGTCACGCAGCCCGTCGAGGCGAAGGTGGTTGGGCTCCGCGGGGGCCCGTGGTGCGGCGCGATCCGAGGCTGCTGCCCTGAAGCTCGGGTCCCAGCGGGGCGCGTGCGCGGCCCCCCCCCTCCCCTGGGTGGATGGTGCCGGTTGGATGGATGGTGCCGCTCTCTGTTCCGTAGCCTCTCACGCTCGAGGCTCAGGCGTGTGCACGGACGCTCCAGCACCTCTGAGCGGTCCCACCGTCGAGCGAGGCTAGCGAAAAAGCACCTTTCCTATCTCATGGTGTCGCAGTGGTATTCTCCCCCCCTCCCCTGGGATCCCGCAAGACCCTGGCGGCTGGTCCCCGGGCGACAGGTGCATCCGTGCCGGCCAGGCCGCAGGTTTCGAGTGGTCGGCAGCAGGACTGCCGCGAGCGACGGCAGAGTGGAGCGCCACCATATGGGGCGTTTTAGACGTTGCCTCACCTTAGGGGATCGAAGGAGTTGCCATCCCTTCCTCCGGGGAAGGCGGCGGAAGGTCGGCGGAAGCTGGCGGAAGGAAAACGAGGGCGGTTCCGCCGGCCCCCCAAGAGATGACCACATTTTGGGGTTCAGGGTTTCTGGAACCCGCCATCTGTGATGACTGATGACGTCGGAACCTTCAGTGCTTTTGGTTGGTGATTTGATTCGCCGAAGCTTGGCGTGCACAGTTCCTGTGCGCTTGTAGAACACGTGCGCTTCCATGTTGAACTTTTCTAGCTTCTTTCAAACAGAAGTCTTTCATGGTCGTACGGCGTGCGAACTTTGCTCACTAGCGCAAGTGCTCCTACTTTTCGTCTTCGTTTGGTCGGAGGCGCAGCCCTTCTTCCTCGCGGTCGCCGTTGGATTCACCAGTGCGAATTCCGATTGGCTTCATGTTGGTTCCCTTCCTTCCCTCCTCCCTCCCTCCCTCCCTGCTCCTCCTCCTCCTCCTCCTCCTCTTCCTCTTTCCTCTCCCCCCCTCCTCCACTTGTCCTCCTCCTTCCTCCTCCTCCTCCTCCTCCTCCGCCTCCTCCTCCTCCTCCTCCTCCGCCTCCTCCCCCCTTTTCCTCCTCCTCCTCCTCCTCCTCCTCCTCCTCTTCCCTAGTTTGTTTCGCCCTCGCGGCGCCTCCTATGCTGCGTTTTTGGCCCCTCTTCTCCGCAGCACCCCCGCAGCACGCGTCGTGCCGGGGCCATAGCCGAGAGGTTGGCCCTCACGGGCGGGGCGACGCGCTTCTCCAAGCCTGCCGAGTAAATGCGCCGCTCCTCTGCTCCGTCTGGGGGGGGGGTATGAGGAATGGGAGAAGGGAGAGGTGGGCTGGATGATAATGGTGGCGTGGTGATGGTGGTGGTGGTGGTGGTGGTAAGTGATGGTGTTGATGCCGGTGGTGGTGGTGACACTGATGACGACGGTGATGGTGTTGGTATTGGTGATGGTGGTGATGGTGATATGGCGGTGGTGATGCTGATGGTGCTTGCGGTGGGGATGGTGGTTGCGATGGTGTTGGTGGTGATGACGGTGATGGTGATGGTGATGGTGATGGTGATGGTGATGGTGATGGTGATGGTGATGGTGATGGTGGTGGTGATGATGCTGATGATGATGATGGTGATCATGAAGATGATGATGCTTATGATGATGATGCTGATGATGATGGTGACGACGGTGCTGATAATGATGATGTTGCTGTTGCTGCTTATGCTGGTGCTGCTGCTGATGGTGATGATGGTGATGCTGATGCCGCTGATGACGATGGTGATGGTGGTGATGATGCTGATGATGCTGATGATTACGATGCTGATGCTGATGCTGATGCTGCTGATGATGGTTATGATGCTGATGATAAGGATGCTGATGCTGATTATGATGATGATGTTGATTGATGATGCTGGTCAAGCCAATGACGGCGATGATGTCATTGGCGATGACAATGGCGATGCTGATGACGATTCTCGTAATAATGATGGTGGTGGTGCTGATGATTATGCTGATGATGATGCTGCTGCTGATGATGTGACTGATGCTGCTGATGATGATGCTGATGCTGCTGCTGACGATGATGATGATGACAACGGTGATATTGATGCTTATGTTGATGATGCTGATGCTGCTGATGATGGTGATGACGATGATGACGATGATGACGATGATGGTGATGCTGCTGCTGCTGCTGCTGCTGATGATGATGATGATGATGATGATGATGCTGATGCTGATGCTGATGTGCGCTTGGGGCCTCCAGGGACCCCTCACCTCCTCCTCCTCCTTTCTCCTCTTCTCCCCGTCCTTTCTCTTCCTCCTCCTCCTCCGCGCCGATCTCGTCGAGACCCCTTTCGCGATCTGTTCTGGCGAGCTGGCCGCGAATTGCGAGGGCAGGCCCACGAGCGGCGCACTTCCCCCCCTGGAGCAGCCGCGAAGTCAGTCATATCGCCCTCCCCCCTTCCCTTCCCCTGCCGCTCTCTAGACGGAGGAGCACGCGGGGGGAGGGGGAAGGAGGAGGGAGGCGAGCGCGGAGTGAAAAGGAGGATGCTGATCATCGTGATGAGGATGATGATGACGAGGAGGAGGGAGCAGTGGATGAGGAGGAGGAGGAGGAGGAGGAGGAGGGGGAGAAGGACGGGGGAGAAGGACGGGGAGGATGAGCAGCATGAGGATGATGCGGGGGAATGCGGTCTGGCGCAGTCGTGGTGGTAGTAGTCGTAGTAGTAGTAGTAGTAGTAGTAGTAGTAGTAGTAGTAGTAGTAGTAGTAGTAGTAGTAGTAGCAGTAGCAGTAGCAGTAGTAGTAGTAGTAGTAGTAGTAGTAGTGGTAGTAGTAGTGGTAGTAGTAGTAGTAGTGGTAGTAGTAGTAGTAGTAGTAGTAGTAGTAGTAGTATAGTCAGTAGTAGTAGTAGTAGTAGTAGTAGTAGTAGTAGTGTAGTAGTAGTAGTAGTAGTAGTAGTAGTAGTCGTCGTAGTAGTAGTAGTAGTAGTAGTAGTAGTAGTAGTAGTGTAGTAGTAGTAGTAAAGTAGTCGAAGTAGTAGTAGCAGCAGCAGCAGCAGCAGTAGTAGTAGTAGTAGTAGTAGTAGTGGTAGTAAAAGTAGTAGTATTACTACTAGTGATAGTGGTAGTAGTAGTAGTAGTAG
>CAUYUJ010008391.1:383641-458641 GCA_963575745.1 Prorocentrum cordatum
GTAGTAGTAGTAGTAGTAGCAGGAGTAGTAGTAGTAGTAGTAGTAGTAGTAGCAGTAGCAGTAGCAGTAGCAGTAGCAGTAGCAGTCGTAGTTGTAGACGTGCTAGTATTCGTAGTCGTAGGTGCAGCCGCAGTCGCAGTCGTAGTAGTCTTCGTCGTCGTCTCTGTCGTCTCAGTAGTCATGGTGGTGTTGGTGGCAGTAGTCGTGCTTGCACCACATCATTTGCATACTCATGGATGTCCAGTATTGGTTTTCCCTGGTTGAACTTACATTCGCATGCATTTGTATGTGGCCATGCGGTGGTAGTGCTACGAGGTGTAGTAGCAGCAGGGCTCGAGGACGACGCCGATAATACTAGGAAGGCGTAAGCGGGAGGGGGGCGTAGTCATAGTTTGATCTGGATGGCGAGGATGTGCTGATGAGACTCGGTCCCCAGAGCGTCTTTGCCAACTAGTGGCCTCACTGTAATGTTCGTGGGGTCCCGTGCGACCTCTAGGTGTTCCCCAATCCGCTGTGCCTCTTCCTCTCCCCTTCTCCCTGTGCCCTCCGCTCTCCGCCCTCCCCTTTCTGTCCTCCGACTTCAGCCCTTCTCACTCCTGCTTTCCACGCTCCCGTGGGCCAGGTTGCAGAGATTGTCCACAATACCGTTGACACCTGGCACGGGGCGGCGAATAGGAATATCGGCGACGCCTTCCTCATCGTGTGGCGCATGCGTGACAACTTCACTCCCGAGATCAGGACCGATGGGCGCCGGGGCCGGGCAGCCTGAGTCGTTGCATCCTGCTGCGCGCTGCTCATCCTCGTTCTCGTCCTGCTCTTCTTCCTCCGAGCGCGATGCTTCGCTCCCCTGTGACTTCTCGCCCCGCCTGGAACCGCACGACTGCGATCCAGTTGCGGCGCTCCTCTGTGGTGGCAGGCAGAGCATCGCCCTTACCTGCAGGCGCGCCGCCGCCGTCCGCCTCGGCCGCCGAGCCGCCAGGGGCGGCGGCGGTGGGCCCGGGGCCCCTCGGAGCCCTCACGGGCAGTGCCTCGTGCCGCCGCGTCTCCCTGCTGCTCCGATGCGATCCGGGGGCGCCAGTCGCAGGTGCTTCTCGAAGTTCTTCCAGCGATTGCCAGTGGAGGGGGGCTCGACGTCGTCGCCGTCGCCGTCGTCGCCGCCACTTGGCCCTTGGTTTCCGAGGAGGAAGATGTACCCGCACCGCTACAGTGGGAGCCCACGCCAAGAAGCACCCTTCGTTTTGCCAGGGTCCCCTGGGTTTCTTTGGTTTGTGTTCATACTTTGTTGTCTTATCCAGGACGCCCTGCGGCATCGTGCCGCCCCCCCGAGTGTGCATGGGAGACCCCCGTTGGGGTGCCCCCCCAGCATCGCCACTGGCAGAAGCTACCTCTGGGGCTCTAGGGCCTCGTTCGGATTTTCCAGGGCCAGTGACCTCAATGGGCCCCGCCCCAAGGCACTCGAGAGTTCAGAGCTTCCGACTTCATGTTGAAGGTTCCAACGGCCTCAAGGAGCTTAAGCGACATGGGGCCGCGCGCAGTGTTCACCCCGGCGATATTTGCAGATCGAATACGTTCGTATTGATAACAGGGGAATGTAGTATGCTGATGTACCTCTGCGAGCCAACCTGACTACCTGCATGTGTTGCCATCATCTCTGTCTCCGATCTCTTTTCCACATCAGCGCTGCACTGCCAGTAACGTTCGCGTCCACGCTAGGTACTGAACGCGCCCACCGCAAGCTCACTACACCTACGTCTACGCACGCCTACTTCTTCTACCCAACTTTGCGTCCCCGTGGAGGATGGCAACAGTGCTGCGACGTTTCTGCCCGCACCTCGAAACTTGATTGTGCGTCATGCCTGCGTGGGCGCTGCGCTCAGTAATTCTCGGGGCGCCGAGGGTTGTGCAACGCGCAGAGCTGCAGGCGATGCCCTTCGCCTGCGGCCGACGCACCCCCTCGTGGCCGTGCCCTCGCGGCACGAGCCGCGGGAAACCCTCCCAAAAAGGTGTCCGCGGTCCGGTCGCCTCGGCCGTTTCGCAGTCGGTCGCGTTCGGTCGCTTCAGTGTGGTCGGCTGGTGCGCCGCTGCGTTCCTTTGCGCTGCTCTCGATCCATGTATTCCTGTGGGCTTCTGTTTCGCCATCGGTGGCCCGCTTAGCTTCGACCGGAAGAGGTGCGCTCTCGACCCGCGGATCAAACAAAATTTTTGTTTCGCCATCGGTCTGGTCGGTTTCGATGTTGGGCTCGCCGCGGACGTCTGCGCTTCCGGGGGCGTCGGCGGGGCTTCGAGTGGCCTCCTGGTCTCGGGGTTTCCCACTTCGGGGGTCCTCCCATGGCCTTCAGGTCGCTCCCAGGGCCCTCCTGGGCGCACCCTGCGGTTTTCCTCAGGCGGTCCCAGGACTTTCCAGAGGCCTCCGAGGGCGCCAATGGGGGGATCCCCACGAGGCCGCCGTGGGGCTGCCATCGGCTACACGCAGGGGCGGCCTGTCGCCGGAGTGACCTCGAGTGCTGGCCCAATGGGGCTCCCCGACCGATCGCTGAATGTGATGCGATAGTAGCGGCTTGCGCGCCTGGTGTCGTGTCCCAATCGGGTTGCATGCAGCCGCTTCCAGGAGCGACTACCTCCACTGGGCCTGGCTGGCGGCGTTGCTGTCCCTGCTCCGTCCCCAGGATGCAGTGCTCGGTGTCCACACTCTGGCATCATTCTTCCTCCGCTTCCTCTTCCGCGCCGCCAGCCTCACAGGAAGAGAAGGTACGGATACTGCTACCCCTGCCCTCGTTTTCCCTTCCTCGGCCTCCTGGGGAGCCCTCGTCGCCGCAGCTAGATTCGCCTCGAAGTCTATATAGGTCAGAATGCTCCCCTCAAGAGGTCCAGGGAGTGGCGGTATGGGTGCCTTTTTGGGTTCCCCATTCACCACCTTCGTCTTTCCACATTTCTCACCCGTCAGGTGGCGCTGCGAACCAAATCGCAAGACACAAGCGGAACGACGATGAATGAGGATGAGGATGAGGGAAGACGAGGAGGAAGGAGGACGAGGGTTAAGAAAGCACCAACCACCTCATTACCCCTTTTGCATTCTCCCCCCTGGCAGTTTGGCTTTGTGCAGGTGGCCAGCGGCTCGCCTCTATCATGGCGATGAGCCTGAGCCTCGGCCGAGCCTTTGGCCTGGCGGAGAGCTCTGAAGCGCGGGCTGCGTCGAGAAGACGGTCGCGGAACACGTTGATCTCGGCCTGTAGCAACCTCTCCACGGCCTACAATCTTGTGAACATCAACCTCGCCCACGTCATCATGGAGAATGAGTACTGCGGCGGCGATAACTGCAAGTCGCAGGTCACAGCCGCGGGCACCGCCTGCCTCGTGGGGTCCATCCTGGGGCAGCTCGCCTTCGGCTACATCGGCGACTGCATAGGGCGCTCTCGGGCGCTGAGCCTGACGATGGCGCTCTCCATCCTCGGCGCCCTGGTGTCTGCCTTCGCGGTGCCTGTGGGCGATGCCGAGAGCAGCGTGTTCACCTTTCTCAGCCTGAGTCGCCTCGTGCTTGGCGTGGGCGTCGGTGGCGTCTACCCGCTGGCGGCCACCATCGCTGCAGAGAGTTCCGACGCCGCGAATCGGGGCCGATCGACGGCTTTGGTGTTCTCGATGCAGGGCGTCGGTACCCTGCTGGTCCCACTCGTGGGGATGGTCTTCTTGTACAGTTTTGGGACGTACGAGCATCGTAAGACAGAGGACTTGCCAATGCCAGACATCTCCTGGCGGCTCATGCTGGGCGTAGGGGCACTGCCAGGAATCCTTCTGATACCCTTCAAGACAGTACCTCCGGACTCACAGAACCGGTTACATATAGTGCAGAGCCCAGAGTCTTTCAACTCGCAGATCACAGTAACGCGAGTATTGCGCAATCGAAGGTACTGGCCGAAGATCATCGGATGTGCTGGTGGCTGGTTTCTTTTTGACATCACGTTCTACGGCAATACCCTCTTTGCCCCGACTGTCCTCAAGAACGTATTCCACACAAGTGGAGGGCTGACGCCCGTAATCGGAGACGGACTGCCAAATAATCTTTGCTTGCAGCTAACGATACTTGCCCTGATTGGATTGCCGGGCTATTATGTTTCTGTCTATTTCATGGACAGCATGGGGCGCAAGAACATCCAGATGCAAGGATTTGTCGTCATGGCGGTGCTGTATGCCAGCCTCGGGGTCTTCGTCGATGACCTCAAGAACAGCGCCGGTCTTCTTCTGACGCTCTACGGCCTCACGTACTTCTCCAGCAACTTTGGGCCCAACAGCACCACTTTCATCCTGCCGTCTGAGACATTTCCTCGTGAGGTTCGCACCTCCCTCAACGGCTTCTGCGCCGCCTCAGGACATCGACGGACACGGAACGACCCCCCCTGGCCGGGTGCCCCCCCCGCAGAATGGCCCCTCCCGGTCGCTGTACCGCGCCGACAGAGTTCGTCTTTCCCCCCCTAGCAGTGCTTGCACCTACAGGCGGCCCAGATTGGTAGGTCGACCCTGCCAGGACAAGGGCGCTCTCGTGTCCTGTGCCGTGCGACCCATGCCTCCTGCACTTCTGTGGCAGCGTGGCCCTCGGAAGGGTCTCTTGTGCCCTCTCGCGTGCCCTCTCCCCTCAAGTCCGACTGTACAGTGCCGTTTCTAACACATGCTCCGCGTGCGGATCATGTATAAAAAATGCAGGGATTTAGTATTAGAAACAACGATGAGTTCGCGCATACATGTATTCATAACTTAATCATGTATTACAAATCCGATATTTTAAACAATCCAATGTATTAAGAACCGCCCTGTAGGCGCTCGTGCTTGGGTTCCTGCGCAGCCGTGCAGGCCCGCCGAGGTCTCGCCCACGTTCCCGCCCTTCCGGGCGCCTCCTGCGCGCCTCGTGCCCCGGGTGGGTCCGCCGAGGCCCCGCCGCGCCCCCGCCCTTGCGGGCGCCTCGTGGCCGCCTCGCGGGGGCCCCGTGCCCCCGGGGTGGGTCCGCTGAGGTTTCGCGACGCTCCCGCCCGTTTGCGCCTCTCGTGGGCGCCTCGTGCGCTGGGCGGGGCCGACCAGGCTGCTCCACGCCCTCGCCCGTGGGCGCCTCCTTGGGCGCCTCGAGCCGCGGGGGGGCCCGCCGAGGTCTCGTCACGTGCCCGTCCGTGGGCGCCTCTCGTGGGCGCCTCTCGTGGGCGCCTCGTGCCCTGGTTGGGTCCGACGGGGTCTCGCGGCATCTTCGCCCGTGGGCGGCCCTCGTCGGCGCCTCGAGTCCTGGGCGGGTATGCCACATAGCGCGCGCAGCCTAGCTCCCACCGCATGGTTTGCCCCGCACAGCTCGCACAGCGTCGCTCACATCACGCATAGGTCACACCACACAGCTCACACACATTCTCTCGCACGGCATAGCATACACAGCACGTATGACACCGCCGAGCATACCCCGCACAGCCTGCAAGCCATGGCTTGCACAGCATAGCTTGCTCAGCATACCTTGCAGCTCCACATTGGAATGGCTCACTGTCTGGGGCCCACGCTGGCTAACAGTTTTTCTGGGGGTGGTCATTTCCGTAGGGGCCGCGTCTGGGGGTGCGGCTGAGCCCTTTTGTCGGGGACGCCAGCCGCACGCCACTGCCCGTCCTGGCCAGGTCCACCCTGGGCCCCGGGCTGGTGCCGAGGCCTGGGAGGAAGCTCGGCACCAGGGTGCGGAGGCCTGGTGCAGAGGCCTGGCGCGGAGGCCCGGAGCTGGCGGAGGGGGCTCCCCGTTCGTGGAGGGCTGTTTTCCTGGCTCTCGTCCCGGCCACGGGGCCTGCCCAAGTGGGAGGCCAGCGCGTCTGGTGCAGGCGCCGTTGTCCTGGCGCGAGGCCCGAGCCAGGACGGCTGACCACTCTCTATTACTCACTTTCCTTCCCCCCCCCGTCCCCCCCCCCCCATCCCTCATTTCCGTCCGCCCCGCCCTTTTTATGAAGGCCTTACGACCAGCACTGCTGACCCGGAAGGCGGGTCCTCCAGGACCCGGGCGGGCGCCCCCCCTTGGGGACCCGCCGGGGCCCCAGGGGGGGGGGGCGGCATTCTGAGCTGGGACCACCACCACCCACCACAGGCGGGACTTCCCCTGGGATCCCCGCAGGCGACTCCCCCCCCCTGGAGGGGGTGGTCCCCGTGTCCACACAGGGGGGACCCGCCTGGGACCCGCCAGGAACAGGGGCGCGGGGGGGGGGGGCGGCAAGCTGACCCGGGACCCTCCCCCCCTTCCTGCGGGGTTCCCCGACGGGCGTGCCGAAACCGATCTCGACGTGGCAACAATCTGAAACAGAGGCTCCGTGGACGGGTTGTCTTTCGCTTCCTGCACCGGTGCGAGGCTGAGCCAGTCTCTCCTCGCCACGGGCCAGCACGCACAGCACGTCTCCAGAGAGTCTCGCAAGGAATAATAAGTCGTTATTCTTTTCTCTCTCTCTCTCTCTCTCTCCCTCTCTCTCTCTCTCTGGGAAAATGTGTTTATCTGGTTGAGTCGCGAGCTCTCTGGAGCTCGAAAGATTATGGTAACGCCCAAAGGCGGCTCAAGGGGCCCCTGGAGCCACAATGGTTACGGACAGCAGCAATTGAAACGGAGAACGCTTCGCCAGAAACGCGTTTCACACAGATGGGTTTACGCGCTCCCCCACCCTTCCTTCCCCCTTACCCCCCCGTGCCCCCCCCGTCAGGGAGGGGACAGAGGGGAGGGAATCGACTTAACTACGACGTTTCTTTTCTCTGTTCGTTCCTTTTTCTCTCGGGACTGGCGACGACGACGACGAAGACGACGACAGCATCTCACGCACGCCGAAGGAATGGTGGATTTCCGTCTCGGGCGGAGCTAGTGGGGAGGAGAAGGAGGAGGAGGAGGAGGAGGAGGGGGAGGAGGAGGAGGAGGAGGAGGAGGAGTGTAAACCCAAGAGTCACCAACGATGTTGGAATATGCCCTCCCCCCACGCTCCGTCTTCATAGGCCCTTACAACGGTTCATTTCCACAGAGGGACCTGCCTCGTTGCAAGACAGCCGTTTGAAGACCCTGAAGCATGCCAAGACATTTTTCTCGGTATTCCAACGTCACGGATCAACTAGCCTGTTGCGTCTTGACGATCCTGAATTGTGCCAGAACGCCATTCCTGGGATTCCACCACCGCGATTCATCGTAACTGTTGCGCTCTCATAATCGTGAATCTTTCCGAAACATCATGTCTGGTACGTCGATCATGTGAACCCGTGAAACTCTTGCAGTTCTTTAACGAGGACGTGCGCGGCGCTAAGGCGAGAGCCACATTTTCAAAACGACCCGCCCTCAATCCGGGAAGCTCTTTCAAATTTGTCCAAACGAATGTGCGCGGCGCAAAGGCGAGAGCCACATGTTCAAAACGACCCGTCCTCAATCCGGGAAGCTCTTGCAAATTTCTCCAAACGAATGTACGCGGCGCCAAGGCGAGAGCCACATTTGAAGACGACCCGCTTCCAACCCGTGAAACTCGTACAACTGTTTTCGCACGAATGTGCGCGGCGCGAAGGCGAGAACCACATTTCGACAACGACCCGGCCTCCATCTGTGAAGCTGTTGCCAATGTTTAAGCTTCAGTGTCATAAATGGTGAGGAAGTCTCAGGCGAAACGCCTGGCCCGCCCTGAAAACCGGCCTCGGGTGCGACGGGGAGAAGTTTTTTATAAGGAGCTCTTCTGGAGGAGGAGGAAGGAGGAGGAGGAGGAAGAGGAGGATATTTATTCATTTATTTAAGGAGGAGGAGGAAAGCAGGAGGATGAGGATAATTATTTATCTCTAAGGAGGAGGAGGAATGGAGCTGTTCTGGTCGTGCTGGCCCCTCGAGACCAGGCAAGCTGGGTGCCGTTCTGGGCTCCTCGTGCTTCAAGCCGCTGTCGGACTCGTACGGCAACTCCGTGGCTTTCTACATGTGTGCGGTGTGCGCCGGCGTCGGCTTCTTCGTGACGCTCTTCTTCGTGGAAGATCGGCGCGGCCTCGCAATGGAAGAGGAGGAGACCGTTCGTCTGGTATGTTGTCTGGCTCTTGTCGTCCTCCTCTTCCTCATCGGCTTCCTCGTCCTCCTCGTCCCTCTCGTCCTCCTCGTCCTCCTTACTCGTCCTAGTCCCGCCTCTCGCTCCTCCCTGGCTGCTCTACTCAGACAGCCCAGCTGACAGCACTCTCCTCCTGCTCCTCCTGCTCCCTCCTCCTCGTCCAGCGTCCTCCTGCCCGTGGACGGGCCGAAACCTGCATCCGGGTGCCTGACCTGGGGTGTGCTCGCGGCGTTTGGAACAGCTCGGCCCCTCGAACATGGCCCGAGCGCTGAACCACTGTCCCCAGACCCCCGGCGTCACGACTTGTTTCAGGAGGGCAAAAAACACACAGACACAATTAATCGTCGATTCCCCGGAAAATATGGGAAAATATGGGAAGGGGGGGGGGAAGGCAAACATCGAGAAAACATGGGACAATCTGGGGAATATTTTTGTTATTTGTGTGTATTTATGTGTGTGTCCTGGTGCCCCTTCATTGCTGTGGCCCCCCGAGGCCTCGACCCGTCCCCCTGCACCGGCACCCTCGCCGAGCCGCCCCTCGGCGGCCCCGCTACTCCGCGCCAGGGCCCCCCCCCCCAGACGCCGAGCACCTCCTCCTCCTCCTCTTCCTCCTCCTCCTCCTCCTCCTCCTCCTCCTGCTCCTCCTCCTGCTCCCCCTCCTGCTCCTCCTGCTCCTCCTCCTGCTCCTCCTCCTGTCTTGCCGTCCGCCATGTTTTTTTCTTGCCTTCACGGCGGGCAGCATCTCCAGCGGCCGCTCGGGACGCTGCGGGCACTGTTGAAATGTGTGTGTTTGTCAATTAGTAGGCCCGCGCCCCGGACTTACGACACGCCGTGTGCGCTTTCGCCCGCGGCCTCGACAAAAACAAATGTGTGTGTGTGTGCGCGTGCGTGTGTGTGTGTGTGTGTGTGTGTGTGTGTGTGTGTTCGGCGAGGCGCAGCTGCCGGAGAGCACCCCGAGGCCCGCAAGCCGCGGAGAGCCCGCGGCGACGGCCGAAGGCCTCGAGCCCCTCGCGCCTGTCCCCTCCCCCCCGCTCCGCCGCCCGTGCCCCAGCCTGCCCGGCTCTCTTGTCTCCCCGCTGCCTCCTGCTTGCCGCCCGCTGTCTGCCCCGATTCGTCCTTCCTCCGGTGACGTCGGCGCTCTTGACGACGTCTCGTGTGACGTTCTCCGCGTGCCTGGTGGTCTTTCAGCCTCACGTCGTAGATCTAGGCCTCCCAGATGGGGTCCGAGCAGATGGGGTCGGTGGATCGCTCCGCATCGTCGATGCATCGGGAATGCAACTCGATGTGGAGCCCGACTTTCTCTATGTCGACGCCGATGCGTCGGCGATGCGGTGCGATCCTCCGACGCCAACTACGGTCAACGCGCCTAGTGAGGACGCGCGCCTTAATCTAGGGTGCCCTTGTGTCCTTGCCTCTGCAACCCGTCCTTTGCCGTTTTCACTGGTCGCCCGCCGCCCCAGAAATCCCAACTTTGGCCTCCAAGGGTCTTGCGTCCTTGCTGCCCGTCCTTACTGCACGCTTTGACCGTACAGTGCCGTTTTTAATACATGCTCCGCGTGCGGATCATGTATTAAACATGTAGGGGTTTTGTAGGAAGAACAACGATGAGTTCATGCATACATTTTTTATCACATTAGTCCTGTATAAAAAAATCCGATGTTTTGACAAATCCTATGTACTAAAAATTGCCCTGTAGCACTAGCTGCGCGGCAACTCGACGGTGGGGAACAAATCGAGCACAGTCCTCCTCGAGAAGCAGCCCGACGCTGGCCTCGCCTCGAGCCGCGCGGCCAGCGGGGTCCGGTTCCGTGGCCTCGGTGGTCTTGGCATCGCTCGGACGTGTGCGTTTTTCCTTCGGCGAGGGCCATCGAGAAGCATCCTTTCAGGAGGAAAAGAAACACACAGACACAATCAATCCTCGCTTTCCAAGAAAATATGGGAAAATATTGGAAGTGGGGGGGAAGACAGAAACCCAGAAAATATGGTAAAATATGGGGAATGTTTTTATTTGTGTGTATTTATTTGTGTGTCCTGGAGCCCCTTCATCCTTGATCATTTGGCGAAAAAACCACGCACGAAACCGAACAAAAACACAGGGAATGGACGTCCGAGCGATGGCGAGTGGTTGGCGACCCAGGGTGTGCTCGCGACGTTGGGTGCAGCTCGTGGGAACCTCGTGGGGATCATGACATCGTGGCCGGAGCCCTGGACGCACCATCATCCAGAGGCGCTTTCCGAGCCGGATCGATCCTTGATGTCCCTGGGGCCCGAACGTGGGCGAAAGCGCCCCATGTGGAAAGAGTTGCGCGGTGGCTTGGTGCTGGGGAAAAGTCGAGCCTTTGCACCCCTTCTGTCTCAGCCGCGCGCAGAGTAGGGGTAGGGGTAGGGGGGGGAAGGCTTCTTGGAAGCACCCCTGCTTCTCAGAAGGCGCGGGCCTTCTCTGCAGATGTGCGGCCCGCGCCTCCTTAGAAGCAGGCCGCCTCTGAGCAGCCTCCCCTGCTCCCACCTTTGCCTCCCCATGTGCGCGCCGCCCTCAGAAGCGGTCCTGGCCCGAGATGCTCCAGGCGCGCTCTTCGCCCCGGGGCCTCTGGGGTCCCCCTGGCCTCGCGCCCCCCTGCAAGGGCCCCGAGAGGCAGACGGCACAGGCCCCCCCCCCCGGGAGGCCCCCAAGGAGGCCTCCTCGCCCGGGTCCTGCGCGCCGCCAGCGGTCGTTGCCCCCCTCCTCCTCCTCCTCCTCCTCCTCCTCCTCCGCCTCCCCTCCTCCTCCTCCTCCTCCTCTCCTCCTCCTCCTCCTCCTCCTCCTCCTCCCTCCTCTTCCCCTCCTCCCCTCCTCCTCCTCCTCCTCCTCCTCCTCCTCCTCCCTCCTCCTCCTCCTCCTCCTCCTCCTCCCCCTCCTCCCCTCCTCCCTCCCCCTCCTCCCCCTCCTCTATCCTCCTCTATCCTCCTCTGTCCTCCTCTATCCTCCCTCCCCTCCCCGGCCGGGTAGGAGCCCGACGCCGGCCTCGTCGCGGGCCGCGCGGCCGGCGGGGGCGGCGCGATCTGAGGGCGGGCGGCGGGCGCTCGCCGCCGGGGCGGCGGCCCCCCCCCCTCCGTGGCAGGGGGCCTTCGTGGAGCTCATCTGGGGGTGCCGGTTTGGGGGGAATGCTGGGCGGGTGCCTTGCGGGTGCCCTGCGGGTGCCCTGCGGGTGGTGGGCGTCCTTCGGGTGCCCTGCGGGTGCCCTGCGGCTGCCTTGCGGGTGCCCTGCGGGTGCCCTGCGGCTGCCTTGCGGGTGCCCTGCGGGTGGTGGGTGCCCTTCGGGTACCCTTCGGGTGGGGCGGGCAGGGGAGCTGGGGAGGGGGCAGGGGGAGGGAGGGGGCGCAAGGGCAGGGAAGGGCAGGGGGAAGGGCAGGGGGCGGAGGGAGGGAGGGCGCAAGGGCAGGGAAGGGCAAGGGAAGGGCAGGGGGGGGGGAAGGAGGGGGAGGGAAGAGCAAGGGAAGGGCAGGGGGGGGGCAGGGGGAGAGGGGTGCAGGGGGAAGAGGGTGAGGGAAGGGAAGGGGGCGGAGGGTGGGTGAGGGCAAGGGAAGGGGAGGGCAATGGAAGGGGAGGAGGCAGAGGGAGATGGGGCAAGGGATGAGAGGGAAGGGCAGGAGGCAGAGGGAGGGGGGGGGGTAAGGAAAGGAGGGTGAGGGAAGGGAAGGAGGGTGAGGGAAGGGAAGGAAGCAGGGGAGAGGGGGCAGGGGAAGGAGGCCGGCTTCTGTCGCCTTCTCGAAGGCGCCCGCGTTGCGTTGTTTGTGTTTGTGTTTCCATTTGATTTGGTGTGTCGTGTTTTTTTGTGTGCTTTGCCCCTAAGCAGTGCTTGTACTTAGGGGTGCTGATGTCTTTCCTAAGGAACTGGGCCTGGGTGTCGGTCTGGCGGCGACGTGCTCCCCGTCGCCGCCTCGTCGCCGTCTCGTCGCCGCCTTGTCTCCGCCTCGTCGCCGCCGCCTCGTCGCCGCCCGTTGTCTGGGCCTGGGTGTCGGTCTGGTGGTTCCGTGCTCGCCGTCGCCGCCCCGTCGCCGCCTTGATTGCACAACGTAGATTTGCTTTTTTTAAGGGAGTATTAGGATCTCCCCCCTGGATTTAACCGCCCTCCTCTTCGTTTTGCCATTTACATCTGGTCGAGACACTGTGCGCGCACACTCGTTTATCAAACATCCTCAGTTTCCAAAACCCCCTTGCAACAATTGGGACGAACTGCACACGCGCGCGTCGTCGCGCTCGCATGCCGAAACCTTAGGTTTCGTAAGGAATTTAAAATCGAGCGCCACGACAACAATTTGTAAAACACATGGTTTCGCAATGCGGGTTCTCAAAAACAATGTGCGCCCGCGCTTGTGCATATTCCTGGGACGAACTAAAGTTTTGTTTATTATTTTCATGACTTGCTACCAAGCGGGCCTTTCGCGCGTGGTCGAAATCGTTTGAACGCGCTTGCGCGCGTGCTGTCGCAAGGACCCTTTGCAACACATGGGACGACGTGCACAGGCGCGCGTCGTCGCCTGCGCACGCCGAAATCCTATAAACAAATGGCCTTGGGTATCGTACGTATTTCAAACATGAGTGTCCCGAAAAATATTTGAACGAACCAACCAGGTTTTGAAACACTAGTGTCCTAACAAAGCCTGCGCGCGCTCTTGCGAAATCGTGAGAGAACGGCGGCAGGAGGACGCATGCAGCTGCGCAGCTATCTTCGGGAAAACAAGGATCACAAAGAGCTTCCCGCATTGAAGTTTAAGATGGAAATCGGTGCAAGCTACGATGGTGCTTCGATGAGGGGTGAGGGGTGTTTCGCTGATTCGTAATGGCCGCTGCACTGACTTGTATCTTAAACTCGCGTGCGTTTCGAAACTTGGAGCCATCTTGGGGCTCTCTTGGGGTTCTCTTGGGGCCGTCTTAGGGCCCTCCTGGAGCTCTTTCTTGGGGCTCTCTTGAGATTCTTTTACGGCCTTCTTGGAGCCCTCTTGGGGCTCTTTTGGGGCGTCTTGGGGCCCTCTTGGGGCTCCTTTGGGGGTCTGGGGGCCTCCTTGGGGCTCTTTTTGGGATGCTTCAGGGGCCTCTTGGGGCCGTCTTGGACCCTTTCGCTAAAACAAGGAGGTTCTAATTCCCATTGCCCCCTCAGAGGCTCAACCATGTTGCTTTGGGGCCCTCTTGGGCCGCTCTTGGAGCGCTCTCGGGCGCTCTTGGGGCCGTCTTGGGGCCCTCTTGGGCCCCTCTTGGGGCCATCTTGGGCCGTTTTGGGGCCATCTTGAGGCCTCAAGAGCCCATCGGAGGCGATCACGCAAGAAGGCAAACCACATTGATTTTCCTTAGGTGTTTGAAGGATTTTGGCTTCTTGGGGGGTCCTCGGAGGCCTCGGACAGCACTTGAAACCGTCTTGGAGCCGTCTTGAGGCCTCCTGGACGTGTGTCGGAGGCTATCTTGACCCATCTACCGCTATCTTGGGCCATCGTGGAGGCCATCTTGCGCTCTCTGAGGCCATCTTGGACGCTGCTGCGGGTCGGCCCCCCCCCGTCCAAACGCATGGAGGGGGGGAGGTGAACCTCCCGAGCAGGGAAAGGACGGAGGTTGGAAAAGGAAGCGCCTTAGACCACCTGCGCCCAGAGGGCTGGTGGGATTCTGCCAAAGGGGCCTCCCGCGCCGCATGTCGAACTCATCCGAACGCCCTTGCGCGCGTGCGGGGGGGGGCACGACCCGTGTCAAATAATGCCACTCGGGCCATTTGCGCGCGTCGGCCGCGCGCGCGTGTCCAACTCTTTCCAACACCTTCATCGCCGACGCGAACACATCGTCATCGTTCTCGGCGGGCGTGGTCAACATCGGCGCCGTCATTGGCCTTGCCGTCGTTATCGCCACCATCGTCGCCATCATCGCTGCTCTCATCATCGCGTCTGCCGTTGTCGGCGTCGCCATGATACCGCGCCCGTCCAAGTCACCGGCTCGCACTGAAGTGCCCGCTGGGGAGTGCCCAGCGGTCAGCGCCACCGCGGCCGCGTCGGTCGCGCCAAACTATCTGGCCGCTGTGCGCGCGAGCATGCGCGGGCTAGCGCGGCCGCAGTGATGCACCAGTCAACTCCAAGCACTCATCGCAATCGCCGCCGCACGGGTTTTGCAAGCCAAGTTGCGGGTGAGCGGGTCGGATGATTGCGCGCGCACTGGAGTGGACGACTCATTGTGAACAGAATTTCCTCGTACTTT
This sequence comes from Prorocentrum cordatum, assembly GCA_963575745.1. Lineage (NCBI taxonomy): Eukaryota > Dinophyceae > Prorocentrales > Prorocentraceae > Prorocentrum > Prorocentrum cordatum. The sequence continues at coordinate 397,904 of CAUYUJ010008391.1, forward strand.
CTCAAAGAATATTGGGATCTACGCCCTCCCCCGGGGGTTAACAGCGCACGCTTTCGTATCGCAATTTTCGTAATATTCTCCCCCATCGTTCATTTGAAATCTGTTTCCGTACCGTCCCAGGTGGGCCCGTATCGGTGCCCCCCCCGTTATCCTCGGCAAAAAGCGCGCACTCGTTTATCACACGTCAGAAGTTGTCAAGAACCCCTTGCAACAAGTGCGATGAAGTGCACAGGCGCGCGTCGTCGCGCGCGCATGCCACAATTTTTTGAAACGCCTAATTCGTACCGGGGGTCAGGAAAACTTGGTTAAGACTACGCATGTCTTCGCAACTGGTTTCAGTGCTCTTGCGAATTCAGAAGCCAACAGTAGGTCTTTATACCCAACGTGTTCATACCGTGCTACCAAACTGGCCTCTCGCGCGCGCGCGCGCCAACTTTGCTCGAACGCCCTTGCGCGCGTGCTGTCGCAATCATCATTGGCAGCAGGTGGGGCGCGCGCGCGCGCGTCCGCATCGCCGCGTACGCATGCCGAAATCCTCACAAAAGCTCAGGTTCCGCAAGAATGTCACAAGCGAGTATCCCGCATTTCTTTAAAAACAAATGGGTCTTACAACCTCAGTTCTCACAACAAACTGCGTTCGCGGTCTTGCGGATTCTGAAGGTAGCCGTTGGTTTGCAACCTGTTCTTCAAATTCTGTCAGCAGGCCTTTCGCGCCGCATGTCGAACTCATTCGAACGCCCGTGCGCGCGTGCTGGGGGGGGGCACGACCCGTGTCAAATAATGTCACTCGGGCCATTTGCGCGCGTCGGCCGCACGCGCATGTCCAACTCCTTCCAACACCTTCACCGCCGACGCGAGGACATCATCATCGTTGCCGGCGGGCGTGATCAACATCGGCGCCGTCATTGGCCTTGCCGTCGTTATCGCCACCATCGTCGCCATCATCGCTGCTCTCATCATCGTGTCTGCCGTTGTCGGCGTCGCCATGATACCGCGCCCGTCCAAGTCACCGGCTCGCGCTGAAGTGCCCGCTGGGGAGTGCCCAGCGGTCAGCGCCACCGCGGCCGCGTCGGTCGCGCCAATCTATCTGGCCGCTGTGCGCGCGAGCGTGCGCGGGCTAGCGTGGCCGCAGAGATGAACCAGCCAACACCAAATATTCATCGCCAAGTTGCGGGCGGGCGGGTCCAGTGTTTGCAAGAGCAACGAATTTTTCAACTCGCTCGTGGAATTCACTTGCGCTGCATTGTTTGCACCACGTAGATTGCGCCACATATATTGCACATGTGTATACATGTATGTACATACGTAATATATCACACACTAATGTGCACCACGCGGATCGCACCACGTATATTACACCACACAGGTTGCGCACCACATATTTAGCACCATGCCGATTGCACCATTTAGAATGTGGTCAACACGGATTACACGACGCATATTGAGGTACACCTATAGTCTTGTTTATACAGATATTGCCCGCAGCGTTTGTGTATATTCACCTATGTCGATGAACATACGTATCGCCTTACAAATGGTTATACATGTAGATCCGCTAAAACGTATAATTTGGGGTCCAGAATGGCTGAACAGTTGTGTTGGTGGTGTTTTGGCGTGGGGGTGCCACCGCCGTTGTCGATACCTTTTCTTTTGAGGGTCCAGCTTGCTACCCTTGAAAAACTGGCAAGCTTCAGCGACCGCGGTCCTGGCTCATAGAGACTGGGGGAGGATGTTGGCGCCGAGGTGGTGGCGGGAGGCCCCCTCTGGGACGGGGAGGGCGTTGTCGCGCCGCGGTGGCCTCCACTGGGCCGTGTGCGGGGTGGGCGGGGCCCACTGGGTGGGGCGGCCCCCGCTTGGTTGGGAGGATGTTGCCGCGTTGGGGTGGCCCCGACATGGTGGGGCGGCGCCAGCTGCTGCTGGGGTGGCAGTGGGGCGGACCCCACTTTTTGGCATCATGTCGGCGGCTGGATTCAGTTGTCGAGCCCTCGCCGCTCAAGATTCCTTCCGTCTATACCCCCTCGATATCCTTACACAGGACTCGCGCTTCAGTGTCCCGCCCGCTCGACATGCCTGGGGTAGGGTCTTCCCGCCGGACCCACGCGTCATGAGAGGCCCGCCCAGCCCGCCCGTCAGGGTCCGCCCGCCCGACTCGTCTGTTCGGGCCCGCCTGGCCGATTGCTTGGAAGCCCGCTCGCCCGCTTCCGTGCCTCGCCCACCCGGCCCGCCCGAACCGCCCGTCAGGGTCCGCCCGCCCGGGGGCGCCCGTTGGGCCCGCCCGCTGGACCCGCCCGACCCGCCCCTCAGATGTCCGCCGCCCGACCTGCCCGTTTGGGCCCGTTCCCTCGCCTGCCTCACAGCCAATGCGCCGCCCGCTTGGTGCCTCGCCCGCCCGGCCCGCCCACCCCGCCCGTGGGGCTCCGGCCGCCCAGGCCCGCCCGCTGCGGCCCTCCCGCTGCGGCCCGCGTGTCTTGCCCCGCCTCCGGGTTCCCCAAGCGCTGGCATGAACAGTTACCCCCCCCCCCCAGGAGGTCACCACCCACCACACCACCCCCCAGACCCCCTCGAGTAATGAAAAAATCATGACGGGAGGTTTTTCCTAATCTTCGGCCTCCGGGGGCCCTCACCGGGCCTCGGGAGCGTCAAAAAACGACTCAGGATGCAAAGCCGGTCATGGGGAAAGGGTCGGGACCTCTGGGGGTCGACGTAATGAAAAAATCATTACGTCGGGGGTCTGGCCCCAACCCAACCCGAAGGCCTCCAAAATGACCTCCGTTTCCATGTGGGGGGCGGGGTCGGGGAACATCGAGATAACACACATGGAACCCGTACCCCCCCCCCTCCCCGAAATTCGGGTCTTCGGGTTGGGTTGAGGTGGTCTGGTAGGTAGTCAGTAGGGGGCGGGAGTTGATATCCTGGGGTATACGTGTTTGTGGTCACACGTGGGCAGCGAAGAGCGAGCAGTCTCAAGCTGATTGCTGTTGCTGGTTGGCGTTTCCCCCTGTTGTTTATGTGTGTTTGTTTGCTGGTATTAGCATGTTTTGTTCCGTCTCTTTGTCGGGCATCGAAGGGCGCCTTCGTGGCCTTTGTCGGACGCAGATCGGGGGGGAAGCTCTTGCGTGGCTTGCGGCTGGACGCAGACTGTCAAACTGGCAGGGGTGTACCTTGGGAGGTTCGACGCGATAAAAAGGGGTACGGAACGAATGGCGACGAAGACCGACAACAGCCCCCGTCCATAGTGAACAAGCTTTTATTGTCAGTGTTGCCGCGGACGCTGTCCATGCGATGCAGACTGTCGTCTGCCCAACAGCGTTTGCTGTCGGTTTGGACAACATCGTACGGTGAGTTCGTTTCGCGCCGATGTTTCAGCGAACCCTCCAGTGGCGTTCAAAGTTGAACGCCGACAGTGGCCCAGAGCCGGCGAACATAGAACGATCTGGTGATCGGACAGCCGCCTGTCGTTCAAGGTTGAACGATCCACGCGGTGTCAGAAACTAGCGCCAGGGTCGCCTCGACACGAAACTGCTGTACCCGGGGGCGGCCAATAGGGGGAGGGGGTGGGTAACAGGGCGGGGGTCAAGAGACTTCCCCAGATTTCATGACGCCTCCTCCTATTCCCAGTCCCGCGCCCCCCCCCTGGGCCGCGCACGCGCCGCCGGCCGTGATTTGCGCCCCCGCCTCTCTTGGACGCCCCCCTCTTGGCCGCCCCCCTCGTGGCCGCCCCCGATGTGCCCATCTAAGGCGTGCCGATGACGATGACGATGACGTCATTGTCATCGTCATCGTCATCGTCATCGTCAGAGGGGCGTCGTGTGGGCCCGTTTGGAGCGCAGTTCGGCCGCAGGGCGGGGGCCGACCGGGGCGGGGGGGGCCTTCCCGGCAGGCGCCCCGCCTCCCGCGGCGGCCCTGCCGAGGGGCCGGCCACCCCTGGGGGGCTCTTTGCATCGCTCGGACGTGTGCATTTCTTTCCTCCGGCGAGGGCCATCGAGGAGCATCCTTGATCATCAGAGGAGGGCAGGGTAAGACAAGGGTGACGGTTTTTGCCTTTTTCGCCTCCGAGGGGCCTCCTCGTCGCCACGGCTGGACGCAGCGTGAAAAATCGGTGCGTTTGGACCCCGGGAGGGGTCCGGGGACCGATTTCGAGCCGATTTGGCCACCGTTGTCTCGCGGCCGTTGTCTCACGTTGCCCTCCTCCGAGATCATCCGGCGAAAAAGCCGCGCACGAAACCGAGCAACAAAAACACAGGGAATGGGACGTCCGAGCGATGGCGAGGGCTGCTCTGCCGCATTAGGTGCGTTCGGCCGCGCGCGGAGGGGGGGGGGGAGGGGGGAGGGCTTCCTAGAAGCACCCCCGCTTCTTCGACTTGGCATCGCGCTCGGACGTGTGCACTTTCTCCTCGGCGAGGGGCATGGAGGAGCATCCTTGATCATTTTGCGAAAAAGCCGCGCACGAAACCGAAACAAACAACACAGGGAATGGGACGTCCGACCGATGGCGAGGGCTGCTCTGCCGCATTAGGTGCGTTCGGCCGCGCAGAGGTGGGGGGGAGGGGGGAGGGCTTCCTAGAAGCACCCCCGCTTCTTCGACTTGGCATCGCGCTCGGACGTGTGCACTCTTTCCTCGGCGAGGAGATGGGGGAGCATCCTGGATGACTTGGGGCGAAAAAAGCACGCACGAAATCGAAAAATACGCGAGGAATGGACGTCCGAGCGATGGCAAGTAGAAGGCGCGGGCCTTTTCGGTAGATTGTAGATGTGAGGCCGGCGCCTGTTAAGGAGCAGCCTCCTTCCAAGAAGCCCTTCCCTCTCCCTCCACCCCCTTGTGGGCGCCGCCAATGCATGCCGCGATGCACGTTTTTGGCGCCCACGCAGCGAGGCAGTTTTTGGAAGCGGCGGGGCGTGTTTTTGTTCATCGTTTCCAAGAATCTTGATCCGGAGAATGCAAACGGCAAGACAACGGTCCGCCGAAACGGAGCAAAAACGGATCTGGAGCTGGCGACGGAACCGGAAAAAAACACAGCGCCGGAGCTGGGACAAACGCAGCAAAACGAGAACGGGGGCAAAGGGCCTTGTCGTTTCCAAGAGCCACTCGGGTGCCAGATCCCCTGAGGCCATGGCCTCGCCCGCTCGGTCGCAGTTGCGCCTGGGCGGTTGTCCGCAGAGGTGCTCGTTTGTTGGCTCCCCTGCATTGTCACTAGGCCGCCGCGTCGCCCTGCGCCCTTCTCGCGCGCGCCGCTGGCTTCTGCCCGCGGCCGCCTTCTGATCGCGCGCGAGCGGCGGACTCATCGCTGCTGCAGCGCCGCGTGCTGCCATTGCTGGGAGGGGGGGCGCGTGGAGGAGTCCCAGACATTCGACAGTCGAGCCGTCCCTGAGGTCGGGGCGTTGCAACCTTTGCGCTCCAGGCGTTTTTGCCCGGTTCTGGGCCCTGGGTCTACCACAGATCGATCCGGTTCGAAGAATGCATCAGAAAAAGCGGTCTCGGGCTCCGGTCGTGATTTTCCTCGACCGAGACCCCCGACGCCATGACTCTGTCATAACGTCGAACCCTGGAGGTATCGACCCATTTCCCAGGAACCGGTTTCTAGTCCCGACTCATTTCTTGCCGGTCCCGATGCCCGGTGAGGGCCCCCAGTTGCAGAATCTAGCGAGGAGCCTCCCGTCCGGAGTTTTTCATGACCCGAGGGGGGGTCCGGGGATGTAGCAATCTGTTTCGCAGCGCCAGATCTTCAGGAGGGACCCCCGGGGCCTCTCGGCCTCTTCCCATCTGGGGCGGAGGCCCCCCATCTCGAGCGCCGTGTGGTTGGCGGTGCTGGGGCCCGAGGCTGGCCGCACCTCCCGCCGGAAGCCCAAAGTTGACGGGCAGCGGCCGTCTCGATTCGGGCGTCCAGTGCAAGGGGGGTGCAGTGTCACATGGGGGAGTGAGGACAATTGCCCTGGAGGAACGGGGGGAGTGAGGAAAAGTGTCAAACTGGGGGGGGGGGACAAGAGCACCTCTTGTGCCCCAGGGGGGCCCTGAAAGGGGCCCCCTGGGGCTCAAGCGGGGCACGCATGGTGCCCGTTCCTCCCCCCGCTCTCCCCCATGACCCCTCCATATCGTTCACGCCCGCGACAGTGGCCGCCTCGACTTCTGCGGGCGCCGCCGGACGTGTGGGCATGCGGAGGCCTCCTCCTCCTCCTCCTCCTCCTCCTCCTCCTCCTCCTCCTCCTCCTCCTCCTCCTCCTCCTCCTCCTCCTCCTCCTCCCCCTGGAGGCCTCCCAGAGGCGCGACGCGAGCAAGCCCGGGGCCGTCCTCACGGGCGCTGCCGCGCAGGCTGCCCGCGTGCTGAGGTCGCCCGCAGGCGCCCCCCGCTTCCGGTGCGGCGTGCCACGCCGGCGGCCCGCGCAGGCCGCCGCGCCATGGTCGCCACGCCACCTTGCGCAAGACCAGCTCTGTGCTCGTCGCCCACGGCAGTGTCAGGAAGAGGAGGAGGAGGAGGAGGAGGAGGAGGAGGAGGGAGGAGGAGGAGGAGGAGGAGGAGGATGAGGAGGAGGAAAGGAGGAGGAGAGGAGAGGAGGAGGAGGAGAGGAGGAGGGGGAGGAGGAGGAGGAGGGAGGAGGAGAGGGGAGGAGGAGGGGAGGAGAGGAGGGGGAGGGGAGGAGGGAGGATGAGGAGGAGGAGAGAGGAAGGGGGCCCCGCGAGGACCGCGCCGCACCGCCGACCGACGCCTCGCCGATGCATCGGCGACGCACCGGCGACGTCGGCGATGCACTGGCGCCGCCGGCGTGGCGACGCAGCGGAGTCCTCCGACACGACATATGCTCGGACCCCATCCGGGGGCCTCGGACCTTAGGGGGTGAAAACTCCCCCCCCTCACTCCTCCTCCTCCTCCTCCTCCTTCCTCCTCCTCCTCCTCCTCCTCCTCCTCCTCCTCCTCCTCCTCCTCCTCCTCTCCTCCTCCTCCTCCTCCTCCTCCTCCTCCTCCCTCCTTCTCCTCCTGGATTCTGTCCCGAGGGAGAGCTCGGGCCGGGCCATGCCGTGGTCACAAGGGCGTCCAAGGAGGCCCATAAAGAGGGCGGAGGGGCGCAGGAGCACCTCGATCCCCGGAGCCTCGACCCTCGAGGCCTCGGGCGACCGTAGGCCGCGCGTCTGGGCCTCGATGCGTGCCCCCTCCCGCACGCAGCGATACGGTTGAGTCGGGCGTGTCTCTCTACAGGAGGAGTATTCAAAAATAGTCAACTTGTTTGGAGCATTTTGGGGGTATGTTTTGACTATGTTTGAACATTTTTGTAATATGTTCTGTGTATGTTCTATTTTTCGTCCAAAATCGGCCTGTAGGGGGACACGCCCGACCTAACGATACGGTCGGGCCGAGGTATAATACGGTGGGGGCGTTCGTTAAGGAATGTGTCCAAAGGGGCAGTAGACCCTCGAGGATTCCTTATTCAATGGGGGCGGTGGTGATATCCATGGCCGATCCACGATTGGAGTTCCACTGGCAACCAGACCCTGGATTCCTTATCTAAGGGTTTCTCATCCAATGCCCCCACCGTGGCGAGGTCGCCTCGGGGAGGCTACCCTGCTGTTCTTCGTGCTCGTTGGATGTTCTGGCGCACCCTGGGGGAGGGTACCCTCGACTGCTCTTCCCTTTGGCTTGGCGGTGACGGCGCCGGTGCGGCGAGACGACGCACGCGGTGGCGGGTGCCCCCCTGAAGCGTGAGCCTCTCGGGAACCCGCGCAACTGGCACCCCTTGCGGTCGTCCCTGTTGATGAAAGGGCCCTCTGCTCGGCTTACCAGCGGTATCCATTCCCGGCTTGCGCAAGCGGTCACCACCTACCAAACCACCCCAACCCAACCCGAAGGCCTCCATTTGCCCTCCATTTCCAGTGGGGGGGGGGGTCGGGGAACATTGAAAAAACACGTGTGGAACCCATACCCCCCCCCCAACCCGAAATTTGGGTCTTCGGGTTGGGTTGGGGTGGTCTGGTAGGTAGTCAAGCGGGGGGAGGGCCTCTTGTGCTCTCCAAGGGCCTTCGTCTGCCCCAGGCCCGGCCGCACGCGGGGGCGCCCCTCCCCCAGGGGCGACCCGCGGCACCTGGCGCTCGGGGCGCGCAGGGGGCCGCCCCTCCCGGACCTCCCACGGCGCCTGCGGGCGCTGCCCTGCGGGGTGGCCTCCCTCCCCCCTCCTCCTCCTCCTCCTCCTCCTCCTCCTCCTCCTCCTCCTCCTCCTCCTCGAAAACATCACGACGTCGGGGGTCTGGGATTGTCTCGTCCTCCTCGAAAACATCACGACGTCGGGCGTGGCTCTGCGGGGTGGCCTCCCTCCCCCCCCCGATCCGATTCTCAGCCACGCGCAGAGGGGGGTGGGGGGAGGGGGGAGGGCTTCTTAGAAGCACCCCTGCTCCTTAGGAGGTGCGGGCCTTCTCTGTAGATGTAAGGCCGGCGCCTGCTGAGAAGCAGCCTCCTGCTAAGAAGCCCTCCCCCCTCCCTCCCCCCTTTGTGTAAAACAGGGCTAGGATCGGGATAAATCGCTCCAGAGCGTTCCAGAGCGCTCTCAGAGCGTTCCGGAACGCTCTGGAGCGGCCGCGGCGCCCGATACATCCTCCAAACCCGCCGATTCTCAGAGATCTCGAACTATCCCGATCCGATTTTGTCCCGATCTTCGCGTCGTTTTATTGTGCGCGCGCCGCCAAGATTCGATGCGACTCGATGTGGTTCGATTCGCCGGCCGGGGCCGCGCCTCCGACTCCGGCTCGCTCCGGTCCGATCCGCGGGCAGCGGCCGTGGCCAGCTGGAGCGCATGGGCGCGGCGAGCCGGCGTCGGCTCGGGTCGGGGCGGCTCGCCGGCGATCCGAGCCGTGGCCGATCCGAGCCCAGCTAGAGACGCCCCCAGCGTCACGATTTTTTCGCCACGTCTCAGAGCCCCGGATCATCAGGGGTAACTCGGGTCAGGGATAACTCGGGTTCTTTTGTTTCGGGAATCCAAGCCCGAGTTACCCCGGACCCGAGTTACCCCGGATAACTCAGGCGCCCAAACGTCGATCCCCAGAGGTCTCGGCCCATTTCCCGGGACTGGCTTCTCCTCCTGCGTCGTTTCCGGGCGGCCCCGAGGCCCGGTTGGAGTGCCCCCGGGAGCCGAACATGGCGCAAGACCTCCCGTCGTGATTTTTATTCGCGACGCGCGAGCACGTCTGGCCCAGACACCCTCGAGTCATGAAAAAATCACGACGGCAAGTTTTTCGCTATTGTCGGCCTCCGGGGGCCCTTACTGGCCCTCAGGACCGTCAAAAAACGACTCAGGATGAAAAACCGGTCCCGGGGAATCGGTCCGGACCTCTGGGGGTCGCGTCATGAAAAAATCATGACGTCGGGGGTCTGGGGGGGAGGGGCAAAAAAAAGGGGAAAGGAGGACGCCCGCCGCGCTCGGGCCAGAAAGCCTCGATCCGAGGGGGTGTGTCCAGCAGTGGCGAAGCGTCCTGGCTGGCCCATGGCCCTACCGAACAATGCTCTAAGAACCCGTTTGTGGTTTCCACGAAGTGTTCTTAGAACATTTCTGGCGGAGTCTGTTTTGTTTTGCCGCATCGGGTCGATGTTCTAAGCACACTGTTTTTGTTCTTGGAACATGCTTGGGGTCTCAGAGCATCTCGTGGTAGGGCTGTAGTAATGCCCGGACGGTCGGTCCCTGCTCAAGGTCTGGGATCCGACCTCGCGGCTCGATCCATTAACGGGCGAAGAACGGTATAACATAATTTTTGTTCGCTGTCGGGGGCGCCTGTCCCAGGGCGGCTGGAAAGTTTATACCCTTACGGTGCCAACGTAGGGGTATAAACGTTCCAGCCGCCCAGGGACAGGCGCCCCCGACAGCGAACAAAAATTATGTTAGACCGTTCTTCGCTCGCTGAATCCAGCTCGCTGAATCCAGCTCGGGCCCGCCAGCAGCGCGCGCACCAGGCGCAGCCCCGGGCAGACGCCGCCCCGGCGCGGGGCCGCCGCCGAGGCGCTGAGGGGCGCCTCGCCCGAGGGAGCTGCCCGCCGCGGGGCGGTGGCCCCGGGGGCCCTGCCGCGGGCAGGGCGCGCGAGGAAAGAGGCCGGTCCGGCGTTGTGTGTCTGTGTGTGTGTGTGTGTGTCCCAGAGATCCAATGCACTGAAAAAATCAAGACGGAGGTTTTTCTCAGTTTTCGGCCTCTAGGGGCCCTCGCCGGGCCCCTGGACCGTTAACGAACAGCTCAGGAGGAAAAGCCGAACCCAGGGCATGGGTCGAGACTTCGAGGGATGGACAAGAATCACGACGTCGGATCTCTGGGGTGTGTGCTGCCTGCCTTGCCCCGCCAGGTGCCCCGTGAGGGCCCGGCGACCTCGCTCTCTTACCCTGCGCGCGCCCGCGGGGCTTCCAAGGCGTCCTGCGGCTCGGCCCAGGCTGCGACGCTCAGGACGTGCGTGTGTGTGTGTGTGTGTGTGTGTGCTCCCTTGATGGTGGCTCTGGGCTGTTGATCCCTTGATGTGTGTGTGTGTGTGTTAGGCTCTTGGCTGTGGATCCCTTGATGGTGGCTCTCGCTCGCTGCTCCCCTGGCAGCAGCCCCCCCTCGCGAGTTGGGCTCTTGGCTGTGTGGTGGACGGATCCGTGCCTCCACGCCGCGTGCTCTGTCCCAGCCGCGCGCGTCTCTTCGTCCTGCTCCGCCGCGACGCTGCGCGCGTGGCATCGACGCGACACATAGTTTTGTGTGTGTGTGAGTGTGTGTGTGAGTGTGTGAGTGTGTGAGAGTGTGCGTGTGCGTGCGTGTGTGTGTGCGCGCGTGAGTGTGTGTGTGTGTGTGAGAGTGTGTGTGTGTGTTTGTGTGTGATTGTGTGTGTGAGAGAGTTAGCGTGTGTGCTTGCGTATGTGTGTGTGTGTGTGTGCGTGGGGCTCTCCCGCACCGCTCTGCGTGGCTTCGGCGAATTCCACGTGCACTGGCTCTGGCCCTTTTGTTTCGCGACTGCACGCGTCAGCCCCATCCTGACCATCCACCTATGCCTGGTGGTGATGGTTCTTGGCGTGTCACGCACTAGAACCGACGCTGCGCGCTTGGCCGCGACGCCAAACATAGTTTTGTGTGTGTGTGTGTGTGTGCGTGTGAGTGTGTATGTGTGTGTGTGAGTGTGAGTGTGTGTGTGTGTGAGTTTGTGTGTGAGTGTGTGTGTGTGTGTTTGCGTGTGTGTGTGCGTGGGGCTCTCCCGCACCGCTCTGCATGGCTTCGGCGAATTCCACGTGCACTGGCTCTGGCCCTTTTGTTTCGCGACTGCACGCGTCAGCCCCGTCCTGACCGTCCACCTTCTACGCCTGGTGGTGATAGATCTTGGCGTGTCACGCACTAGAACCGACGCGATACGTGAGTGTGTCTGTCTGTGTGTGTGTGTGCGCTGGCACCAGCCGCTGCCGCGGCCACCCTCGGGGCTGCTCGGGATTCACGGAGCGTGTTCCACTACTCGCAAAGTGCCTACTCGCAAACGTCCGAAAAACACATGTCCGCTCTGATGTAATTCTAGACGCTTCGCGCAACCCCACCGGCCCATCCAGAAACGATGCCCAGAGGAATTGCCTCGATCAGGGACGTGAACAGCACACAGGGGAAGGGTCCCCCAGTGGAGGCCTCTTGGAGCGTCTTGGGGGCCTGTTGGCGGTCCCGGACGCCTCTGGGCGTCCCGGCCGCCGCTGCCTCGCCTTCCCGGCTTCTCCAGCGGCCAGAGTCGCTGGGCGTCCCGGCCGCCGCTGCCTCGCCTTCCCTTCCTCCTCCCTTCCTCCACCTCCCTCCTCCCTCCTCCTCCTCCTCCTCTCCCCCCTCCTCCTCCCGCCCCTCCTCACCTCCCCCTTCTCCTTCTCCTCCTCCTCCTCCTCCTCCTCCCTCCTCCCTCCTCCTCCTCCTCCTCCTCCCTACCCTCCTCCTCCTCCTCCTCCTCCTCCCTCCTCCCCTCCTCCTCCTTCCTCCTCCTCCTCCTCCTCCTCCTCCTCCTCCTCCTCCTCCTCCTCCTCCTCCTCCTCCTCCTCCCCTCCTCCTCCTCCCCCTCGTCTCTTCTGCCCTGCTCCTCCTGGTTCGGCCCGGCGGCCGCCCCCGACCCCCGACGCCGTCGCTCTTTCGCAGCGTCGACCCCGGGGAACATCGACCCGTTCCCTGGGACCGCTGGGGCCGCCTCTTCACCCCGAGCCTTCTAGGGGGCCACATGCGAACCCTACCCCTACCCCCCACTGTTTCTGAGGAAGAGGAGCGCGGAGGAGGAGGAGGACGAGGAGGAGGAGGTAGGAGGAGAGCTCCAGCGTGCTGAAGCACTCCAGGCGGAGCGCAGTCAGGCGTCGCCGGGTCCCGGGGGTCTGTCGAGAAACTGGGAGCCAGATGCGAACCCTACCCCTACCCCCCACTGTTTCTGAGGGGGGCAGGGGTAGGGTTCGCATCTGGCCCCCCAGTCTCTCGACGGACCCCCGGGACCCGGCGAGGGCCTGGCGACTGCGCTCCGCCTAGAGTGCTTCAGCACGTTGGAGCTCTCCTCCTACCTCCTCCTCCCCCTCCTCCTTCTCCGCGCTCCTCTTCCTCCTCCTCCTCCTCCTTCTCCGCGCTCCTCTTCCTCCTCCTCTTCCTCCTTCTCCCTCCTCCTCCTCCTCCTCCTCCTCCTCCTTGCTCATCCGGCCTCCTCCTTCTCGCGCGCGCTTCCCTCGCCCTCTCCTCGCCGGGCCTCTCGCGGGCCCGCTCGCGCGCGGCGCTGCTCGCCGGCGTGCCCCGTGCTCTCCTCGAGCGTGGGCGGGGCCTGCTCGTGGTGCCGGCCCGCGGGCTGCCCCCGGGGGCTCGCCTGCGGCGGGTGTTGGCCCGGGGCCCTCTCTCGCCAGAGGTGGGCTCCCAGCCCCGAGACCCTCTCAGGTCAAGAACGAAGATCTCGACGGGGTTTTATTATTATTATTATTATTCTTATTCTTACTAATTTTATCTTCATTATTTTCATTGCTAGCATTATTGTCATGGTTCTTCTTATTATTTCTAGTGCTATTACGATGACTATTACTATTACTATCCTTATTACTATTAGTATTACTTGTACGATTACTTTTACTATTCCAAATACTATTACTATTACTACTAATATCACTATTACTATTATTATTACTGTTACGAGTACTATTACTATTACGTTTGCTATTACAGTACTATTGCCATTACTGTTGCGATTGCTAGTGCTATTGATAGTACTATTTCTATTACTGCTCATGTTACTATTACTATTACTATTACTGGTACTGCTGCCATTACTATTACTACTACTAGTATTAATACTAGTACTAGTACTTTTACCATTACTACTACTACTATTACTATTACTAGTACTAGTACTATTACTAGTACTATTACTATTACTATTATTATTTCTATTACTATTACTATTACTATTACTATTACTATTACTATTACTATTACTATTACTATTACTATTACTATTACTATTACTATTACGATTACTCTTTATATTACTGTTACTATTACTATCATTATTACTATTATTATTACTATTACTATTATTATTACTAGTACTATTACTATTACCATTACTGTTGGTGCTAGTATTACTAGTATTACTATTGCCATTGCTATTACTATTACTATTACTATTACTACTACTACTATTACTATTACTATTACTATTACTATTACTATTACTATTACTATTAATATTACTATTACTATTACTATTAGTATTTTTAATACTATTACTATTGCTATTACTATTACTGTTACTATTACTCGTATTATTAGTACTATTACTATTACTAATACGATTACTAAGATTAGTATTACTATTACTATTTCTATTATAATTACTATTACTATTACTATTACTATTACTATTACTATTACTATCACTATTACTATTACTATCATTATTACTATTACGATTACTATTAACATTCGTATTACTACTCTTATTACTACTACTATTACTATTACTATTACTATTACTATTACTATTACTCTTAATGATACTACTACTATTACTATCACGATTACTATTACTATTACTCGTACTATTACTATTACTATTACTATTACTACTACTACTGCTATTATTATTACTATTACTATTACTATATTATTACTATCACTATTATTATTACTTCTAGTTTTACTATTATTGTTACTGTTACCATTACTATTATTGTTATCACTATTAAATCAGGATTACTGTTACTATTTCCATTGCTATTTCTATTACTTTTGCTATTACTAGTATTATCACTATTAGTAGTAATATTCGTATTACTAGTATTTCCCTACCTAGGCCCTGCCTAGAAGGGTTCTTGCTCTCTTAGCTTAAAGGGGCCGGGCAGTGGAAAGCGCCCCGGGCGGTTCCCCCAGTCCCCTGGGAGCGGTTCCCCCCAGTCCCCTGGGAGCTTTAGCTTTGGCTGTAGCTTTAGCTTTAGCTTTAGCTTAGCTTTAGCTTAGCTTTAGCTTAGCTTTAGCTTAGCTTTAGCTTAGCGTTTCGCTTAGCGTTTCGCTTAGCGTTTCGCTTAGCTTTAGCTTAGCTTAGCTTAGATTGAGCTTAGCTGTAGCACAGATGTAGCTTAGCTTTAGCCTAGCTTTAGCTTAGCTTTAGCTTAGCTTTAGCTTAGCTTCAGCTTAGCTTTAGCTTAGCTTTAGCTTAGCTTTAGCTTAGCTGTTGCTCAGCTTTAGCTTAGGTTTAGCTTAGCTTTAGCTTAGCTTCAGCTTTGCTTTAGCTTAGCTTTAGCTTAGCTTTAACTTAGCTTTAGCTTAGCTTTAGCTTAGCTTTAGCTTAGCTTTAGCTTAGCTTCAGCTTAGCTTTAGCTTAGCTGTGGCTTAGCTTTAGCTTAGCTTTAGCTTCGCTTTCGCTTAGCGTTACTGTTACTACTAATGCTGCTTTCCTAGGGGTTCCAACTCCTAGGTAGGGTCGCACTGGGATACTTTATTATGATAAGTATGTGTCTTGTTATATCAGGTTTATCTCAATATTACCAGTATTACGATTTCTGTTATTATTCTGATGATATATTCATATATATATATATATGTATTGCGATTTTCGGCCTCCAGGGGCCCTGACGGGACCCCGTGACCGTCAAACAGCTGCGCAGGACGAGGAGCGGGTCCTGGGGACGGGGTCGAGACCTCGGGGGGTCGACGGTGCGAGAAGAATTCCCAGCCTCGGAGGTCTGTGCCCCTGGCCCGGGCCCACTCGACCGGTTCGGCCGCTGCTCGGCGGCTTCTTCCCCGCGTTCCTCCTTCCTCGCCGGTCGTGCTGGCCGGTCGTGCCGCCTCCTTCCTCGCTGCTCGGCGGCTTCTTCCCCGCGCTCCTCCTCCTTCCTCGCTGCTCGGCGGCTTCTTCCCCGCGCTCCTCCTCCTCCTTCCTCCTCTTCCTTCCCTCGCCGGTCGTGCTGGCCGTTGGCCCTTGCGCCCATCTCTCTCTCTCTCTCTCTTACTCGCGTCGCTCTGCCTCCTGTCCCTGCGGCGCCTGCGTGCGTTCTCTCGGAAGAGTCGGGCTGCACCGCGGCTTCACACGGAGGCGGATTAGCTCTGAGGGCGTCCCCCTTTCGTTGAACCCCTGACTGGTCCATGCAGCGCGTCGTAGGGAAGTGCGTGTGCGTGTGCGTATGCGTATGCATGCGTGTTTGTATGTTTCCCTCCCTTTCCTCTCTCTCTCTCTAGATAAATGTGTGTATTTATGTGTGTATATATATATATATGTATATATAAATATATGTATATATATATATATATGTTTGTGTGTGTTTGTGTGTGTGTGTGTGGGTTGTTTGGCGCCGCGCGCCCCCGGAGAGGTCCTTGGGCAATCTGTCGGGAGGGGCGCGGAGCGGGGCGGGGGCACCCAGACCCCGGACACCCAAGCGTTGAGTCGGGCGTGTCCCTCCACGGGAGGAATATTCCAAGACAGTCAGAGAATTGTCTGGGGACGATTTCTTTCTTCAAAATTCCAAAATAGTCAACATTCTGGGAATATTGTTGAAGACTTGTTGGATATTTCCCTACCTAGGCTCTGCCTAGAAGGGTTCTTACCCTGTGTGCTTAAAAGGGCCGGGCAGTGGGTCCCGCCCCCAGCGGTTCCCCCAGGATCCGCCCCGCGGTTCCCCCAGTGACGCTCCCTTAGCTTAGCGTTGCGTATCTCATTTTAGCTTAGCTTATTTCCTCTTAGCTTCGCTTAGCTTCATCTTAGCTCAGGTTTATCTTAGCTTAGCTTACCTTCGTCTTAGCTTCTCCGAGCTTTAGCATAGCAGAGCACAGCATAGCATAGCGTAGCACAGCATAGCGCAGCACAGCATATCATAGCAAAGCCCAGCATAACATAGCATAGCGCAGCATAGCATAGCATATCACAGCATAGCATAGCGCAGCACAGCACAACACAGCATAGCACCGCGCAACATAACATAACATAGCATAACAGAGCATAGCATAGCAAAGCAGCAAAGCAAAGGCAAAGCAACAGCAGCGACAGCAAAGCAAAGCACAAGCAACGCAAAGCAAAGCAAAGCAGAAACAAAGGCAAAGCAAAGGAAAGGCAAAGCAACAGCAATGTGCGACAGATGCCGAGCTGGCCTCGATGGCCGGACCGGAGCCCCCGCAAGCAATGCCTTCCGTAACCATTTCGGCTCAAGTCCGGAGGCCCTGCCACACAGCCGCCCACGCTGATGTCCCGAGGTTGGCGGAGTGAGGCGTTCAGCGGTGCTGCGCAGCCCGTCTCGGCACCAGGCACAAAGGCAAGGCAATGCAAAGCAAAAACAAAACCAATGCGACAGTGTAGATGTAGATGTAGATGTAGGTGTAGGTGTAGATGTAGATGTAGATGTAGGTGTAGATGTAGGTGTAGATGTAGATTTAGATGTGAGCCTCGCTGTTGATGTTAACGTATATGTTGGCGTAGGTGCAGATGTTAATGTAGCTGTCGGTGTATATATAGATGTTGCTTTCCCAGATGCTCCAACTCCTAGGTCGGGTCGCACTGGGATAATTGTTTGACGATTTGTTAACTGTCGTTTAACATCGGCCTGTAAGGGGACGTACCCGACTTAACCCGAGCATGATGCAGCACATCGCGCCGGGAGGTCTTTGCCCGTTGTCGGCCCCCGGGTGCCTTCGTGAGGCGCTCGCTTGGCCTGTGGAGGAAAAGGGAGGGGCCAGGGGGGAGACAGAGTATGGCAGAGTCAGGCAGATACACATATCCGTAAGGGCTTCGCCCCCTGCCGCCAGCCCCCTCTCTCGGAGAATGGGCCATGGAAGAGCTAAGTCATGAGGCTTTGGCGCTGTCGTGCAGCAGTATCGGAACTTCATGCGAGGCCGATTCGCAATCGGCAAAACCAACTGATCACAAGAGGGGTTACCACACAGGGCGATTGGTAAGACGTGGCACCGAATTTCCGAAATGTGGCAAATCCCCTGTGTTTTTGGACCCTGACCCCGCGGATCTGCGTGAGGGGTGTCGATTTCGAGCCCCCCCAGCAATTCAGACAACGCGCCCAGGGGGTGCTAAAAATCCCGCCGTTTGGGCCTCCCCCCCTCGCGCGGTCAATCAACTAGTTACAGTAACCAGCAAGAAGCAGAACTGTAACACTGGAAACTACAAGCTACAACTGGTACTGGAAACTGCGAACCCGTGCCTCGCAGCCTGGTGGCCCCACAAGGGGGCCGGCGGATATATATATATATATGAAGAGAGAGAGAGAGAGAGAGAGAGAGAGAGAGAGAGAGAGAGAGAGAGAGAGAAAGAGAGAAAGAGAGAGAGAGAGGGAGGGGGAGAGGGAGGGGAGGGGGGATGGGGGAGAGGGTGAGAGGGAGGGGGAGGGAGGAGGAGGAGGGAGGAGGAGAGGAGGGAGGGGGGAGGAGGGAGGAGGAGAGGGAGGGAAGAGGAGGAGGAGGAGGAGGAGAGGGGGAGAGGGGGAGGGAGAGGGGGGAGAGGGGGAGAGGGGGAGAGAGAGGGGGAGGCCACTCACCAGGCAGCCCCGGGTCCAGCAGGAGCTGGCTCGGGACGCAGCGCTCCTGCCAGGGCAGGGGGGCGAGGCCCGAGGTCCGCGCTGTGGCAAAGGCACCATAACAGTGGCCAAGGACGACAAGCCCGTCCCGGGGGAAGACCCGGGGGGAAGACCCTGGAGACTCGGGGGCGGAAAAGAGGGGGGATGGATATCATGGCGGGGGCCAGGATATTTCCCCAGATTTCATGGCGCCCCTTCTTATTTCATTACGTCCCTGGCCCCCCCGCTGGGCCGCGCACGTGCCGCCGGTCATGATTTGCACCCCGCCCCTCTTGGACACCTCCCTCTTGGCCGCTTCCGAGAGGAAGACCTTGGGGGAAGACCCAGGGCCCATGACTCGTCTCCCTCAGGGCTACGTTCTATTGCTGCAAACATGGTGGGGGAGGACGGAGGGATTTGACACGGGAGAGGGGGAGGATAAATGTCCAGGGAGGGAAGAAGAGAGGTTGTTGGCTATTCTCGCTCTTCCTCCTTGCCCTCCCCTCTGGCGGCGTGATGCTCGGGAAGCGCTGGAAGGACAAAGGTCGGCGACATGAGCGTGATCTCCTTCGTGCAGGCGGTGATGGCCAGCATCCTCTCGGCCTCATAGCATAGATCCCTCGATGCAATCGAAGGGGTGGGAGGAGAAGGAGAAGGAGAAGGAGGAGGGAGGAAGAGGAAGAGGAAGAGGAGGAAGAGGTGGAGAAGCAGGAGGAGGAGGATGAGGAGGAGGAAGAGGAGGAGGAGGAGGAGGAGGAGGAGTAGGAAAAATGAGGAGGAAGAGGAGGAGGATGATGATGATGAGGAGGAGGAGGAGGAGGGGGTAGGAATAGGAGCAGGAGGAGGGAGAAAGAGGGAGAAGGAGGAGGAGGATGAGGGAGGAATTTACGTAAATTTGCCCGAAGTGCAGAGGAGAGAGGAAGAGGAGTGGGCAGGGGAATGAAGGGGGGAGGAGCAGGAGGGGAGACGGCGCAGCTGGCGACGGCCCGCGGCGGCCCCGACTTCATCTGCGCGAGCACTGATCCTCTTTCTTTGTCTTCATCCCCCACCCTTCCTTTCCCCCTTCGCCCTCCCCTCCCCTCCCCCATTTTCCTCCCCCTTCCCCCCCGTCTCCCTCTCCATTCTCCTACCGCTCTTCCGTTTTTCCCCCTTCACCGTCCTTTCCTTCTCCCTCTCCCCTCTCCCCCCTCCCCGCTCTAAGTTGGCGTGCAGATGCTGCAGAAGAGCGGTCGTGCTCAGGAATGCCATCCTACTTGGAACCATTTAGTTGGTTCGTATCGCCCGTGGTGAACAGCCAAGATCCGGGACATGGACGCCTCATGGGGATCGGCGCTCCCCCCGCTCGATTCCCCCCTCGTACCTCCCGCTTCTTACCCCCCCTTCCCTTCTTTCTGCCCCCCTTCGTGAGGAAGAGGTGGAGGAGGAGGAGGAGGTGGAGGAGGAGGAGGAGGAGGAAGAGGAGGAGGAGGAGGAGGAGGAAGAGGACCCCCCTCTGAAAGTTTCCTGTTCCTCCAATAGCCTTTTCACCCCTCTACCGGATATTCGTCCCTCCTTGTCCTCCCGCTCCTCGTCCTTTTTTGTCCACTCCTCCCTGGCATGCACCGTATTTTTCCAGAAGCGGAAATAGGAAGGTTGGGCGGTTCGTTTAGTAAGCACAACATGCCTTCTGGCACCATGGTTAACTCGACACGCTGCTACTCTACGGGCCGCGCAGCGTGATCATACGGCCGATTAAGGGGCAGGTGGACCCGCGTCCTGCTGTAGCGACATGCAGATCTTTCTCTGTCCTCCTCCTTCTCCGCCTCCTCCTCCTCCTCCTCCTCGTCCTCCTCATCATCCTCCTCCTCTTCCTTCCTCTGTCCTCCTCCTCCTCCTCCTCCTCCTCCTCTTGCTTTCTCCCTCCCTCCCTAAAGAACTCCATGGTCTTCTGGACGTTCCCAGGGCTCCCACAGAGCCTTCGGAGTCTCCTTGAGGCACAAAAAGAAAAGCAGAACACGTCCAAGATTTCCGATCAACGATTCACATTCCCTCCCCAGGCTCCCAACGTTGAGTTTTTCCCCAGCGGGTACCCCCGGAGGCATCGACCCCTTCCCCCAAAGATGCTCCCCGTCCCGAGCAGTGTTTAGTGACGCCAGGCAAGGGCGTCCCAGAGGACGACAATTTCGAAACACCTGCGGACACGATTTTTCGCGACGCGTTGGGGTTTGGGCCCGGGCTCGGAAGTAGGCAGCACAGTGGCCCCTCCAGGAGTGCGCTCTGGCAGGGACTTCCGACGACACGTAAGAGTGACCTTTCGCTGGAGTGACCTTTGGCGCGGGCGCATGTGGGCCCCCCCGGGTCGCTGAATGCGATGCGACAGCAGCGGCTTGCGCGCCTGGTGGTGTCCCCGAAGGGCGCCCCTCCTTGGCCGAGCACCAAGGGTTACTCTTGCCTGGGGCCACTCTTGCGTGCAGCCGAGGCTTGGGTTCAGTCGGGCCTGTCCCGCTACAGGAGGAGTATTCGGAAATAGGCCAAAAATTAGTCGGGCCTGTCCCTCTCCAGGAGGAGTGTTCGGAAATCGTCGAAACATCGTATGGGGACGAGTTTTGGGCTATTCTGGAGCATTGTGGGGGTATTGCTTTGACTATGTCAAATGTTTCGTCCCAATTCCGGCTGTGGGGGGACATGCCCGACCTCAGGCTTGGGGAGGCGGCTCTGCCTGCGGCGACGCGAGGCCCCCCGGAGGCCCCAGAGCTCGGTGCGGTCAGGCACGGCGGGCTTCGCGTGTCGCTCTCCGCGGGCTCCGGCCCGCCGCGCTGCGGCGCGACACGCCGTCCTCAAGTCGGGCCTGTCCCTGGACAGGAGGACAATTCAAACATCGTCAAAGAAAATAGTCTGGACACGTTTTTTTTTCTCTCACTACTGTTGAATATATGTTTGGAATTCTGTTGTGCCAATTCCTGTTCTTGGCCTAGATCCCCCCTGGCGGAGGACATGCCCGACCCGACGCTGCGAACGCCCCAGGCCCCAGAGCGACACCGTCCCGAGCCCCTCCGAGCCTCCCGCCCCGCGGAGCGGAGCGCCCCGCCACCCGCCCTCGCGGCACGGCGCGCCGGCGCGGCCGCCGCCGCGGCACGCGGGGCAGAAGCTCCCCGACCGCATGCAGAGAGCAGGAGGACCTCCTCCTCCTCCTCCTCCTCCTGCTCCTCCTCCTCCCATCTCCCTCCTCCCTCCTCCTCTCTTCTCCTCCTCCTCCTCCTCCTCCTCCCTCCTCCTCCTCCTCCTCTCCTCCTCCTCCTCCTCCTCCTCCTCCTCCTCCTCCTCCTCCTCCTCCTCCTCCTCCTCCTCCTGAGAGCGGCCTGGGGGGCGGCCAAGGGCACGCGGCAGGAAGGCTCGCGCGCCGCCCGGCCCGCGGCGGGGCCGCCGCCCGCGGGACCCCCTGCGCGAGGTGGTCGCAGCCATCAACAGGAGCGCGGTGCTGAAGCACTGCCGGGAGCACCCCGCGCTCCTGGCGCGGCCGCCGGGCTACCGGGTGCGCATGGGCTTCGGCCTGCACTACGGCTGGGCGATCGAGGGCGCTTCCGGGCGGCCTTCGAGGCTTTCGTTCGGGGGGGGAGGGAGGAGGAGGAGGAGGAGGAGGAGGAGGAGGAGGAGGAGGAGGAGGAGGAGGAGGAGGCGCAGGAGGAGGAGGAGGCGGAGGAAGAGGAGTCAGAGGAGGAGGAAGAGGAGGGGGACGAGGAGGAGGAGGACGAGGGAGGATGAGGAGTGAGGAGTGAGGAGTCAGGAAGAAGGAGGGAGGAGGAAGGAGGGAGAAGAAGGAGGGAGGTAGGATGAAGGAGGAAGGAGGAAGGAGGACGGAGGAAGGAGGGAGGAAGGAGGAAGGAGGAAGGAGGGATGAGGAGGAGGAAGAGGAGGAGGAGGAGGAGGACTACCCGTGGAATACCCTGAGAAGTACCAGTCGTCAACAACAAGCAAGTTCGCTTACCCATCGTGCACATGAGAATACGCCATCGTCTCCACCAGCCGCAGTGAGCAGGCGCTCCTCCTTCAAGAAGCAAGGTGCGCAGATGCGACAAGCTCGCAATCACGGCCTTCCAACGAAGGCTCGGCAAGGACACAGACAACTTAGGGTACATCCAGGCAGACAACAGGGACGGGCGGGCCACCTAAAATCTCATTGGCTCGCAGCCCTCATCTCTGTGCGGCGCCACTCAACTCGCACCTTCACGAGCCTCGCCGCCTGACAGTTTTCGAGTTACGGTGGAGGCCCAAACCAAGAAGCACCCTGCTTGCCTCCAGGGTGTCCTGGATTTCCTGGATTCCCATGGTCTTGCCAGGGACAGCGTGACGCTCCCACGCCAAAAACCCATGGACGCCCTGGGCTTCCAGGGCTGGGTTTCTTGCGCAAGGTTGCTTGTGGACGGGCTCCTGCCGTGCGTCCTCGGACCACGACGCGCCCCGCTCTGGCGGCGCCGCCCCTCCGGCAGCCTCCGCGGGGAACCGCTCCCACGGCAGACAGCCCGCCCCCACGCATGCCAGGACGGGCCGGAGGTTGAGAGACCTCCTGCCCTGCCACGTCGATTCAGGAAGTGGCCGTTCTCGGCTCGCGAGAGGGCGTCGCGGCCGTCATTTTTGCGGGCCCAGGTCCGTCGGTTTCGGTCCCAGGCCGTTTTCACTAAGGGGAGGTTTACTGAAGGGAGGTTTGTCCACCGCCGAACATTGTCCCTCGATCCTGCCCTCGATCCTCCTCCTCCTCCTCCTCCTCCTCCCCCTTCTCCCTCTACCTCACTCCTCCTCCTCATCATCCTCCTCCTTACTCCTCTCCCCCTCGCTCCTCCTCCTCCTCTCATCCTCCTCCTCCTCCTCCTCATCATCCTCCTCCTCCCTCCTCCTCCTCCTCCTCTCTCCTCCTCCTCCTCCTCTCTCTTCCTCCTCCTCCTCCTCCTCCTTCTCCTCCTCCTCCTCCTCCTCCTCCTCCTCCTCCTCCTCTTCTTCCTCCTCTCTTTGTTCGGGGGGGGCCGTCGCTGGCGCCCGGGTGGTTTGAGGAGACCGGGCCTGGCCCTGGCCCCGGGCAGGCCGGGCGGGGGTCTCCAGCGAGCCGCCCGCCGAGGGCCCGCCGCCCCCCCCCACGCGCGCCAGGGCGGGGCGCCCTGGCCTCGAGACGTGCAACGAGAAGGGGGGGGCGTGCGACGAGGGGAGGGAGGGGAGAGGAGGAGGAGGAAGGAGGAGGAGGAGGAGGGAGGGAGGAGGAGGAGGAGGAGGAGGAGGGAGGAGGACGAGGAGGAGGAGGAGGGGAGAAGGGGGGGGGCGTGCGACGAAAGGGGGGGGGGGGGGCGTGCGACGAGAACGGGGGTGGGGGGATAGCCCCAGGAGGAGAGGGAGGAACGCTGTAGTTCAGTTCCCCAGTGCGCCCCGTGCCCTGCCTATAGTGACACAGCGCGGCGTAGAAGTGGATGAGGAAGAAGAGCAGCAACACCATTAGCAGCAGAAGCAGGATGAGGAACAGGAGGAGGGCGAAGATGATGATGCTGATGACGCTGATGATAATGATGATGATGATGATGATGATGATGATGATGATGATGATGATGATGATGATGATGATGATGATGATGATGATGATGATGATGATGATGATGATGATGCTGATGCTGATGATGATGATGATGATGATGCTGACGATGATGATGATGCTGCTGATGATGACGATGACGATGACGATGACGATGACGATGATGATGATGATGATGATGATGATGATGATGATGATGATGATGATGATGATGATGATCATGATGATGAGGAGGAGGATGCTGCTGATGATGATGCTGCTGCTGCTGATGATGATGATAACCATGTACCACGGAGAATACTCCCACAGGGATAATAAAGTTCGGGGTCGCGGGGGGGTTATAAATGTTGCCTACCGGAGGCCAGCATGTGGGAGGAGAAAGAGATGATGTTAAGAGGACCGAAAGCCGAGGATCGAGGATCGAGAATCGAAGTCCGAGGATCGAGGATCGAGATCCCAGAGTCGAGGATCGAGGTCCGAGGATCGACGGCGGCGAGGTCCGAGGAACGAGGATCGAGGTCCGAGGGTCGGAAATCGAAGATCGAGGATCGAGGTCCAGGGTGCCAGGGGGAGAAGGAGGAAGACAGATAGAGACAGAGACAGAAAGGTACATACAGTTAGAGAGAGAGAGAGAGAGAAGTAGAGAAAGATAGACAGACAAAAGGAGAGAGGAGGAGGAGAAGGAGGAGGAGGAGAGGGAGGAGGAGGAGGAGGAGGAGAAACGCCAAATATCCAAACCTATTGAATTTTAGTTGTAAATAAACAATGGAAATTCAGATTTTCATCTGCTCGTGTAGGGCAGCTCACGTGCCTCGATTTTCGTGGATAGTAAACCGCAGCGATAGAAAAGCCCAGGGTGCCAGGGGGAGAAGGAGGAAGACAGATAGAGACAGAGACAGACAGATACAGATAGTTCGACAGGGAGAGAGAGAGAGAGAGAGAGAAGGAGAGAAAGATAGACAGACAGGAGGAGAGAGAGAGAGAGAGAAGGAGGAGGAGGAGGAGGAGGAGGAGGAGGAGGAGGAGGAGGAGGAGGAGAAAAGCCAACATTCCAAACCTATCAAATTTAGTGTGTAAACAAACAATGGAAATTCAGATTTTCATCTGCTCGTGTAGGGTGCCTCATGTGCCTCGTTTTCCGTGGATAGTAAACCACAGCGATAAACAAAAAAAGTTCCGGGGCCAGGGGGAGAAGGAGAAAGACAGAGAGGGAGAGGGACAGAGACAAAGAGAGAGAGAGAGGGAGAGATATATATATATAGAGAGAGAGAGAGAGAGAGAGAGAGAGAGAAACAGGAGGAGGAGGAGGAGTAGGAGGAGGAAGTCTCTCATCGACAGGTCTCTCGCTTCGCTTGAGACATCCTCGAAGAATGGTTGGTTCCGCTTGAGACATCCTTGACACATTGATCGTTTCGCTTGAGGCTGCCTCCAAAATTGTTGGTTTCGCTTGAGACATCCTCGAAAACGTGTTCGCTTCGGATGATGTTGCTATCTCAACATAATGTTAACCTCGATGGTGAACTTTTCACAGTGATAAAAAAAAGTTCGGCCTCCGCGCCTCGCGCCCCTGACCAAACTCTTCTTGGCCGTGGATAATCAACTCTAGCGTGGAAAGGGGGGGGGTCCTTTATTATCATCGGCATGCGGTTAAGGAGTTGGAGGAGGAGGAGGAAGAGGGGGGGGAGGAGGAGGAGGAGGAGGAACATGGAGAGGAGCAGGACCGCCCAGAGTCAGCTGGAGCCTGGGAACTATGGTGGTGTGGCGACTGGTTTTCCAGCTTGTCGCGCATTTCCGCGAACGGGCTTTGGACCCTGGGAATTTCACCAGATGGAGCTCATCTTTCGTGCTTGTACCTGTTTTCAGCGACGGGTGAGCCGCCAGTCGCTCGGGACAAGCAGGCCTGGGCGTGGTCCCGCCTCGACCCACCGCGTGCGGGGCGACATTCTTCTCTCTGCTGGCCTGAACCTTGCCGGTGCGTGGCTGCTGCAGTGCCGTCCTATATATGTATATATATATACACATATGTGGTCGCTGCCAGAAGCGGCTGAGGACAGTGCCCGAGCTGCGAGGGCGCTCTTACTTTCAACTCACAAGGCTGTACAGTAAGTCGTTGGACACTGTGCAGCGCGGAAGCACGAGTGATATGCACATATATATATATACATATATGGTTATATACACATATATTTATATACAGACATACACCTCTCTCTATATAGTCATATATATATATATATGTATATATGTATATGTAGATGCATATGTAAATGAATATATATATATATATATATATATATATGTATAGTTGGCGCGAGCCGCCCTGGGAGTACAGCGCCTCGGGACCGTGGCGTGTGCAGCTCACCCGTGCAGGGGCTTCCTGCCTGCGTGCGGGCCTCGAGGTCCTCAGCATCGACCCCGCTCGGGAAATCCCGCCGTGGTGCGTTGAAGAGGCTGTGGTGCGTGGACGGGGGTTCTGGCCGTGGTGCGTTGAAGAGGCTGTGGTTTTGGACGTCCTCCTCCTCCTCCTCCTCCTCCTCCTCCTCCTCCTCCTCCGCATGGCTCCCCCTTCGAAGATCCACTTCCAGGCATGCCGACGGGTGAGTTCTGGACCACACCTGCACCTCCTCCTCCTCCTGCTCGTTCTCCTGCTCCTCCTCCTCCTCCTCCTCCTCCTCCTTCTCCTCCGCCTCCACCTCCTCCTCCTCCTCCTCCTCCTCCTCCTCCTCCTCATGGCTCCCCCTTCCACCCGCTCATAGTCGATCCCTGCACCACTCTAGGGTTCCATCCTAGAGTGTTTCCGTCCTGTGCAGATCTCCGTTCGCCTCCAGGCCCGAAACGGGCTTCCCGAAGCCGAAGCCCACGACGAATATCAGAATTCACGGAAAGCTAACATCAAAATGCCTCGTCTTTCTCCTGATCGTAGCTTATGGCATTGTGTCCGATGGTCCGAGCTATCAAGCCCCCCCCTGGCGGCCTTCGCTGGCCGTTGGGGGGGCGACAGAAGAGGGGCCATCCAGACGCAAAAGATGGGGAGGAGAGGGGGGCAGGAGGGCGGATGGAGGGAGAGGGAACCTCCTAAGTTGGGGCCCGAGTACGGAGAGGAGGAAGGGGGCACTCCTCCTTCTCCTTCTCCTCCGCCTCCGCCTCCGCCTTCTCCTTCTCCTCGCCCCCCTGGAGCCGCCTGGGGCTCGAACGCCCAGGGCCTCGCGAGCCCCTCGAAAAAGGGCTGCTGGGGGCGGGGGGAGCAGGGCGGCGCCCGCGGCTCTCCCCCCTCCGGCGAGAGGCCCGCGCTGCAGCGCGGGGCCCGCATGAGGCGCGCGCGCGCGGGGGGAGGAGAAGCGAACCCTTCAGTCCAAGAAGACAAGACGGCACAAACATACACTTCCCCTCCGCGACATTCTCCGTTGCAGCCCCTGCCCCCCTCCTCGCCTCATATGTCGCGCCCCTTGCTTCGAGAAGGTGGTTGAGGAGGAGGAGGAGGAGGAGGAGGAGGAGGAGGAAGGAGGAGGGGGAGGGGGGGGAGGGGGAGGGGGACAAGCTAGGTGCGCTCGCGTCATATCTGACATCCTACCCCTCCCTCCCATCCCTTACCATGGCGCAGAGCCCCTCTCTACTCGCACAGTCGGATGTCGAGCAGGGCAATGACCCCGAAAGGGTACGCGATGCATTGTAGATCACGGCATGGCATGGCGTAGAAGAGCACCGCAAAGCGTAGTATCAACCTAGCATTGCATTGCATGCCGTGGCATGGCACGGGAAATGACGCCAGCGCTGCAGCGGGAGCACGAGTCGAAACGAGCGGAAGCGCGGAAATGAGGCCAGCGCTGCAGCGGGAGCACGATTCGGAACGAGCGGAAGCACGGAAATGAGGCCAGCGCTGCAGCGGGAGCACGATTCGGAACGAGCGGGGCCCGAAAATGAGGCCGGCGCCTCAGCGAGAGCAGCATGTTGAAAAAATGCATGCGAAAACCCAACTCCGGGGAAACCTGTGTGCAAAAAAAAAACAGTACGCGGGGGGGGGTCGGACACTCCCAGGCCGTCATCAGGGGAAGAGGGAGAGTAGTATTCATATTGAGTAATGGCAGGGGAGGAGGAGGAGGGGGAGGAGGAGGAGGAGGAGGAGGCGGAGGAGAAGGGGGAGGGGGAGGGGGAGGGGGAGGAGGAGGAGGAGGAGGAGGAGGAGGAGGAGGAGGAGCAGGAGGAGCAGGAGGAGGAGGGGGCCCCTCCTCTGCGGTCTTGGCCCACCCCGTCACCCGCCGTCCGCCGCCGCCTGTCGCCCGCCCCCCGCCGTCGCCGGTCGTCCGCCCTCGCCATCGGCGTCCTCGCATGCTTTGCTGCATGCGTTTCGTTCCTTCGCCGTCGGTCGTTAAAGTTAGGTATTTCTAAACTCCCAGATCAAGACCTCCTTTGGCCGCCTTCCCACTTCAGGAGTCGAGCGGTTTTCACTCTTCCCTCATCGTTGGGCGGCGGGCGGAAGCCCAGTCTACGTCCAACGCCTTCCTGCTTCACGTCTTTACCTACGTCTTCCGACCGACGTGTAACGTCTTGCTCCACCTCCCCCATCGGCTATTTTTTTTTGGGGGGGGGGATTCCAGGTTTCGGGGGCCCGTTTCCGGCCTGGGGGGGGACCCTTCGGACGCCGATGAGGGGCGAACAGCGACGGGGCTGGATGAACCTTAGGATACGTCCAGGGACCGATGTAGAGCGGATGGGAGGAGGAGGAGGAGGAGGAGGAGGAGGAGGAGGAGGAGGAGGAGGAGGAGGCGGAGGGGGAGGAGGAGGAGGCGGAGGGGGAGGAGGGGGAGGAGGAGGAGAGATGAGGAGGAGGGAGCAGGAGGATAATCATAAGTTCGAGCTTCGACATGTGTGTTTGCCCAACCATCCTGTGGTGTTGGTCCTCGTTGAAGGGATCGCCTCGCGTTCCACCCTATCGCCTCCTCCCCCATCCTCCATCATCATCCGCATCAGCAGCATCACAATTACCATCATCATCATCATCATCATCATCATCATCATCATCATCATCATCATCATCATCATCATCATCATCATCATCATCATTATCCTCCTCATCATCATCATCACTATCATCATCTTCATCATCATCATCATCATCATCATCATCGGTATCGTCGTCATCATCACCGTCATAATCACCATGATCATCGTCATCATCATCATCGTCGTCGTCGTCGTCATCGTCGTTGTCATGATCATCAAAATAATCGCCATGAAGTGCACTATTATCATCAATACCACCACCACCATTATCATCATCACCACCATCATCATCAGCATAAGCATGATCATGATCATCATCATCATCATCATCATCGGCATCGCAATCACCATCCTCATTATCATATCCATCATCCTCATCATCATCATCACCATCGCCACCAGTATCACGCCATCGTTATCGCCACCATCACCATCACCATCAGCATTATCATCATCAGCATCATCACCGTCACCATCATAATCGCCACCATCATCATCACCATCACCGTCATCATCAACATACTCACCATCATCATCATCATCATCATCACCATCATCATCATCGCCGTCATCATCATCAGCGTCATCACCATCATCATTACCCCCGCTATCCTTTTTCATCATCACCATCGACATTATTTTCACCATCCTCATCATCATCAGCACCAACGCCATCAACATCATCACCATCATCATTCGCACCGTCACCATCACCATCCGCATCATCTCAATAATCATCATCATCATCACCATCATCATCATCATCATCATCATCATCATCATCATCATCGCCGTCATCATCATCAGCGTCATCACCATCATCATTACCCCCGCTATCCTTTTTCATCATCACCATCGACATTATTTTCACCATCCTCATCATCATCAGCACCAACGCCATCAACATCATCACCATCATCATTCGCACCGTCACCATCACCATCCGCATCATCTCAATCATCATCATCATCATCATCATCATCATCATCATCATCATCTTCATCATCATCATCATCGCCCTCATCATCACCAGTAGAGCCGTCACCCTCGTCATCATCATTGTCGTCATCATCATCATCAGCATCAGCATCATCATCATCGGCGTCGTCGTCATCATCATGACTACCATCATCATCATCATCATCATCATCATCATCATCATCACCAGCCGCAGCAGCAGCATCATCGTCATTATCACAGCTGTCATAATCAACATCATAGCTACCATGTTCGGCACACCCCTCACACGTTTCGTGGGCCTCGATGGAGCTCCACCGAAGGCCCAAGTGGCAGCGCCCGCATGCCGTTCCACTCCAGATTTCGGCGCACACCTCACACGTCTTGTGGCCTTATAGGGAGTTCCACCGAAGGCCCCAGTGTCAGCGCCCGCATGCAGTTCCCCCCCCCAATGTCGGTGCACCCCTCACACGTTTCGTGCACCCATAGGAAGCTCTACCGAAGGCCCCAGTGGCAGCGCCCGCATGCGTTTCCTCTCTCATTTTGGCGCACCCCTCACACACCTCGTGGCCCCATAGGGAGCTCCACCAGAGGCTCCAGTGGCAGCGCCCGCATGCGGTTCCACCCTGAATGTCGGCGCACCCCTCACAAGCATCGTGGCCGCATAGGGAGCTTCAACGAGGGCCCTAGTGGCAGCGCCCGAATGCCTTTCCACCTTGAATTTCGGCCCAGCCCTCACACTCTTCGTGGTCCCACAGGGAGCTCCACCGACGGCCCCAGTGACAGCGCCCGCATGCGGTTCCACCCTGCATTTCGGCACACCCCTCACACGCGTCGTGGTACCATAGGGAGCTCCACCGAAGGCCCCAGTGGCAGCGCCCGCATGCCGTGCCACCCCAAGTGTCGGCGCACCCCTCACACGTTTCGTGGACCCTTAGGGAGCTCCACCGACGGCCCAAGTGGCAACGCCCGCATGCGGTTCCACCCTGCATTTCGGCGCACCCCTCACCCCTCATGCGTTTCGTGGCCCCACATGGGGGCTCTACCGACCGCTCCAGTGGCAGCGCCCGCATGGCGTGCCCGTGCTCGTTTTGGAACACCCGTCCTACGCGTCGTGGCCCCATAGAGATGTGCACCAGGGACGATGCTCACAACTGCGCTACTCCCAACCGCACATGGTTGGGCCCCTCGCCAGGATCACTGTTGTGGGTTGTGCTTGTGGTTCTATGCATTCTGTTGTTTAGGTCATCCAGGGGTCTCGTCACCACGGCTGGAGCCGCCTCGAGATGCCAGCCAAAACGCTCCCTTGGTCATGTCTGGGGGCCTCATTCTTGAGAGGAGGAGGAGGAGGAGTAAGAGGAGGAGGAGGAGGAGGAAGAAGACGAGGAGGAAGAGGAGGAGGAAAAGGGGAGAGGGATGATGATGATGCTGATGATGATGATGACGATGATGATGATGATGATGCTGATGCTGGTGATGATGATGATGATGATGATGATGATTATGATGATGATGATTCTGATGATGATGATGCTGAGGATGACGATGATGATGATGATGATGATGATGATGATGATGATGATGATGTTGTTGATTATGATGATCATGAGGATGAGGATGATGATGATGATGAGGATGAGGATGAGGATGAGGATGAGGATGATGACGATGATGATGCTGATGATGCTGCTGATGATGATACTGATTGTCATGATGATGATGAGGAGGAGGAGGAGAAGGAGGAGGTCCTCAGTGCCCTGGTCCGTGAGCGTCGGGATAGCCCCCTCAAGGGGCACCGGACTTCTCTAGTCCATCTCTTGGACCGGTCGGTTCTCGTCGCCTGCTCCTGACCGTCCGTCCCCTCGTGCGTGGCTGGGCCGCTCTTCTTTCCCTCTCTTCCTTTCGGATGCAACTCCTGGGAGGTCAAGTTCTGATTTTGCCCTGGTCCGAAGTCCGGCTGTATCCGGCTTAATCCCGCTTAATCCCGCTCAATCCCGCTTTATCCCGCTTAATCCTGCTTAATCCGAAGCCCACTCTGGCATAACAGCCCCGCAATGGGGCTTAACCCTCCTTAATCTTTCCGACGAAGACCTCCCAGTAGTTGCTTCCTAACTTCCTCGGCCTCGTCCTCCTCCCTCCGCCTCGTCTCCCCCCTCCTCTCCCCCAGGGCCGCTGGCCTGGCGGGAGCGGTCGCGCTCCACCTCGCCGCGGCGGTCATCGACGCCCAGGTGCCCTGGCCGCAAGTCGGGCCCGTCCCTCTACAGGAGGAATGCTCAAGAACAGTAAACAACATAGTTCGAGGACGACTTTTTTTTTGGGACTATGTTTGAGCATGTTGGGGTATTCGTTGAGGTTTTTTTTTTTGGTTCGCCCCAAATCCCCCTGTAGGGGGCAGGCCCGACCCAATCCTGGCCGAGGAAGCCCACGGGGGGAGCGCCGGCCGCCGGAGGCCGCCGAGCGATCCACGGCCGCCCCTCGGCGGCAGGCCGCGGCGGGGCGCCGAAGGCCTGCCGCGCTCGGCGCGGCGGCGGCGCCCCCACCGAGGGGCCGCCGAGGGGCCGCCGAGGGGCCGCCGAGGGGTGCCGAAGGGCCGCCGAAGGGCCGCCGAAGGGCCGCCGAAGGGCCGCCGAAGGGCCGCCGAAGGGCCGCCGAGGGGTCGTGAACAACATCGCGACGGGAGATGTTCGAGGAGGAGGAGGAGGAGGAGGAGGAGGAGGAGGAGGAGGAGGAGGAGGAGGAGGAGGAGGAGGAGGAGGAGATGTTTCGCCATTTTCGACCTCTGGGGGCCCTCGACGGGCCTCGGGACCGTCAAGAAACGACTCGGGACGGAAAGCCGGTCCCGGGGAATGGGTCGAGGCTTTTGGGGGTCGACGTGAGGAAAACATCATGACGTCAGGGGATTGGGTGGCAGGACGGACGTGGAGGGGGGTTGAGCCTGCAGATACCATCGGAAGCCGTTCGAGACAGTACGGTCGGGAAGTGTTGCATAGCGTGTCGCCCTGTTGGTGTTGGCTCACCGCGCTGCGGCGGGCGGCGCGACACGCTAATCACGCCGCGGTCACCGAGAGTCAACGTGCCGAGCCTTTCCCAGCCTCCCGCCCCGCGGAGCGGAGCGACACGTTGTCCGCTTGCAGGGCGCAGCGCGTCACCGGGGCCGCTGCAGCGACTTTTTTTGATTCGCGGGTCGAGAGCGCACCTCTTCCGGTCGAAGCTAAGCGGGCCGCGCGAAGCTTGAATCAACCAGGTAAAAAGGGTGGGAAAAAGGGGGGGGCGCAGCCTCAGAACGAGGCCGGGAGGAGGCAACCGCTGCAGCGGCACGCTGCGCAGCATATCCGGACCGTGGTGCGTCCGAGTGCAAGCTGGTCGCCAGCATGCTACCGCGAGGTGCCAAGGCCGCCGCAGGACGGCCCCTCGCGGCCACGGAGCCTGCAAAAGGGGTGTGCCCGAGAGGCCAGAGCTGTTCGCAGAGCCCTGCCGCTGTACACAGACGTGTTTGAGCCGCTCGCCTCTGCGCTTCCTGTGGGCTTCTGAGGCACCGCGTCGGCTAAGTCGTCAAGGGCGCCACAAATGGGCTCCAGGAGGCGATTGATCGCCTGAGCTCTAGAGAGGGGCCGTGCTGGTTCAAGCGTGGCTCTCGCCGAAGGGAGAGATAGAGAGGGGGGCTAGAAGAGCAAACTCACTGAATCACCTACGCCGAGAGGGCGGACCTTCACCCTTCAATGTAGAGTGATCTCGCAAGTTGGTGTCGCTCGCAATGTCTCGGCGAGGATGCTCGTCCCTTTGAACGCTCAGCTCTGGGGCTCTGTGGGGCCTTGGACTCAACATGCAAGTAATTCGCTGGCCTTGAAGACATAGCTTTCATCAGTTTCTTCGACTTCGCGTCGCGGTGCGTTCTTGCTATTCTTTCCATTCGGAGTGGGTCGATTCACCCTCTGAGGGAAATTCTTTCCGAGGCGGGAGTTTATACATAACCACCGCCTGGGGGTTCGATCTTCGGGGATCTGGGCAGGCGGCGGATAAGGGTACATTCGGCACCCCTGGGGCCAGAATGTATGGCCGAGGTGTAAGATCGAGGATGGTCCGGAGATGGTACCCTACTGTGCTCCGTGTTTGTTAGATGTTCTTGTGCATCCAAGGGAGGGTACCCTTGGATGTTCTGTTTGCTTTGGCCGACGGAGGGTCTCGCGCTCTTGAGTGATGATATTATGGCATGTGTTGTGTTGTTTTTTTACCGTCGGAGGGTCCCGTGTTCTTGAAGGATTTTATTCTGGCCTTGGTCCGACTGTATCCACCGCCCGCTGGGGTACCAGGACGTCGATTCACCTGGCGGTGAATATGGCTATGTTCGCGCCTCGCATTCTTACCCTACCCCTGGAGCCAGAGTGCCTATACGACCACCCTTCGGGTGATAAGGAGGTTGTGGGGGGGGGAGAAGAGGGAGAACAGACATCTGACTCAATCGATCTCACTATCGATCTCACTCAACGGGACACCACGGGACACCACGGGACACTTATCGTTTTCATTATCGATCTCAATATCGATCTCACTCACAGGGACACCACGGGACACTACAGGCCGCCACGGGACACCACGGGACACCGCGGGACACCTCTCGATCCCACTATCGGTCTCACTATCGATCTCACTATCGATCCCACTCAACGGGACACCATAGGACACCACGGGACACCACGGGACACTACGGGACACCTCGGAACACCACAACGATCTCACTATCAATCTCACTATCGATCTCAATTTCGATGTCACTCAACGGGACACCACGGGACATCACGGGACACCTGTCGATCTCATGATCGATCTCATTATCGATCTCACTTTTTGGGATACCACGGGCCACCACTGGACACTTCGGGGCACCACATCGATCTCAGTATCGATCTCACTATCGATCTCACTATCAATCTCACTCAACGGGACACCAGGGGACACCACAGGACACCTGGCGATCCCAGTATCGATCTCACTATCGATTTCATGTTTGGGGACACCACGGACCACGGGACACCTCGGGGCACCACATCGATCTCAGGATCGATCCCACTATCGATCTCATTATCGATCTCACTATCGATCTCACTCAGCGGGACACCACGGGACACCACGGGACACCACTGGACACCACGGGACACCGCGAGACACCGCGAGCCACCGCCGGACGGACGGACGGACGGGCGGGCGGGGGAGAATCATGTGTCTTGATTTCGCCCTAGCAACGGCGGACACCACAGGACACCACGGGACACCGCGGGACACCGCGAGCCGCTGCCGGACGGGCGGGCGGAGGAGAATCATTTGTCTTGACTTCGCCCTAGCAGCGGCGGGTTCATTCCTCTCGCGCGCCCACGCAGCTTCGCCTCGCCCGCTCGCACGACACGAACGAAACGAAACGATTTTCCGCTTGGGGGTGTTCCATTGCGATCTCACCCCCCGACCTCAGATATCCAGATCCACCGCCCGCTGGGTTCCCAGGACGTCGGTTCACCAGGCGGTGGATGTGGATGGGCTCGCGCCTCGCATGTGCACTCTAGGCGATGCTGAAGAAAACCCAAGCTTTCGGCCAGAGTCTAGATTATTCTTAACGTTTCAATGTAAGTCTTAAGATTTTGATAGACATGTTGGGTTTTTGTTCAAGATCTGAGACTATGAATTTCTTAACCCATGATTTCTTAAGCATTTCGCAGGGTGTATGGATGGGTTCGCGCCTCGCATGTATTACTCATGGGAATGGCCCCTGTCCTCCTCCTCCCCCAGGTTTGTTGGTAGAAACTCCGGGAAGCTGGCCCAGGTTTCTGAAGTGGTGATTTTCTTGATCATACATAGTTTTGGCCGTATATCATCCACTCCGCGCCCCTCTAGGCCTTCCCCCCCCCCCCCCCTCGAGACACCGCTTTCCCCCCCCCCCCCCCCCCCTTCGAGACACCGCCAACCCGCCAACCCCTCGCCCCCACGCCCATTCCCTCCTCCTCCTGCTGATCTTCCTTGCTGATGCTGCGGCCTCCGCGTCCTGCCCCGATGGGCAGGGGCGGATTCCCCAGCGGAGGTCGCCCGACTCTGGCGTTCGTTCCTTCGTTCGTCCTCCTGCTCCTCCTCCTCCTCCTCCTCCTCCTCCTCCTCCTACTCCTCCTCCTCCTCCTCCCCCTCCTCCTCCTCCTCCTCCTCCTCCTCCTCCTCCTCCTCCTCCTCCTCCTCCTCCTCCTCCTCCTCCTCCGAGGATGGGTTCGCGCCTCGCATGTATTACTCATGGGAGGGCCCGTGTCCAGGCCCTCCTCGCGGGGGCGCCACCGTGGCCACGGCGGGGCGCACGTTCGCAAGCTCGTGCTCGGGGGGAAGCTCCTCGGGGCGGCGCTCTTCCCTCCCCCAATCCTCCGCTCTTCGACCCCCTACAGTCGAGCGTACACCTTAGGCGATGCTTAAGAAAACCTAAGTTTTCGGCCAGAGTCTCGATTATTCTTAATGCTTCAATGTAAATCCCAAGATTTGAATAAACATTCTGGTTTTCATTCAGAATCTGAGACTATGAATTTCTTAACCCATGATTTCTAAAGCATTTCGCAGGGTGTACAGTCGAGCGTAGGATCAAGAAACCTCCCCCCCGAAAAGCAGGGCCAGCGTATCCTGACCAACTTGCTGGAAAGCTTGCCCAGCTTCTTCGGCACGTGCGTCCCTCCAGCGTGGACAGATAGAGGTGGCCCAGGTTTGTTGGTAGAAACTCCGGAAAGCTGGCCCAGGTTTCTGAAGTGGTGATTTTCTTGATCATACATAGTTTTGGCCGTATATCATCCACTCCGCGCCCCTCTAGGCCTTCCCCCCCCCCCCCCCCCCCCCCCCCCCTCGAGACACGCTTTCCCCCCCCCCCCCCCTTCGAGACACCGCCAACCCCGCCAACCCGCCAACCCCTCGCCCCCACGCCCATTCCCTCCTCCTCCTGCTGATCTTCCTTGCTGATGCTGCGGCCTCCGCGTCCTGCCCCGATGGGCAGGGGCGGATTCCCCAGCGGAGGTCGCCCGACTCTGGCGTTCGTTCCTTCGTTCGTCCTCCTGCTCCTCCTCTCCTCCCCTCCTCCTCCTCCTCCTCCCCTCCCTCCTCCTCCTCCTCCTCCTCCTCCTCCTCCTCCTCCTCTCCTCTCCTCCTCCTCCTCCTCCTCCTACCCGCCCTACTCCTCCTCCTCCTCCGTGCTTTGGGCTGCTACGCTCGGTGTTCTACACAGGCAGGCCCCCCCTTGATCTGCTGTCGGGATTCTTTGTCAATGCCGTGCCCCTGCAAGTCTCGAGCCGCTCCCGGGGGGGGCCGGCTCTTCCCCCCGCGACTCGTTTCTGGGCGGCTTCCGGGCCGGCCGAGGGCCGGTCCTCTTTTTCGTCGCCGTCGTCGTCGTCGTCTTCCTCCTCCTCGTCCTCCTCCTCCCTCCTCCTCCTCCTCCTCCTCAAGCCATTTCGGCCTGCAGGCGCGCGCGCGCGCGCCCGTGCGGGCCGAGGCTGCAGGGCGCGCACCATCGGCGGCGGCGGGCTGGGGCTCGCTGTACGCCGACTCGCGGCTTGAGGGGGGCGGCAGCAGCCGCTGCAAAAGTCCCTGCAGCCCCAGCAGTACATGACCAGGGGCCGCGGCTGGAAGAGAGATGAGGAGGAACAAAGCTCGTGGGCGTCATGGGGTGCGCCCTGGCGCTCATCGTCGAGATCTTCCAGCTGCAGGCCGCCCAACACAAAGGGCAAGAGGCACACGCAATACCTGGTATGCCCTGTTTGTCCTATGGGCAATGGCAATTGGGTCTATTGCAATCGAGCAGGTAAGCCTGGGTGGACCAACTGCAAGTCGTGCGGATACGAGTGGAAGGCACCCAGCACTGGATCACGCGCTGAACAAGCAGAAGACGGAGGAGCCTCGGACGCTGCCAAGGCAATGGTGGAGCTCCTCAGGAAGCAGTACGTCCTGGCGCAGCAGCAGAATGACCAAGTCAAGATGGACGAGATCGTGGCGGCGTGCCCAGAGGCCAAGCCGATGGACCCCGTCGAGCCCGCTGAGCCATCCATGGGGCAGAAGCTCCAGCAAGCGGTGGCGGAGCTCAACAAGCTGCAGAAGCAACAGGACAAGCTCGCCGCGCAGCTCAAGCGGGCCACCGAGTATCGTGACGACGTGCTCTACAAGATCAGCACCAACGTGGCCGAGCTTGCGGAGGCAAAGCGGGCATTCACGGAGGCAAAAGAAGAACTGGGTGGGGAAGATGAAGTACCTGAAGCTGAGAAGAAGCCAGATGATGAAGAACAGTTCCCTACTCTCTCCCAGGAGGACCTGGCCATGCTGGACGAGAAGCAGCAGAAGGAATACGATCAGATCCAGAAAGATTACCAGCAGGCTAAGACGTTCATCAACGCAAAGAAAGAAGCTGTCCAGAATGCCAAGAAGGCGCTCGACGCTGCCAAACAGATCCACGAGAAAGCTAGTAAAAGACGTCGCGGAGGCCAAGGCGAAGCTCGTACTGACCAGGCACCTGCGGCATCAGCAATCCCTGAATCTGTCCTACCAGAGCAGCCAGCTGGAGCAGGAAAGCCTATGGATCCAGATCTCAGGTTGGCAGCCAAGTATGACCTCTCCAAGGATGACCAGGTCCAGACCTACCTCGCGGAGCTGGCCAAGATCAAGGGCAGGACCAAGGTCGCGTTGGCTACCAGGCAGGCACCGCCACCGCAGCCGCAGCAGGCGGCATCAGCAGCAGCAGAAGCTAAAGGAGACCGAGTTGGAGGGTAGCATGAATTCCACGCAGTGCTACTACGCGGCACTAGCAGAGCCAGCTGCGAAGGGGGGTGAGCCACAAGGGGTGGGCCACGTGCCGAGGAGCGGCAAACCCCCACTCGCAGCAGGCCTTCTTCAGGAACCAAGCATCAAGCCCAGGCCGGTGTACGTTAAGACGGTCTGGATCGACGACGAGGTCGACTACATCACCGAGAGTGCTTTTACTCGCAGGGGTGATGCTATGACTACCGCGCCGTCTCCCTTTTCTACTTGCGGGAGCTCTACGAGTGCTACGATGGCGTCGGACCCAGATCGTGCAGGGGCGCAGGAATCTGGATCAACGTTCTCAGTCATCAACGGCACCAAGCAGAGCAAACTGAACAACGATGTCAGGGACTTTGTCAACATTTTCGTGGCCAACTGCACGCAGTACAATGAGGCCGCCAAGAAGTTCGTAGAAGACGAGGAGAGGGAGGAGTACGATATAATTGCATTTAATGAGCACCACTTACGAGGACCAGCGGCGGATATCGAAGCTAACAGGCTCATGCGACTGGGCTGGCGTTCCCATGGGACCTGGGCACCAGCTCGACAGTCACCGAGATCGAAGAAAGGGGCGCTAGGAGGCACCTGCATACTTCGTCGTCGGCATTTGGATGCCCGCATTCACCTGCCAGACGCGCAGGGCCACAGCATCTTCGCCAAGGACTTCCACGACATCACCATCGTCAAGTGGCAGCTCAAAGGACAGGAGATAGCAGTCATCACAGCATACCTCACGGCATCGATTGGTTTTACGGGTGAGAATATTCGCAAGATGAAGCACTTCTTGCAGCTTGCGCGCAGCCTGGGCAACACGCCCTGGATTATCTGCGGTGACTTCAACAACGCGCCCCAGGAGCTTGAGGCGACGCCATGGCTAAGGCTACTTGGAGCAGCGATTGTGG
Organism: Prorocentrum cordatum; assembly: GCA_963575745.1. Classification (NCBI taxonomy): domain Eukaryota; class Dinophyceae; order Prorocentrales; family Prorocentraceae; genus Prorocentrum; species Prorocentrum cordatum. Next base: position 437,078 of record CAUYUJ010008391.1, read on the forward strand.
TGCCACAGCACGTTAGTCATACGTGCGGCAGTGGGTCGGGCAGGATGATAGACTATGCATTGGCCCCTCCCGTCTTTCGCCCGCTCCTGAAAGCAGTGCGAGCACAGCACGACGTCCCATGGTCATCGCACATAGGTATTGTTATAGAGATCTTGGCCAAGCCGAACATGATCACCATCCGTAAGCCCATGCTCCCAGCTAAGAAGCCCATCCCGACCGCGGATGTGCGGCGAGAGAAGGGCATTGAGAGGAAGCAAAGGGACAGACAGCAGCACCAAGAAATGGCAAAGTACTTCGACACAGAACTCCTGGACGACGCGCTCCTGGACGCGTGCTACACCGAGACCGTGGCTATGAAGTGCGACCCGACCATCTGGGGCGAGTGCCGCCAGGAGGAGGCATCTTGCCAAATCCGAGGCCCCCCCCCCCCCCAGGTGGGTTCAAGATTCGCTGGCATACAAGCAGAACCCGAGGGTGAGCGACTTGCTCGGCAAAGCATACGGCAACTGGGCCAATGCAGCGGAGAGGGCGCTTGCTGCAGTCACGCAGAACCCGATCAAGGCTACGGCGAGGAGGGGGCAACCAATCCGCTATCGCGAGGTGCCGTTCCCACGGCGCGCTGCGAGCAAGCAGGTCGAAGACACCGCGGCAGATACTCAACGACAAGTCAGTACTCTTTGGTCGAAGTTATAGCGGCGATGCCATGATGGAGAATTTGTTCTCAGGAGGGAGGCGCCCGATCGACGGCCAGAAGCACCTGGACACGATCAGCAGTTTTATCAGGACCTATGTCAACCAGTTGGACTCCTTCGACACAGCAGAAGGGGGCGAAACAGCACACCTTGATAGACAAGCGAGACGCCTTGCGTCCCGCGTCACCAGCCTCCGTCACGACCCTGCGCCTGAGAATACCATCGAGAATATCCAAGAGTGGCAGGAGGCTACGGAGTTGACGAGGGCACGCATGGACTGGCATATGCGGGTTCTTTGGAAGAAAGTCAGAGAGCAAGTCGGCCAAGGGGCCAGGGCGGCGTTGCCAGGCAGCATGAAGGCGGCCCGCAACTACATTAGCAAACGTGAAAGACGAGGCCTACCAGATACAGCAGTGGGCCCAGTCACGAAGGAGGAGACAGGCGCTCTACGCTACGCTACTGCACGTCGTGCAAGGATTTGGCAGACGAGGTGGCAGAGGCACAACAGCAGTCAGAAGTTGGAGGAGGCGATGGTAGACTTAAGACGAGCGGCACAGGGCGAACTACCCCAGCGGGGGTACTATAATGTTGACGACTTGGAAGCAGCGCTCCAGAAGTTCCGACCTAATACAGCGCGTGGTCCTGACCAATGGCAACCACCCGAGATTAAACCCTGCCGCCCGATGCCAAGCGCAGCCTGGTCTTCGTGATCAACTCGTGCGAGCGGAACCTATGCTGGCCACACCAATTCTACCACCTGTGGTACCACCTATTGGTCGAAGCTGGCTCTAACACTGCTGGCGAGGAAAGGCCAATTGGACTACTACCCTTCCCTGTGCGATTGTGGGGCGAAATGGCAACGAGCGAAATGCAAAATTGGTGCGCAGAGAAAGCGGGCTACTGGGATGCAGCAATCCACGGGTCCTCGGCTCTTCGTGCAGCGTTACTTTCTATGTCGCTCGACGAGACCAGCGCGAAGCTCAACGGATCACTTTATGGCACCTTCTACTTGGGCTTGGAAAAATTTCATGACAGCGTGGATTTGAGCATCTTGATCAAACGAGCCATGCAGCTTGACTATCCGAAGGTCAACTTATACATGAGTATGTTAATGTATATATCCCCGCGCGTGGCACGCGCATGCCGCGATCATGCTGAACCAATATGCCCATGGAACGGCATAGTGGCTGGATGTGCAGCGGCAAACCACGCAGCGAGGGCCATGATCTACACTATCTTGGACATCACCCACAATGCTGCGCCGCTTGCCATCACGAGGGGGTTTGTTGATGACGTGCACACGAGAGTCGAAGGTCAGACCGAACAGTTCCAGGAGCAGTTCCCAGTGGCGGTCGATGTGCTTGTGCAGGCCTGCCTGGGCTCAAAGCTGGTGGTCTCAGGAAAGTCAGCGCTCCTCACGAACTGCGACGTGGCCAAGAAGTACATCGTGAAGCACCTCAAAGGCAAGGGCATCAGCATTAAGACTCCCAAGTTCGTCAAGGACCTGGGCATAGATGCGGCACTGGGAAGGCAGCGCGTCACAGCCACGCGTACTGCCAGGACTAAGCAGGCAAAGCTACGCGCAAAGCGTGCCAGGATCTTCAGCAAGCAGAAGGGCAAATGGCGGCGAAGGACGGCGATGCTCTTCAGTTCCAACCTGAGAGCCAAGCAGAGCTACGATTGGCCAATTACAGGGCCCAGTCCAACTGCAGTGCGTGAAGCGCGAGCTCAGGCGGCAGAGATGGTTGGATTCACAACTAGCGGCAGATGCACATCAACAATCAACATCATCTTTTACGGCGAGAACGAGCCAGGTACAGCATGCCTGCAGCGACAAGTACGTGAATGGGTACAGATGTGGCAAAAAGGATACCTCAGCACATCAACGTCTACGACAAGGCTGGCAAGCTAACAACGAACGTCTGGCCCAAATGCGAACCCGTGGAAAGTGGAATTTAGTGACAGGACCAATGGGGGCACTTATTCTCTCATTGCAACAGCTGGGGTGGAATCCACGCATGCCAGATGAGTGGGAGGATGCGAGTGGCGCGACGTGGAGGTTCCAGAGTGAGGGAGTGCTCGGCTTTCGCGACATCATGAAGTCCATCACCAGGGACACGCAAGCTCAGCTCTGGACCAAAGCAGCGGACCACTACTACGGTAAGGGCATGCAGCACGGGATGGACATCACCATGCTCAAGAAGACGCTCCAGAAACTACGTGAAGCTGACCGGGTCCAAGAAGCAGGCGCGTTAGAAGCACTTGCTTGTGGCGCGATATGGACAGGACAACGATGTAAAGCAGCAGGATACCAGACAGATGGAGTTTGTCTGCGATGTACTAAGGCGCCTGACACGCTGAAGCACAGGATCTACAACTGCGAAATGAACGACAACCTCCAGATTGACGCGGTGGTCAAGTCACAGTCGTTCTGTCAGAAGGCCTTAGAGGAGATGCGCGACAACCCAGAGACGGAAGCATACTGGCTACGAGGGGTACCCCCCAAGCACAGGAATCCTGTACTTGATCCACCAGCATGGGGTGATTGGAATGGCAGCTACTGGACGACAGCAACAAGAGGACCCAAAGTAATAGCAAGCAATTTGGTCACGATAGATCCCGTTCAGTGCAGCATGGCTTTCGTAGATGGATCAGGCACTAGCAACGACATGCGCATCAATAGAGTGGGATGGGGCCTCACATTACAGCTACGAGATGAACGATGGGAGCGGCCAGGGCAAGCGCACATGTGGTGCCCCAACGCCCTCGTGGCACAAGGGGGCCCAACTGAGTTGTGCCATGAAGCAGAGGCTAGCGCACCAACGGACACAGAAGCGGAGGAGCAGAGAAAGGGCATCATGCACGACCTTGGCATATGGGCAGCTACATGGACGGTATACATCGACCTAGACGAGGCCAGGAACCATGTTAATTGGAAGATGTGGTGTGAACCGTACATGGAAAGCTACCTGCGACAACCAGAACAAGCAGCACTACGACAATTACTCAAAGCAAGATACCAGACCCGAAGCACTAGCCAGATCGCGAAGGGCCTTTGTGATATGCAATGGAGATCGTCCAAGAAGAAGCGGAAAGACGTGTGCGAATTTTCCCTCACCCTTACGGGCTGGGAAAGAAAAGCATACATATCCCATTGGTTCGACAGCGTAGCGGACACCAAGGCCAAGTTCCGCGAACTATTGCAAGACCGAGCGCCCACCTTCGACCAGGAAGTGCCTGAAACTTATGGAGATAATGATGAGGACCGACCAGCAGCCATGCATGTGGTGGCCCACGAGATCTACAAGGCCAGCCTGCCGAACGACAACACGGGCTTCATTGAAGGCACAGACCATATCGGGTTCTATGGCACCGTAGATGGAGAACAAAGTGTACCTGCTGCTGAACATGCAGGACTTTTCTGGGCTCTGGAGCTGACGCGAGGCCCGTTATTGATCATCGCAGACTTCCAGGTGGTCATGCATGGCGGGACCCTCAAGTACAACGAGCAGCCCCAAGGTACTCAGCGTCCATGGTGGGAAAGGATAAAACTTATGCTCAGCAGGCGGTCTGGCGGTGTGTATGGAGTACGTGTCCAGAAGTGCATATCCCACCTCGACGGCGAATCGGTTAAGCAGGCTGGCCAGGAGTTCCACATCAGCATGGGCAATGAGATGGCGGATACGCTGGCGCAGCGAGGAGCAGAAGAGGCAATGGCAGACATACGGCAGGAGGTCAAGGCGTTGGTGGAAGTAGAGACTACACTTATGAGGGCCCAAAGGCGGGCAGCAGCGATCATCCACGAGGCGCGCAAGGATGCGGACACCACCAAGCTTGAGAGGCCCAGACAGATGCCTAAGAAAATAGCAAAGGAAAGCAGAGATCAGATCGAGAAGGAGTCGGGCCACAGAATGCGAAAGAAGAAAGGGCAATGGGTTTGCCAAGAGTGCTGGCTGGCCCCAGGCAAGTACAGCGTGGTCGACTGGACGAAGGCTGAGGCAGTACGAGACACACCGAGCAGATCATGGACATGCAGTCCGTGTGCCCAACAACGAGCTGATTGAGATCACGACAGCCACAGCATTGCAGTGGCCCATCGGCAGTTCTGGTGCTGGAATTGTGCTGCGGTGGCTTCGCACAACGACTACGGACACGGCAGAGTGAACCTACTGGCGATGGAGTGCAGGAATAAGATCACGCAGAGCGGGACTACTGTACTTCGTCGGCTACGACAAGGACTACCACCAAAGGCTGGCCAGAATTGGCCAGATGGGACGATCCCGCCTAACGGCGGGCGGCTACCACGAGCTGCAGCTGGGCGACGACCTCGTGGTTGACCTCATGGCACGGGGCTACGGCCCCGCAGAGATACTCTGGCCTGGAGTGCCAGTGGGGTGGACGCCCGCCCTGTTCAGGGGGTGGGGTCGCGACCCCTGAGAGCCCGCGCGGCCTGCGCGGGCGGGGGCCGCGGCGGCCGAATCGACCGCGGAACCCCTCGCTCGAAGGTCCTCGAAGGTCCTCCTCCTCCTCCTCCTCCTCCTCCTCCTCCTCCTCCTCAACCTGCTCCTCCCGCTCCTCCTCCTTCTCCTCCTGCTCCTCCTTCCTCTTTCGATGCGCGGTCCCCGGAAGTCTCGACCCATTCCGCAGGGCCGGCTTCTCATCCCGAGTCGCTTTCTGAGGGCCCCGAGGGCCGGTGAGGGCCCCCAGGAGGCCGCAAATGGCGCAGCACCGCCCGTCAGGGCTGTTTCGTGGCTCGAGGAAGTCTCGACCCATTCCTCAGGACCGGTTTCTCAATCGCGAGTCGCTTTGTGACGGCCCCGAGGGCCGGTGAGGGCCCCCATGAGGCCGAAAATGGCGAAGCACCTCCTGTGAGGGCCGGTGAGGGCCCCCGGAGGCCGAACATGGCGCAGCAGCACCTCCCGCCAGGGCCGTTTCGTGGCTCGAGGAGGCCGCTCTGGGGGTCTGGGGGCCGAGCACGGCGGCGAACCCTTCTCAGGAGGGGAAAAAGCACACAGACGCAATGATTTCTAGATTCCCAGGAAAATATGGGAAGTGGGGGGGAAGACGAAAACCCAGAACATATGGGAAAATATGGGGCATCTTTTTATTTGTGTGTATTGATTTGTGTGTCCTGGGGCCCCTTCACCTTCGCGCGGATTTCTCCATGCGTGGGAGCTTCCTTCAGCCACTCGCAGAGGGGGGTGGGGGGAGGGGGGAGGGCTTCTTAGAAGCACCCCTGCTCCTTCGGAGGCGCGGGCCTTGCATCTGTAGATGTGAGGCCGGCGCCTTCTCAGAAGCAGCCTGCTTCTGAGAAGCCCTCCCCCGTGTGCGCGCCGCCGTCCCAGACCCCCGACGTGATGTTTTTTTCGTTACGTCGACCCCCAGAGGTCCCGACCCTTTCCCCATGACCGGCTTTGCATCCCGAGTCGTTTTCTGACGCTCCCGAGGGCCGGTGAGGGCCCCCAGGAGGCCGAAGATGGCGCAGCAGCACCTCCCGTCAGGGCTGTTTCGTGGCTCGAGGAGACCGGTCTGGGGTCCGGGGGCCGAACACTAAAACAGGGCTAGGATCGGGATAAGGAGCGCTCTCAGAGCGTTCCGGAACGCTCTGGAGCGGCCGCGGCGCCCAATACATCCTCCTAACCCGCCGATTCTCAGAGATTTCGAGTTATCCCGATCCGATTTTGTCCCGATCTTCGCGTCGTTTTAAACACGGCGACGAACCCTTCGCGCGGATTTCTCCATGTGTGGGAGCTTCCCGGGCCCGCTCGGGCGCCTGCGCAGGCCGACCCCGCCCCTCGGGCGCGCGCGGGCCCCCGCGCGCCCGCGCAGGTGCGCGGCCTGCGCGCCGCGTGGGGCTGGTCCTCCGGCGGCTCCGGCCCGAGCCCCGCCACGCCCTCCTCCGAGGCCGGAGTCGGTGCACCTCCCCCCCAGACTTCCTCGAGTCATGCAAAAATCACGACGGGAGGTTTTTCGTTTTTTTCGGCCTCCGGGGGCCCTCACCGGGCCTCGGGAGCGTCAAAAAACGACTCGGGATGAAAAACCGGTCCCGGGGAATGGGTCTGGACCTCTGGGGGTCGCGTCATGAAAAAGTCATGACGTCGGGGGTCTGGGCCAGAGACCCAGAGATCCAACGCCTTGAACAAAATCAAGACGGGAAGGTTTTCTATGGTTCGGCCTCTATAAGGGGCCCTCGCCGGGCCCCGGCACCGTCAGAAGACGACTCAGGATGAAAAGCCGGTCCTGGGGAATGGGTCGAGGCTTCGGCGACCGCGTAATGAAAAAATCATGACATCGGATCTCTGAGGAGATCCAGCGCGTCGAAAAATCGAGACGGAGGTTTGTCGCCATTCTCGGCCTCTGGGGGCCCTCGCCGGGCCCCTGGACCGTCAGTAAACGACTCGGGATGAAAGCCGGTCCTGAGGAATGGGTCGAGACTTCCGGGGACCGCGCATCGAAAAACGAAGGAGGAGCAGGAGGAGAAGGAGGAAGCAGGAGGAGCAGGTTGAGAAGGAGGAGGAGGAGGAGGAGGAGGAGGAGGAGGAGGAAGTGGAAGAGGAGGAGGAGTAGGAGGAGGAGGAGGAGGAAGAGGAGACGGAGGAGGAGGAGGAGAAGGGAGGAGGACGAGGAGGAGGAGGACGACGACGACGACGACGAAGAAGAGGACAGAATGAAGATTCGCGACGTCGGATCTCTGGGTCTCCACTGCCCCAGGGGCCCGATGCCCAGGCGTGCTCGCGTCGTGGAGGTCTCGGGGGGGGGCTGCCGATCCACAGAGCTTGGCCCCGGGGGCCCTCCTCGCAGGGCCCCGCCCACCGTCAAGCGGCGATGCGGGATGAGAGGCCGGCCCCGGGGCAAGGATCGGGGCCCGATGCCCAGGCTTGCTCGCGTCGTGGAGGTCTCGGGGGGGGGGGCTGCCGATCCACAGAGCTCGGCCCCGGGGGGGCCCTCGCAGGACCCCGCCCAGCGTCAAGCGGCGATGCGGGATGAGAGGCCGGCCCCGGGGAACGGATCGGGGGCCGCGTCTAGCAGCACAGAGTCGCAGGCATGGAGCTTGACACCACCACCAACATCGGCGGTGTGCATCCACCGAGGGAAGAAGCTCCCGATCTCGGTGATGGTGGTGGTGATATTCTGGTTTCAAGGTGACCAGGATATTACCACCAACACCGGAATCTGGGATCATCCTCCTCCCGTAAAGGCAACCTCCTGTGTTGGTGTCAGTGCCCATGTCCAGGCCTCCAACAGAAGACATCGGAATATTGGGTTCCCGGCTTCCAGGATAAAACAGGGCTAGGATCGGGATAAATCGCTCCAGAGCGTTCGGGAGCGCTCTCAGAGCGTTCCGGAACGCTCTGGAGCGGCCGCGGCGACCAATACAGCCTCCTAACCCGCCGATTCTCAGAGATTTCGATTTATCCCGATCCGATTTTGTCCCGATCTTCGCGTCGTTTTACAGGAGGCAGCAACCTTCGGCCGCCCAAGCGTGCAGGTATATCTGAAGGTCTGGGGGCGCTTCGGGAAGTTCGTGGCCCGTTCCAGAGGTCCAGGTGTCCAGGGCTGCCGCCGCGACGCCCATAATAAACGGGGTCATCGTCGCCGGCATTCGCGCGTGAGCTGCCCGCGTGAGCTCCCGAGTGAGCGCCCTCGCCTCCAATGTAGCTGAAGGGGCCCTGGGACACACAAATAAATATACACAAAAAAAAATATCCCCCATCTTTTCCCATATCTTCTGGGTTTTTGTCTTCCCGCCCAATTCCCATATTTTCCCATACTTTCTGGGAGATCGACGATTAATTGTGTCTGTGTGTTTCTTTCCCTCCTGAGTAGCGCGCCGCGCTGGCGGCCCGCGTACGCCGCCTCATCATCTCGCGCAAGACCCGTTGTTGATCGTCGCCTGCCTGTGGCACCTCAGAGAACCGATGTCATGATTTTTGTGTCAGACGGGGTGCCTGGAAGTCTGGACCCTCTGCCGGGGACGGGCCTTTCATCCTGAGTCGTTTTTTGACGGTCCACGGGCCCGACGAAGGCATTTCTAGAGGCCGAAGGCGGGGAAACGTTTCCGCTTTGTTGTTTTCAATCCGTTGGAGTTCTGGGGCCTCGGACATCGGTTCCCACAGCGGTGGACAAGAATACGGTCAGGAGCTTTTGGGTAGCGTGTCGCGCCGCCAGTTTTGGCTCGCCGCGCAGCGGCGCGACACGCTGTCCGGCTCCAGGTCCCGAGCTTTTCCGAGCCCTCCGACCTGCGGAGCAGAGCGAACCGCTTTCCGCTTGCAAGGCGTACCGTGTCTCGCTGGGGTCGCCGCCGCGACACGCTAAGCAACAGTTCCTGACCGTATAAGCTCCGGCCTCGGACTCTCGACGCCCAAGCCGACGCCCCAGCCGCCCCCGCCGACGGCCCCGCCGACGGCCCCGCCGACGCGAGCGCCGACATCGCCACCCACTGCGAGGCCTCCGACGAGGCAGCCGACGCCGTCGCCAACCTCGCAACCGACGCCGGCGCCCACCGCGTTCGTGAGCCGCGTCACCGGCTCCCTGGAGTTCGCCGCCCTGGGCGCCACTGAGCAGCAGGTGCAGGGTAGAGCAATACGTGTACACACATACCTATACGACCACCCTGCGGGTGATAAGGAGGTAGGGGGGGGGAGGGGGCCAGCAATGGGCAACGGTGGTGATTGTTGTTCTGACGACGCCAGTGGAGATTGTTGCGTTGACGCTCGCTCTTGGGAACCTTGGTGTCGAGTTGCTTACGTCACCCTTCGCTAGCATTTGCTTATCGATGTGCATGTCGGTTTGCTTTTCGATCTGCATTTCGATCTGCTTTTCGAGCTGCATCTCACAATCGGTCTCACTATCGATCCCACGACCGATCTCACTATCGACCTTACTATCGATCTCACTCGATCGATCTCACTATCGGTCTCACTCGATCGATTTCACTGTCGATCTCACTCTCGATCTCGTTTTCGATCTCACAATCGATCTCACTATCGATATCACTCCATCGATCTCGCTATCGATCTCACTATCGATATCACTCCATCGATTCCACTATCGATCTCACTATCGATCTCTCTATCGATCTCACTCGATCGATTTCACTATCGATCTTACTCAATCGATCTCACCATCGATCCCACTATTGCTCTCACTATCGATCCCACCATCGATCTCAGCATCGATCTCACCCGATCGATCTCACTATCGATCTCAGTATCGATTTCACAATCGATATCACAATCGATCTCACTATCGGTCTCACTATCGTTTTCGCACCAGCGGGACAATGGGACACCAGCGGGACACCGGCGGGACACCGGCGGGACACCGCGCGGCCCCTTTTGCCGGTCTGGAAACAGTTGGTCCGGCCGCGACTCAGCCACAGGAGACTTACCGGGACACCAGCGGGATACCGGCGGGACACCGGCGGGACACCGCGTGGCCCCGTTTGCGGGGGGGGAATCATTTGGTCCGGCCGCGCCTCAGCCACAGGAGACTTTCCTCTCGCCCGCCCGCGCAGCTTCGCCTCGCCAGCACGACGCTCGGCACGCACCGTCACGAAGCCGAAAGCGATTTCCCGGTGGGGGGCTCTCCGTTCCACTTCTCGGGCTGGACGAAAGGGGGGGATTGGGAAAGGGGGGGTTACGAAATTTGCTGCATGCAGCTGGTTTCGGCCTCACCCAGGGGCCCATTCCTCGATGCATCGCCGCCTCCGGCGCCGGGAGGCGCCGGGAAAATCAGCTACGTGAGCTGATTCTCAAATTCACCCTTTGCTATCCCCCCTTTCGCCCGACCCGAACTTCGATCTCACCCCCCAGCCTCCGATATATCGTGAAAGCCTTGCGGCCGTCGCCGCCGATCCCGAAGCAGGCGGGGCTTTCCCCGGGAGCCCCGCTGGCGTACCCCCAGGATCGGGCCAGGCGAAAGGGGGGGATTGGGAAATGGGGGGGTACGAAATTTGCTGCATGCAGCTGGTTTCGGCCTCACCCAGGGGCCCATTCCTCGATACATATAGCCGCCTCCGGCGCCGGGAGGCGCCGGGAGAAGCAGCTACGTGAGCTGATTCTCAACCCCCCCCCCCTTTGCTATCCCCCCCTTTCGCCCGACCCGACAGGACCCGCCGGGGCCCTGGGGAGCGGCACTCTGACCCAGGACCCCCTCCCGGCCTGTGTCCTCCTGCCCACAGGGGAAGCCCCGCCCCTCGGGCCCGCCGCAGGAACTGGGGGGGGGGCGGACATCCGACCCAGGACGCCCCCCTCCGTACCCCCGTCCTGTACCACTGCGTCCTATTTCTGTGCGCCCTCTCCCCCAGGCGACTGGCAGCCAGCCAGGATCAACGAGAGCACCCCCCGCCATCCCCGTCAAAATTCCATACGGACACACATTTTGGGGCAAAGTTTCGGGTCAAGCTCGTGGGCCCTGCGAGCAAGACGCATTGTTTTTTGACTGGGACGGCGGGGGTGCCCTCGCCTGCTTTGCGCAAAGCCACCACCCTTGGCAGAAACAGCACAACATGCACTTCGCGGCTAAATTTGGCCAGCGCGTCCACCCCGTGATCATTGTCCATTCTAGTGTTCGACAAGGACCGCGGGGGTGGTGGCATATTGCTTGCTGTTTGCAGGCCCACCAGGCACCATGATGGCCTCCCCGCAGGGATTGCGCATTGGTTTTCGACAAGGGTGGGGGCCCACATGCTTCCCGATGTGAGCTGTCACGTGCGCAGGCGCACCTGGCACACTCTGCGCATGCCCCAGACGTGGCGCCCCTGGCGCGGCTGGACCATGCGGCACACATGGCGCACGTGGCGCATCTGGCGCGCGGGGCGTGCCTGGCACGCTGGGGCCCCAGGGTGCCTGGCGCATCTGGAGCGCCTGGCGCGCGTGGCGCACCACGCCCCATCGCGCACATGGGGTCTGTATTGGTTCCCAGTAGCTACCCATGCATAGACGGCCGCTGAACATGCTGAGGCCCGGGTGCTACTTATGTGTTGGGAGGGCGGGTGGGAGTGAGCGAGACAGCTTGCGGGCGGGGAGGGAGTCTTGACCCCCCCCCCAGTACACCCCCCCCCCACCCCGCCCGTACCCCCCCTCCCGCCAGGGAGGGGAAAACTGGGAGAGAATCGACTTAACTACGACGTCTCTTTTTCTTCTGGCACTGGCGACGACGACGACGAAGACGATGACGACGAAAACGACGACAGCGTCTCACACATGCCGTAGGATCATCGGATCCTACGCACCCCTCCGTGGGAATAGAGCTCAGAGGCGATACAGTGAACATGTCCCGACCCCTTCGCGATTTGCTTGGCCGTTTCGCTTAGGACATCTTCAACATTTTGCAAATCAGACGCACCCTTTACGCATACCGCGAAGTCACGGTCCAAAATACGCACGGGCTTTCAATGTTCTATGTTGTTGCATCAAGTTTTGTTCGTCCACAATGGGTTGCATTGGTTTTGGACGTCGCTCACCACAAACCGTTCCGCGTGATATGTCCCCCAACATTGAACATGCACGCACGCATCAATATGCACACACCACACACAACCCAGACAACACGCACACAACACACCGCACACACAACACACAAAACACACACACACAACAGACACACAACACACAAGCACACACTTACACACACTTACACACCACACATATGCATTCAACACACATTCACCCCCCACACACACACACACACACACACACACACACACACACACACACACACACACACACACACACACACACACACACACACACACACACACACACACACACACACACACACACACACACACACACACACACACACACACACACACACACACACACACACACACACACACACACACACACACACACACACACGCACACACACACACACACACACACACACACACACACACACACACACACACACACACACACACACACACACACACACACACACACACACACACACACACACACACACACACACACACACACACACATCGCAAGGTGTGGCAATCCCACCTGCGTTCGAATACGATGCTGTTGATGCACCTCCTTCCCACCAGCCGCCTGGCGGTCCTCATTATCCTCCTTCCCTCCGTTTTCCACAGCTTCTCCATATCTCCTTCTTCCTCCTCTTCTTGTCGATTTCCTGAGATGCCTGCGTGCTGCAGTCCTTTTTGTAACAGCCTGAGCACGCATGTGCCACTCGTAGACCTACGTGTAGACATGTGTTTACCTATGTATACGCTCCTGTGTTTGCCAGTATGGGCCCCGCGCAGTAGGTTGTTGTACCTTCGAAGCGTCGGTCATGTGGTGTAGGAGGAACGAGGTGGCAACGGGCGGCCACAGGCTGCAGCGTTGCGAACCCTCGACATATCGGAAACTGGAGCGTATACGTTACCAGTGGCAGTGGCGGGCTGTCTTGCAATCTCAGGAATTCTTGAGGGTCGGGGGCGACGTCGGGGTGGTGTGGTGTATACTTTTTTCCCCGGTTTCCCGTGGAAGCAAGGAACAATGCATGCACCAGGATCCCGTATACACCAGGATCCGCTTGCATGTGCGAGTTCCAGTGCGGGGCCGGAGAAAGCGTCGGTGTATAGAGCTGGGCTCCTTACCATACACCCCGAGGCGGCAACACGCGGCGGCGGGCGGCAGCGTGGGCGACTCTTCGGCAGAACCCCCGGGCGGCAACGGGCGGCGGCGTGGCGACGCCTCGGCGGACGCTCCAGGCGCGGTAGGCGGCAGCGAGGCGGCAGTGGGCGGCAATCCTCGACGGGGCCCTCGAGGCGGCAACGGGCGGCAACGTGGCAAGTCCTCGCCACCCCCCGAATGCGGCAACGGGCGACAGAGGGCGGCAACGCGGCGGATCCTCGACGAAACCCCTGGAGGCGCCCACGGGCGGTAACAGGCGGCAGCGGGCGGCAACGTGGCGAATCCTCGACATACCCCCCGAGGCGGTAACTGGCGGCAGCAGGCCGCAGCGTGGCCAATCCTCGACATAACCCCCAAGGCGGCAACTGGCGGCAACGCTGCGAATCCTCGACTTGCCCCCCGAGGCAACGTGGCGAGTCTTCGACATACCCCCCGTGGCGGCAACGAGCGGCAAGGTGCGCCAACCTGGCGAATCGTGGAGGTAGTAACCATGTCCTTCGAGAGATAGTGGAGAACGCCAGCGTGCAGGCACGGTTAGGGGATTCTGTATATAGGGATACAATGCATGGTGTGCAACTTCTTTCTGCCCGAGACGTCCGCCGGCACGCTGCCCCCCTGGGGTGGTGCTTACGAGCCAGACTGCACTTGTGCGTTGTCGGTCCAGTGACGCATTCTATCACTAGCTAGCGCGGTCCGCCACATGATCGAGCCCATCATCGGCCCCAAAGTGATATTGACACAGCGGGGCTTAATCTTTCGCTGGAGTATGCGTGACAATTCGGTAGAAGTGGAGGAAGCGATGGCGACCAGCGCGGGCACCTCGGATGAGGGCGGCACCTTCTTCTTCTATTTCGCCGCGGCCTTCCCCTCCATCGAGCACGACATGATGTTCCAGTTCTTCCAGCGGCTGCGCTGGCTCCCGTGGCTGCTCAACCTGGCCACTTGCTCCTGGACCTGCAACAGATGCTACACAGTGCTCTGCGGTCGAGGGCTTCGAGCTGAAGCGCGCGATCTGCCATGGCTGCCTCCTTTCGCCCTTGCTGTTCGCGGTGGCTTCTTACCTCCTCCTTCGGAGACTGGGCCAGCACGTTGCTCCTGCTTGCGTTCGTGCTTACGCCGGCGACGCGTCCTTGGTTTACGCCTACCTTTTTTCGCCACGTAGGGATCATCCATGACGCCTTCTGAACGTCCACCAACACCATATTGGTACCGCTACCTTCCTGGACTCGAAGCCGCGATCCGGCGCAACTCTTCGAAGGGGCATCGCTGCGGGGCGCCCTGCCCGTCGCCAGAAGGCGATGTACCTCGGCATGGCGGTCGGGCCAGATAGGGGGCAACCCTCTTGGACTACACCTCTGAAGAAGCTCGCGGACCGGGCGATCACAGTGGAGCAAGATCGGCACCGGCGTGTTGCAGTCCATCCTGGGTTACCAGGTTTGCATATCGTCCGTCCTCCTCTTCGTTTCACACCTAGTTCCTCCCACTGCCAGCGCACTGAGCCTGCGCAGACGAGCAGGTCTGCGCGGCTCTGTTCCGCAACATTGGGTCACAGTATAGGCGTTGAAGGGTCGACGCTCTATCCATTTCCCAGTGGAGTTGCCGGACATCCTGAGCATGGCGGTGGCTGTCCGGGTTCGCGTGGCGCGTTTCGATCGCATTGTCCACTGTGGCCTCTTGGTCCAGCCGCGCGCCCGCGCCCACCTACGGCTCGCATAACTACCAGCTAATCAGTCCGAGGCTGCGAAATTCGACGAGTTCGTCCTAGACTGCTTCGTCGTCCACCTGCAGGCCCCACCGACGCGCTGACTCCGGCTGAAAAGGCTTCCCGTTCGACCCCTTCCCTCCTAGACTCTGCGAGCCCTGCCGGTCTCCAGAGGGAGGGCTGTCAGGCTAGGGCAATGTGGATTTTTGAAAGTGCGGCCCGCCACTCAGCGGCAGCGCTCGTCAGAAAGCGCTTGGACCGATGGCAACTCCCTGCCCTTCGTGGCCACCGCCCTACTGCCTGGTCCTCTTCCCCCTCCTCAGGTCCAGGCGTGCCAGATCCGAGCTGCCTGGAACGGCTGGTGCACAGTGCGCCATTTCCGGCATAATTGGAGGTCCCTGTTGAATGGCAGACGCGGAGGGGACGGCGTAGATGATATTTTGCACCCTTTGTCCGTGGCGTTTGGGTCTCGCCAAGCCCCCCCGTGGAGTTGAGTTCTGCCGGGGCGATTTTCTCGGTGTCCGGCCCTGTGCGAAGTCTCTCCCGTCGTGTTGCAGGTGGGCCGCGGCCGCAAGTGACGCGGTCGTCCTGCGCGCGATCGGTGTCTACGCGTTTCTACATTGCACAGCGCTCGGCGCAACGCAACGCTTTGCGCGGTTGCATTCGCGCGGCGGTCGTGGGCCGCCCGCGTTCCAATGGCCTTGTCCAGCTCTTGCCTTCCAGAGGCCAGGCTCCAACAGCTCTCGTTCTCGCTGCTTTTTGTTCATCCTCCTCGTCGCCCTCCGCCAGGGGACAGGTCCTGGTGGCCGCGAAGGGCATTCCATGGGCGGCGAACGACCCTGAAGGGCACTCCATGGGCAGCGACTGGCCCTGAACGGCATGCCGCCGCACATTTCGACGCGATGAGGTGCAAGCTATCGTGCCCCATGTCGCTGTCAAGTGGCCGTAGGACTGGGTGCGTGATCTCGACATGGTCGCTTTTTGACTCAACGGCCCATGACATTGAGATGCTGGTCGTGCAGCACAAGGAGCGCTTCGAACCCATGACATGTATTGCTTTCTTGCGAAAGCGGGGTGTGGAGAAATCGATCGTCATTGACCAGTATCTTTCTGCTGTGCAACACTTACTGCGCTTGCTCAGCCCCATCAGCGCACACCACCGTCACGAGTTCGTTGGCTGATGTCTCGTCCTCGCTGGCCCCCGAATGCGGGAGCCCCAGGTTTGGAAAATCGGTCAAGCGGGGGATGCAGCTTGCGCAGTGCGCAGTAAACTCTGTCACCTCCTCCCCTGTTCCACTTCCGCCATGTTCCACCTCCGCCGTGCCCCCCCCCCCATCTGGTAGTTCTTCTCGTGGGCTTGGTCAGCCCTCGGTGCCGTTTCTCTGTTTCGGTCGTTGCGCACCGCCGTCGGCCGCGCTCTCGGGCCTCCAGCCCTCCTGCTTGGGCGGATACGGTCCCAGGGCTTCTCGCACCAGTGTTTGTGTTGTCCCCCCCCCCTCGCCCCTCCTCCTTCCTCCCCTCCCTTCCTGCGGTGTCGTGGGTTTTTGGCGAGAGTCAGTTGAGTTTCCCCTCAACATGGATGAAGATGATGGGGGCAGCGGGGCGACGGCTGGCACGCAGACGGCGGCTGCTGCTTGCTGCATGCGTCCGTGGCGCTTTTCGGGGCCCGCACCGTGCAAGCGCGGATGGGCGGGGAAGAAGAAGTCCGCCACGCACAAGAGCGAGGCTCCTTCTTAGCGGGGAACCTGCGCGCACTGGACTGCAACGTGCGCCACCACGACAAGTGTTTGCACACCGTCGAACCAGCTGCTGCAGCAGCACTGGGCCAAGCTGCCACAGCCGAAATCGAACTGCAGATCGCTGTCGTGATCCGCCTCGACGTGTTTCGGGATGTGAGGGCACGCAAGATCAACGCCACGCTCGGCCCAGTAGATTTCTTCTGGGTCGTCAACTGGGCCGTGGCCCAGCATTTGCCGGAGATCCCAGTGCGTGTCCCTGACCTGACGGCGGCGCTTGCAGAAACATTTCGGGCCGATGCCGAGTGGTGGTCTCACCGAAGTAGGCCCACTGAATTGCGGATGGCTCGCAACACAACCTTAGATCCTTGCCATTTGCCTTCCCCCATCTTGCGCCGGAGGTCGGCCTTCCTCTGGCGATCCTGGGTAATGATGACGACAACGATGATGATTGATGACGGTAGTGTGAGGAAAATGTGGTGGAAATGATGTCGAGGACGATGGTGATGATGACGTTTCTGATGATTTGGAAGGGATGCCGATATGAATGGGCAATCGAAAACCATCGAAATCCGAGTCAGTCAGTTGACGCGAACAATCCCGCTCTACCAACAGCAAGTTTCTCCCCCCCTTTTGTGGTGCGTGCTTTTCTATTTCTGGCTTGGGCCAGGGTGTTAAGCAGTCGGGTTCGCGCGCGAGCCTCCTTGGCCTCCACGTTGCCCCCTCTCCTTTTCTTCGTCCTGTCCTCCTCCGTCTTCCTCCTTTCCCCTCCTATCATCAATTTTTCTCGGCGCGCGAGTTTTCGTGTTGATTCGCAGAGCTGCGGCGCGAGAGTTGGGGGCCTTAGCTTCGGCCGCGTTCGCAGGACACTCCTGCTACGGTGCCGTGGCGAAGTAAATTGCAGTTTCCCTGCGCAGGCCAAGGAATTGCGCGTTGGGTCGCCTATCGCAAGTTGCCCCCCGCGTGATTCCCGGTTTACGTCGTGCATGCGTTTGAGCACCATTGGCAGGTTCGTTGTAAGTTGATGTTGTGATGTGAATTACATATGCAATCGCATGCTGTATATACATGTACTCATCGACGTTCGCCCTTGTTGACGTGTAACACACTTCTGTCGGTATGTGCACAGTTATAATTAAACGTGTATGTATGATAGGTTGGTATCCTGGTAGGTCTGTACATGTGCACATGTATGTTCTTCATGTACACACGCGTCTGTATTTATATATGGATGCTTGTATACACATAGCCATCTGCCTTTGGCCCATCCCGCCTCCGTGCCTGGTTCGTGTACAAAGGGCCCTTATGCATATCTCTTGGGGGCCTTTGGGGAGTTTCTGGGACGCATCTCTCATGCTTCTGTGGGTCCTCTTTGGGGGCCTTTTGGAAGGTCGCTTGGGGCCTCGCGTGTACCTCTTGAGTTTCTGGGGGCCTCTTGGATGGCCTCTTGTGGCCCGCTCGCGGTCTCGGGGGACCAAGTGGAATCGGAACTCATATGGCGATTCTTGAGGTGAATCAAATGTTCTGGTTGGCTGGACTGGCCGCGGGGCTTTCAAGACGGCCCAATGTGCTCTCCCAAAAAACGCCCCAGGACGGTCCCTTGGGGCGGTCTCAGGGCATGGGGGAGGCGTGGGCCTCCAACCGCGCTCCCGAGACCTCCAGGACAGTCATGCGACATGCCCCGGCGGGAATGCTTGGTGGTCTGGGCCCCTCAAACTGTTGAGAGACAGTGTTGCGGAGAGTCCCAGGGGACCTAAGGACACTTCACTTAGTGCCTACGGCACGGTGGCTGCTACGCGTCATCGCCACATGTGTGTAGATATAAATGTGTGGATATCGGCACATGCAAACCCTTCCCTCACTATGCGTGAACATCTGTGCATGATCACTCTCGGTGTGTATATGTAGACATGTGTGGTATATGTGATCCCGGCTCCCAGTCCGCCGGCCCCCCACCCCCACCCCAGATGGGATGGGTCACACGACTTGGCGGCCCCCCCTCCACCCCCCTCCCCCCAGATGGGATGCGGGGGGAAGACGTCGCCGCCGTCGTCGTCGCCGTCGTCGTCGTCGTCGCCGTCGTCGTCGTCGTCGCCGTCGTCGTCGCCGTCGTCGTCGTCCCTCCCTCTCCTCCCTCCCTCCTTTCCCCTCGCCCCCAGTTCACATACCCACGCTCCACCACCACCCCACACTCACAGGCCACAGGCCACACCACCACACCCAACGGGGGGGGGGGGTCCCGGGCCCATCGGGGGGGGGGTCCAATACCATCAGCATGGTATGGGGGGGGGGCACCCGGGACCTGGATCACATATGCCTGTGGTGCGCTCCAGGACGGGCCTCGTATCCGGCTCATCTCGCATTCGGCGGAGGCAAGCGGGAGACCAGAGAAAGTACGGTGGTGGCGGGCCCACTGGCGGAAGCTGGCGTCGGGTTGGAAGGAAGGAGGCGGCGGAAGCAAGAGCGACATGTGCGACAAGTCAACGTCTCCGCCTTCTGTTCTCGGTAGCACGCACGTTAACTATACACGCATTTTTTGTACAGCGACATACATATGGATATGCGTATATGGTTATGCTGATGTCTATGTGTAAGTATATGTATATATAGGTATATGAATAGGTGCATGTGCATGTATGTGCAAGTGTATATGTGCAGGTATATGTATGTGTAACGTGTATGTAAAGCCGAGGTACATGTAAATGTATATATATATATATATATGCAAATCCATGTGTATGTGTACATGTGCATGTGCAAGTATGTGTATATATTCTTGCCTGTGTAGATGTGTACATATGTGTATGCGCATGATTGTGGATACGTCTGTGTATGTGCTTATGTGTATGCGTATGTATCTGTATGTGTATATGGATGTGTACATGTAAACGTACTGTCAGCCATTGTCGACCCCAAACAGTGTACATCTACCAATGTATGTTGTGCACCCGATGTGGGCAATCGATGTGGTGCAATCTAGGCTGTGCAACATATGTTGTGCACTTTATGTTGTGCAACCCGTAGTTTGCAGTACAAGTTGTGCGACATACCAGGTACAACATATGTTGTGCAATCGATGTAGAGCAATCTGCGTGGTGCAGTCTACTCGGTGGAATGTATCATGGACAGTCAAAAGCGTGCAATTGATGCTCTGCACTCCAATGTTGTGCGATGTATGTTGTGTAGTCTATGTGGAGCACTCAATGTGGTGCAGTGCCTGGTGTGCCGTTTCTGTCGTGCAATGTATGTCGTGCAATCTATGTTGTGCGACCTATGACATGCAAGATTTGCTGTGCAACATGTGTGGAGCAATCTAGGTTGTGCATGCTGTGAGGTGCAAGTTCTGTTGTGCAGTCTATGTTGTGCAAGGTACGCTGTACACTGTATGCAGTGCTATCTAAGTGGTGCAGTCTATGTGAAGCAGTTCGCGTGGTGCAATACATGTTGTGCAATCTGTGTTGTGCAGTCTCTGTGCTCCAGCACAGCTTGTGCAATGCATGTTGTGCAACCTAGGTGGAGCATGTGGTGGAATGTAGGTTGTACAATATATGTTGTGAAATATGCGCGGTGCGATCTACGAGGACCGACAAGTGCAAGCACTGTTTGGGGAATGTACACACGCATCGAGCGCGCACCATCTGCCCCTTCCCCATGTGTCGCGGCTGGTTGAGCTTGTGACGGTCCCGGGGCCTGGCGAGGGCTCCCCGATGCCGACAAGGCAACAACATCTCCCGCCGTGATCTTGTACAGGGCGTGGAAACGACCACAAGCCACTGCTTTTCTTTTGTTGCCGCCTTCCAGCCCGCAGAAACAAAGCAGTGACTGTGGTCTTGTGGTCATTTTCGTTGAGCTTGGCACCAGGGAAATGGCCACGGCCACTGCCTCTTTTTCGGCCCGCTGGAAGGCGGCGCAAACAAGAAGCAGTGGCTGTGGTCATTTTCCCGTCCCGCATCTCGTTCACGACGCTAGGGGTCTGAGACTGCGCAGGGGCAGCAGGGGCGTCCACAGCCGTTTCGGCTAGAGAGCTAACCGCCGGGAGCCCCGCCCCCGGCCGCGGGCGGCCGCGAGCCGAGCCGGGAGCCCCCCGGCTGGCGCGGCGGCGCCTCCCGGCCGCATGGCGTCCCAGGTCAGAAAGACGGCGACGGACGCGCCGCCGCAGTACGTGGTGGACGACACCTGCCAGGTGGACAACAGCGTCATCTCGACGAGCAGAGAGCGGCATGAGCATGCCTGGAACTCTCGGACGTCCGCGTGGAGCTCTCGGGCCGGCGCGGAGGCCCCCCCCTGGCGGCACCCTCTGGCGCTGCTCCTGGCCCGCTGCGCGCTCTGGGGAGGGGGGCCCAGCGCCGATCCAAGAAATCGGTGCGGAGCTCCGAAGGTTTGTACTCATGCAGTGTTTTTCTTCGTCGAGCCATGGTCACGGGCCAGCAGTCGTATAGCAACTCGGTGCACCGTGCGATGACCGAGGTGGACGAGAGCATGATCTTGGGCCGGGCCTCGACGATGATTTCTGATGCCCCGCAGACAGTTCTGCAGCCCGCGAGCGTGCTCAAGGAGGCCATCCAGAGCTACCGCAGGGAAATGTCCAAGAAGGCGATGGCACAGCTGCCTATGGACGAGGACGCCCTGTACGAGATACACAAGGCCGCGAAGGAGAGCGGCATGGATGTCCTGTCGGAGCTCAACATGGACGAGCGAGACCCAGTGCTGGTAGACTGCCGGCGGGAGTACAACGCTAAGGTTGACGAGATCTACGAGGAGGTCGCCTCCGAGAACAAGGTTGCGATACA